>OY756969.1:9897500-10416059 GCA_963580455.1 Euonymus europaeus
ATATGTCAAATTTTACGAGTTTAGGCTCCGTAGATTATTTTTTTTCAAAAGACCGTCTTTCTTTCTTTAATGGAAAAAACTGTTAAAAGCCCCATGATTGACAAAGATGGGCAATTCCAAACTGTCAATGTTTGTCGGTGTACGCTTTGTAGGTTAATCCGTTGTCAAAGGACCAACTTTCTTTCCTAAATGGACAAAGCTGTTAAAAGCACCTCTATGGATAGAGTTGAAAAATTCTAAAACCTTCAAAGTTGGTTGGTGTAAACTTTTAGTTGTTATTTTATGTCAAATTTTACGAGTTCTTGATTCTTAGATTAATCCACTTCCAAAAGACCAACTTTCATTTCAAGATGGACAAAACTGTTAAAAGCTCCTCTATGCGAAGAGTTCAAAAATTTGAAACCATCAAAGTTGGTCGATGTAAACTTTATATTGTTATTTTATGTCAAATTTTAAGAGTTTAGCATCCGTAGATTGTTTCTTTGCCAAAAGACAAACTTTTGTTACCGAATGGACAAAAGTGTAAAAGACTCCTCTATGAAGATAGTTGCGCAATCTCAAACCGTGAAATTTTGTCGGTGTACACTTTTTATTGTTATTTTTAAGTCAAATTTTAAAATTTTAGGGTTGGTAGATCGTTTCATTCCCAAAAGGTAAACTTTCATTAGCAAATGAAAAAAACTGTTAAAAGCTCCTCCGTAATTAGAGTTGAGCAATTCAGAACCAAAAAACTTGGTCGGCGTACTATTTTTGTTGTTATTTTTGTTAACTTTTACGAGTATAGGCTCCATAAATTGTTAGGTTGCCAAAAGATCAACTTTCTTTCTCAAATGGACAAAACTATTAAAAGCCCTTCTTTGGAGAGAGTTAAGCAATTCCAAACCATCAAAGTTAGTCGGTGTATACTTTTTATTGTTATTATATGTCTAATTTTACTAGTTTAGTCTTTGTAGATTAATCCATTGCCAAAAGACCAACTTTCGTTTCCAAATGGACAAAACTATTAAAAGCCCTTTTATGGAGAGAGTTGACAAATTCCAAACCTTCAAAGTTAGTCACTATAAACTTTGATTGTTATTTTATGTCAAATTTTATGGGTTTATGCTTCATGGATTAATGCAATGCCAGAATACAAACTTTCATTCTTAGATGAACAAAACCGTTAAAAGCTTATCTATGGAGAGAGTTGAGCAATTTCAAACCATCAAAGTTGCTCGGTGTAAACTTTTCATTGTTATTTTATGTCAAATTTTCAAATTTAGGCTCTGTAAATTGTTTCGTTGCCAAAAGATAAATTTTCGGTGTCAAATGGAAACCTGTAAAAAACTCCTCTACGATGAGAGTTGAGCAATTCCAAACTATCAAAGCTTGTCGGTCTATACTTTTTATTATTATTTTATGTCAAATTTTACGAGTTTAGTCTCCGCATATTATTTTGTTGTCAAAAGACCGTCTTTCTTTCTCAAATGGTCAAAACTGTTAAAACTCCTCTATTAACAAAGTTGAGCAATTATGAACCTTCAAAGTTTTTTGGTGTATACTTTTTATTGTTATTATATGTGTAATTTTACGAGTTTATGATTTGTGGATTAATCCGTTGCCGAAAGACCAAATTTCTTTCGCAAATGGACAAAACTGTTAAAAGCTCCTCTACGGAGAGAGTTGAGCAATTTCAAATAATCAAAGTTAGTCGGTGTAAAATATTTATTGTTATTTTATGTCTAGTTTTATGATTTTTGACTCCATGAATTAATCCATTGCCGATAGACAAACTTTTGTTCCCAAATGGATGAAACTGTTAAAAGCTCCTCGATGTGGAGAGTTGAGAAATTCAAAACCATCAAAGTTGATCGATGTAAACTTTTTACTGTTAATTTATGTTAAATTTTAAGAGTTTATACTCGGTAGATTTTCGTTACAAAAAGATAAACTTTCTTTACTAAATGGTCAAAACTGTAAAAGACACCTCTATGAAGAGTGTTAAACAATCCTAAACCATCAAAGTTGGTCGGTGTAAACTTTTAATTGTTATTTCATGTCAAATTTTATGAGTTTATGCTTAATGGATTAATTTGATGCCAAAAGACCAACTTTCAATCCCAAATGGACAAAATTGTTAAAACCTTCTCTATGGACAGAGTTGAGAAATTTCAAACCATCAAAGTTGGTTAGTGTAAACTTTTTATTGTTATTTTATGTCAAATTTTCATGTTTAGGCTACGTAGATTGTTTCGTTGCCAAAAGACAAACTTTCATTATCAAATGGAAAAAAAACTGTTCTATGGAAAGAGTTGAGCAATTTCAAACTATCAATGTTTGTCGGTGTACACTTCTTATTGTTATTTTATATCAAATTTTATGAGTTTAGACTCTGTAGATTATTTTGTTGTCATAAGACAAACTTTCGTTACCAAATTGACAAAACTAAAAAACTTCTCTATGGAGAGAGTTCATGTCACACCCCTCTCCCAGATAGGTGCGGATGAGCACCCATGAATCCCAGAGGCCGGCAGGGAACTCCTCTATTCCCCGAACCGGATTTAAACCAAATATCTATCCAAAACACTATGAATCAACAATCTAACTATAGTAGTAGCCTCACATATATATATATATATATTTATATATATATAAATCTCAATCATGATCCCAAATACTGTCAACATAATGTAACCTATAATCCAGAGTATACAGCGGAAAACCCAAGCATCATAGATACGAAAAACAGATACTAAAGACAGACACAAACATCCCCACAGCAGCTCACCTGAAAAACATGAGAATGAAAGGGATGTGCCACAAAGCTCAGTAGGGATATGGAGAAATATCAATTATCAGAATAAACAGAAAGTAAAAGTCAAGATGTATGTGAAATGAACAGGAACTCAAATAGTGATACACTCCAGTACCACTGAACTCCAGTAAATCAGAGATAAAATAAGAAAAACTGAAAGATATAAAAATACATAAAGGAATCCATAAAGTGATACTTAATAGGATATAGAATCTCTGAACCCATCATAAATATCAACAGATCAGTCAATATGTAGGATAGACACCGAATAGGCTTCACCACTACCATCCTCAAGTACAACTCTCAAATCAGTACACAATCATAATCCAACACAAATCCATATCAACTCAAATCCATATAACATCAGAAAATCCCCCTAGACCCACCCTGATCTCCGCAAAGTGTCTCCCAGTCCAGGTACTGCCTAGATTGGATGAGGATCGAGCCTACATCAGGTACTCGATAGCATCGCCTATATCGAAGAGCGTCCCCTAGGATGTACCCCACCTCAATCCGGTCTCCAGGTACGTACCCGATCAAATCCATCGATAAATCATCTAGTATGCTGGGTCGCCCGATGTGGGTCCCACACACTACAATCATCCATCAATTGTCTCGTAACATTATCATAGAAAATCACCAAAGTATAGTCCTATCCGGACTCTCACCAAAAATCCCACTACTAAGTGTGGGCCCCACTGCAGACGTGGCGCACAAGAGTGCAACCAGTCATGCAAACACAATCCATAATAGTTTGAAATAGTAATATAGTTGCAATTGCGAAATAAAATTGGATAAGAGTATAAACAGAGAAATTCCCAACCTCTGGGAATTTCACACTGATAGACAAATGGGAGTCTGTCAAATACGAAACTCTTGGAACCCCAAATAATAAATAGGGAAGAATCGCTACCTGAAATGTCGACTAACGCTAATCCGTAGTACGCTCCTAACTCACCGAAATCCCAATCCAAAATTTCCAAATCAACCTCCTGCATTGAAATACGGATACATATATATGACAGTCAAAATACAGAAAAGTCAACCTAAAAAGTCAAATGGGTCAAACCGGGTCAAATCTCAAACGGTCAAAAGTCAATTTGGGACAAACCCGGTCAACTCGAGTAAAAGTCAAACTCGGTCAAAAGTCAACTCAGATCAAACTCGATCAAATCCTGTGAACCCGGTCAACAGTGGCACCACCAGTGCCGTTAGCGATTCCGGCGACGTTTTTTGGCGAACCATATATCAAATTAAAGCTCTTAGAACAAGCAATCCAATGGTACCTCTCTCGTTCCAAAACTCCACCGGAATCAACCGGGATCGCTCTTAAAAGTCACCGAAAACCGAACTTTCGCCTTCTGATTCCGCCGCCTGTGGTGCTCCGATGACGACGATTCCAGTTGGGTTTTGCTCCTCTCTCTACAAGCTTCGATTCGACACCTCACACGCCTCAATCATACCACAAATGACCAAGTCCGAATTTTCCAAAACAATTTCTCACTCCATGGGTGAGCTGCTAGAGGAGAAAGGAAAATCTGGTTTTTACCAGATTTTTCAGGTAAAATTAGTCTTTGCCCCTCGTTTACCTAATAATTACTTAAACTTCCAAAATATGTAGTATTTATTTAAAATATCAAAATTTAAAAACAATTTTTCTAAAATTTGGGTTCGGGATATTTCATCCTTCCCCCCTTAGAAAACAATTTCATCCTCTAAATTATATAAAGGGTAATTATTAAGTTGTCACGATAAAATAATTAGAATAAATCAGAAAAATACCTATGTCGTAAATAAGTCCGGATAGCGCTCTCGCATATCCGACTCTACCTCCCAAGTAGCCTCCTGAACTCCATAATGCTGCCATAACACCTTAACTAAGGGTATGGTCTTTGGCTCATAGGTAGCATCCTCACCAATCTCCAGAGTCGACCAATCAATAATATGGGAGGGATCACGATGATACCTCTGTAACATGGAAACGTGAAACACACCATGAACCCCGGACAGCTGTGGTGGCAATGCCAACCTATAAGCCAAACTCCACACTCTCTCCAAGATATCAAATGGTCCAATAAACCTGGGGGTTAAGTTCCCTAATCTTCCAAAATGTTGTATCCCTCGCTTCGGACTAACCTTGAGGAATACGTGATCACCCACCTGAAACTCTAGAGGCCTCCGTCTACGATCTGCATAACTTTTCTAGCGTGACTGAGTTGTCATAAGTCGCTGTCTGATAACTGCCACAGCCTCAGTGGTCTGCTGAATCAAATCTGGTCCCAACAGGGGTCTGTCCCCAACCTCTGACCAACAAAGTGGTGACCTACATAGTCTACCATAAAGTGCCTCAAATGGTGCCATCTGAATACTACTCTGATAAGAGTTGTTATACACAAACTCTACCAGTGGAATACGCATCTTCCAATCACCCCTGAAATCCATCACACATTATTGAAGCATGTCCTCCAAAATCTCTATAGTCCTCTCACTCTGGCCGTCAGTCTGTGGGTGAACGCTGTACTAAAACTCAACATCATCCCCAGAGTGTCCTGAAAACTGCTCTAAAAGTGAGAAGTGAAACAAGGATCCCTATCGGATATAATGGACACTGGTATCCCATGTAGCCGTACGACCTCTCGAATGTAGAGTCTAGTGAGTGCCTCCACCGAGTCAGTCTGCTGAATGGTAAAAAGTGAGCAGTCTTCTTCAATCTATCAACAACCCACACAGTATCATGTCTCCTCACAGTCCTCGGTAAACCCATCACAAAATTCATACACACATGCTCCCACTTCCACTCGGGCAATAGAAGCGGCTGTAACAATCCAGGAGGTCTCCCATGCTCTGCCTTCACCTGCTGACAAGTAAGGCATCTCATCACAGTCTAGGCCACATCTCTCTTCAGTCCGCTCCACCAATACTATCTTCGTAAATCTCGATACATCTTAGTAGCACCAGGATGTATCGCGAACTGAAAATAGTGTGCCTCTCTAAGTATCTCGTCTCTCAATTCAGCATCTTCTGGAACCACCAATCTACCCCTAAAACGAACTCCTCCATCAGCACCTCAAATCCAACCATCGATATCCTCGATATCATCAAAAATCACATCACCAAGCTGTGCATCCAACACCTTCTGTACTAATGCTGGACGACTCACTAAACTGCTCAGGAAATAACTATCACCCCAGTCATTAACATCTTATTGGTACTGTCCAATGGTGTCCACCAAATCAAACTCCCGCAATGACAGTCGTGCCACTGCCAACTTCCTACTCAAGGTGTCAGTCACCACATTGGCCTTGCCTGGATGATACTGAAATGAGAAATCATAATCTCCAAGGTACTCCATCCATCTCCGCTGCCTCTGATTCAGATCCTTCTGTGTGAATAAGTGTCGTAAACTTTTGTGATCTGAAAACACCTCAAATTGCTCCCCATAAAGGTAATGCCTTCACTGTAGCAGCCAACTCCAAATCATGTACGAGATAATTCCTCTCATGTGGCTTCAACAGTCGTGAAGCATACTCCACCACCCTCTTCTGCTGCAAGAGGACACAACCTAATCCAATTCCTGAAGCATCAAAATATACATGGTAACCAATACCACTATCCGGAATGGTCAGGACTGAAGGTGATGTGAGTCGGGTCTTCAGCTCCCGAAAAGCCTGGTCACATCTATCAGTCCACACGAAAGGAACACCCTTCCGTGTCAACTCAGTCATCAGTGCAACAATCCGTGAAAATCCCTCTATAAACCTCCTATAGTAACCTGCTAATCCTAAGAAATTACGAATCTCTCCCACTATCCTCGGAGTCCTCCAATCCAACACAGCCTCCACCTTGGCAGGATCCACTGCCACTCCATCTCTGGATATCACATGCCCCAAGAATCTCACCTGAGGTTCCCAAAACTCACACTTACTCAGCTTGACATACAGCTGATGCTCTCTGAGTGTCTGCAATACAATCTCCAAATGCCTCATATGCTCCTCATCTGTAGCCGAATACACCAATATGTCATCGATGAAGACTATCACAAATTGGTCAAGATACTGTCTGAACACCCTATGCATCAAATCCATATAAGCTGTTGGGGGCATTGGTCAACCCAAATGGCGTGACCAAAAACTCATAATGACCATATCAAGTACGAAATGCTGTCTTCGATATGTCCTCCTCCTGAATCCTCAGCTGGTGATAACCTAACCTGAGATCAATCTTGGAGTAATAGTGACTACCCCTCAATTGATCAAACAGATCATTTATCCTCGACAATGCGTACTTATTCTTCACAGTCACCCTATTCAACTGCCTGTAATCCACACATATCCTCACCAATCCGTCCTTCTTCTTCACGAAGAGGACCGGAGCACCCCATGGTGAAGTACTGGGTCTGATAAATCCTAGACCCTGCAAGTCTCGCAATTGCCTATCCAACTCTATCAACTCTGCTGGAGCCATCCTATACAGTGGAATAGAAATCAGGTCTGTACCCGGATATAACTCTCACTAAATCAATCCCACGCTATGGTGATAATCCTGATAACTCCTCAAGAAATACATCCAAGTACTCCTCTACCACTGGCACAACCATACTAGCCTCAATCTCCGATGTAGAAGTCAAGCTCGTCACTACACAGTCAGTATATCGTGGGTTGTCAAGAAAGTTTGAACATGTAACAACCCGCGACCCATAAAAGCTAACTCGTCCAGATGGTGATGTCAGCATGACTCTACGCTCTGTACAATCTATCACAGTCGGCCAACGAGTCCAATCCAAGTATCACATATAAGTCCACTCGGAACTCGTGATCAGCAAATCGAAAGATACAACCCCTACAAATGCCCCTCACCACGGTACTTCACCCCAATGGAGAATCCACGACCAATCTCCTATCCAAATCTGAAATCTCTAACCCCAATGCCTCAACAAAAGAGGTAGAAATAAACGAATGTGTGGCACCGGTATCAAATAAAACACGAGCCCAAGAACGGAAAAGTAAAACTCTACCTCCAATGAAATCATGATCTGGTGTTGGCTCGGGTGAAACTGCATAAACTCCAGCTCTCTTGCCCTGTCTCTGCTGCTGCTGTCTCACTGGTGGTGCTGGAGGTATGGCCCCTCTGCCTGCTGGGGCCCTAGGTGTTGGTACTACTCGTGCTGGGGCTCCCCGCCCTCTGTCTGATGGTGCTGCTCGTTTCCTCGGGCAATCCCTCTAGACATGTCCTCGTAGTCCACAATAGAAACACAATGGGCTATTCGCCCTGGGAAAGTCTGATATCATGTGTCCAGTATGACTACACGCATAACAATACAATCCTGATATGGACCCCTGGCCTTGTCGTGGACCCTGATGTCCTTGCTACGGACCCTGCTGTCCCTATCTTTGAGAACTATGTTGCTGACTCGTACGGTCCTGCCTTCTATCCTGGAATCTCTGCCTCTGATCCTGCTGGGTCTCTGTCTCTGACCCTCAATCCTCTGTCTACTACTACTCCCTGAGATGGAAGAAGTATCTCCGTACTTTCTCTTATGAAGCTCCCAATAATCCTGTGAATCAACCATGCTCATCTCTATATCAAGTGCCCTGTCAATGCACTCCCGGTAAGTACGAACCATCATCCCTGCTAAATGTTCTGAAATATGGGGTTTCAATCCGCGTTGAAACCTCAGTATCTTCTTCTCCTCAGTGGCAATGTACTCCTCTCCCTATCAACCAAGCTCCTCAAACTGTGCCTGATACTGTGACACCGTCATATCTCTACTCTGAATCAGCTCTAGAAACTCCTTGGCCTTCGCAACGCGAATGGCCTGGGGAACATACTGTGCAAGAAATAGAGTCTCAAACTCCGACCATGGCATCTCCATAGTCTCCCTACCAATAGCCATACTCTCCCACCAGACATAAGCATAATCCTCCAAAAATGTTGAAGCCAACAAAGCTCTCATCTCAACAGGTATCCTGAGTGTCACCATCTGTCTCCTCAGCTGTCGCAACCAATCCTCAGCGGCTTTAAAATCTATCACTCCTCGATACACTGGAGGTATCGTCTTCCTCAATTGAGGTAACTCAGTGATGGAAGGGTCCACTGCTAGTGGTGCTGTCTGAGATGGAACTATCTGACGTTCTCCTACGAAATGACAACCAATAACAGAGCAGATGAGCAACCTAAAACTAGTGTGGTTGCTGGACCAATCTGCTCCTGAGTAACAGTAGCAATCTGCGGTGCAATCTGTGAAGCTAAAACAGCTACTGCCTGACCAATAGTCTGTATCATATCAGTCATGTCTCTGTACTGCTGCTGTAAGATCTCTATCGCAGCCCCCACCCCTGTGGGTGCCGCCTAAGTTCGTGTCTGCTCCTGCTCTACCACAGGATCCTGAGCAACGCGACCGCGATCGGCCCACGGACCTACCTCGACCGCTCCCTAGACCCCGCTCAGCCAGAACCTCCTTAGGTATCGGTAACTCAACCTCCTCAATCGGATCAGGAATCTCACCTCTACCCCGTTCACGTCCACAGGTAGCACGTCCACCCCGAACGCGGGTACTACGTGTATCTACCATGTCTGCAAAATAAACGTACAACTACATAAATCGAATACCCCTCAAAACGCAAAACAATTAAAAACTCACCAGATCAGCCGGGAAGCGCGTGATGTGTACTCGGGGGAAAAACAAAAATAACATAAAATCTACTCAAAACTAACTGACCTGCTCTGATACCAAATTGTGACGCCCCTCTTCCAGATAGGCGCGGATGAGCACCCATGAATCTCAGAGGCGTGACCGGCAGGGAACTCCTCCTTTCCCCAAACCGGATTTAAACCAAATATCTATCTAAAACACTATAAATTAACAATCTAACTATAGTAGTAGCCTCACATATATATATATATATATATATATATAAATCTCAACCATGATCCCAAATACTGCCAACATAGTGTAACCTACAATCCAGAGTCTACAGTGGAAACATAGATACGAAAAATAGATACTAAAGACAAACACAAAAATCCCCATAGCAGCTACCCATCACGTCTCACGCATCCCTGCGCTGATCATCTACTCAGGCTATCTCACATGAAAAACATGAGAATGAAAGGGATGAGCCACAAAGCTCAGTAGGGATATGGAGAAATATCAATTATCAGAATAAACAGAAAGTAAAACTCAAGATGTATGTGAAGTGAACATGAACTCAAATAGTGATACACTCCAGTACCACCGAACTCTAGTAAATCAAAGATAGAATAAGAAAACCTGAAAGATATAAAAATACATAAACGAGTAGGCTCCACCACTACCATCCTTAAGTACAACTCTCAAATCAGTACACAGTCATAATTCAACTCAAATCCATATAACATCAGAAAATCCTCCCCTGGACCCACCCTGATCCCCGCAAGGTGTCTCCCAATCCAGGTACTCCTCAGATTGGAAGAGGATCGAGCCTACATCAGGTACTCAATAGCATCGCCTACATCAAAGAGCGTCCCCTAGGATGTACCCCACCTCAATCCGGTCTCTAGGTACGTACCCGATCAAATCCATCGATAAATCATCTAGTGACTGGGTCGCCCGATGTGGATCCCACACACTACAATCATCCATCAATAATCTCGTAACATCATCATAGAAAATCACCAGAGTATAGTCCTATCCGGACTCTCACCAAAAATCCCACAAATAATATGTGGGCCCCACCACTGAGTGTGGGCCTCACTGGAGACGTGGCGCACAATAGTGCAACCAGTCATGCAAACACTGTAACGCCCCAAACCGGAAGCGCTACTGATGATGTCACTAGTCTCCTAAAGACTTCCTCTAACGTCAACCTAACACGGATTCTACCGAAAATCCGACAGCATCTCCCTGTAAATCGGAGAATGACAACCTGAGCAACAATCAACACCAAATATATATATCATAAATGAATCTCATCCCGCTACCCAGCAGGGCCTCAGGCCATCTAACCACAATCACACTCTAGGCAGGGCCTCAGGCCACCTAATCACATACAGTAACGCATAATCAATATCAGAAACATAAACAACCATCACATGATTTATCGATCCGGACCTAAGTCCCACAACATGGCATGAGAGCCACGATCACAGGGCACAACCTCTCAACCAATCGTGATCATTCATCATGATAGGTTAACATAACCCCAATCACCATAGAATCTAAGTACTACAGGTACTAGATAAACAAACATAAACAGAGTCTACATCATAACTCAAATCCTAGGCTCCAAGATGTCCACCCATGTCACTATGCTCGCTGCTGACCCGTCGGTTCGACATGAAACAATCTCACCTGAAGATTATAAAAGGAAATAGGGTGAGCAGAAGGCTTAGTAGGGAATAATGAGTAATCGAAAGTAAAAGCTGGATTTAAAAGATTAAAGGCAATGCAACAACATGTCAACTACCATGATAACACCAATAAACAAATAAACTCATCACCATATTGTCCCTTTGGCATTTTTCAACAGATATCTGGAATATCATCGAAAACTTTGACATTGCCCTTAGACCAAGTAGGTGTCCATCCCATGGAAAATCCGACACGAGTATATGACACAAGTCCTTTTAGTTCATCCGACTAAAAGGCTTGGTCTTGATCCGCCCTCGAAATTTCGCATCACAATAACTCATATAGGGCTACGAGCCCGCGCCCACGACCCTAATGCAATACTTCTAATGTGCATGCCAAATATTTTATGCAAGAATAGCATATATAGATAAATCAACTCTACATACATATGTAACTACGTGATGCATGTTTGAGAGTAAAACTATGCTTGATGGATGATCAAACATATAATTGGGTATGCGTTTTAAATCAAATATCAACAATCAAGGTTCGTTCTTCCTAAGAATCAATTTAGGCAAGAACACAAACGAATGACCAATGAAGAAGTTACAAACCGCTATTTGGATAATGGAAATAGACACGATAGAAAGAGGGTAAGAATCCCTACCTCGATATCCAAGTAAAACAAATTCTACAATTTAGGGCTTAAGGTCTCGATTTTCCAAACCAAAGCATTAGGGTATAGTATCAATCATACATTTCAGCATCCACGACGCATGATTGATCATATGATGATTAAAAGAAACAATGATGATGAGATTATCGATACTCATCCAGCTGCTTGATCTTCCACTTTTCATCATTCCATTTCATCAGGAAACAACGCTATGATCGAAAGGATGATGCAGATAGAGGCACGTTTAGACCACCTATCCAGAGGTCTTGATCAGTTAATATCGTATATTGCAAGTTGCAATGGGACCATAGTTCATATGCCTAATCAATTTGCTAGTAACTCTGGAGTGCCTATCAGGCAGTTTCCTACTTTACTAGCCCAACAACAAGATCGTTATCCTCTAGAAAATCGTGGGGACTCGGGTTTTCAACCAGATGGTTTCCTTTTTCCATCATTTCATTAAATGTTGAGCATTGTGGGCATTGCATTGTTGTTGTCTATCTTTTGAGAAGTTAGCTGATGTGTTAACTAAAAATGGTTCGGATGAGCGAATTTAGTTACCATCCTCATTTGTCACATATTTTCTATTGTTGGCTATATTCAATGGAGATAGTGGAAGAATTATGATAAGCTTAATCCTTGATGGGTACACAAAGAAAAAAAAACAAAAAAACAAAAAATGAAAAATCCCGCTAGGGTGAAAACCCGAAAGGGCACTCTAGGCAAAAATTAGGGAAACAAAAATTCAACTAGAGTGAAAATCTTAAAGGGCGCTTTAGTTCAAAAAAAAAAGAAAAAAAAGAGAAAGACCTCATTCGGTTCAGACTGGCAGTTCAAATTTCAAACTGTTGCAAGGGAAAATAGTTGAGACTGGGGTCTGTTGAATTGTGAACGATGTCAAAGACAGTTACCAATTTGTCTTGTATTGCTATGGGTGAAGGTGCAGAATTGATTATGATGTCTAGATTTAATGATAGTAACTTGAAACACACACCAAAACTGGGGCAGTTTTTGGTCCGTCTCTTATGTTATCAAAAATTTCACCAAGAAGAGATTCAGCCCAAAGAAGAAGTTGGTTGATTGACACGTTGTTCAGTTGTTCAGATTAATTAAACACGCACCAAAACTGGGGCAGTTTTTGGTGCATCACTTATGTTACCCGATACTTCACACTCGAGGAGTTGCATTGTGACAATTAGAGAAGTCCATTGGCAGATCCAAAGGATTTGGAGACAACCTTTATGCGAGTTAGATTTGATTATTGTTAATTGGGTGCACACCAAAACTGGGGCAATTTTGATGTAATCGTCGAATTATCATAATTTCATCTCAGGAAGCTCAGTCTGTCTTTCATTTCTTTGACATTCCTACACATATGTTTTTCTAAAGGATTTTTTCTGTCATTCCCCATCATCTTCGATTAAATGTCATCAAATTGTTCACTTCTTCGACTTTGCTACTTATTTCCCCCATTTCCATATCTCATTCATATTCCAAAAAGTGTATCATCCATTTTCAGTTGTTGTTATGTATAGTCGTACTATTGAATTTATCACCGACAAAGTTTTGACAGAAAATGTGATAAGTGCATTGAAATATTACTTTTGTCAGAACATAGATAGATGTTGGTATTCTACATTGAAAAAGGGATTGAAAAAACCTGTGGTCGAGACATGTATTGTCAGCAAAGAAATGATTTGAAACCATAAAAAATGAGAAATTAAGTGTGGGCACATATGAGTTTTGAAGAAAATTGGTCATTACCAAAAAAAAAAAGAAGGGAAAAAACTTGTGAGTACTGCATCCATTCCAAATGAGACATTCATGATTGAACAATATATGTCATTGCATACATCATCGCCGCATATTGTTTATCCTTTGACAGGTTTGTTCAAACAATACAAATTCAAATGAATCGGTTGGGAGTGGCCCTCAAATCAGGTGGATGCCCGCATTGATTGCATGTTTCAACTACAAAACTGTCACTCTCAATCATTGCTTTGACAGGAGGCTGTAATGGCTCAGGCGGGTGTTCCAACATTTCTTCTCATTTCTCTTCCATGACATTCGTACAAAATTTTTGCCTTTTTCTGACAAAATTTTCTTCTTCCCTATTGAGTCACATGTCTTTTCCTTCTCTATCATGTCTATTCCCCGTCATTATCACAATTTTGGCATACACGACTTTCTTCCTTTCTTTTGTTTTTGTGGTTTGTGTTTTCAAAATATTATTGTATCTTTTGGTCATGTTTTTCCTCCACGTCTCAGTCGTGTCTCTTTGCATCTCTATCACGTCTCTATCACTAGCTCAAGCGTGCATCCCCATTTTTCTTTTCTCTCTTCCTTTCTGGCCAAGTTTTGTCTCATCTAATGGATTTCTTCGCTTTTCCACTAAGTGACATGTTTTCACAGTATCATCCGTTATCATCCACGATGTCAACTTTTCAACTACTTTTGAAATTTTACGTTTATTCTTTATTGTTTTGTCGCTTATGGCCGAGTTTTTCTCCTCTTCTCGGAGTCACATTTTTTTACCATATCTATCATCTGTATCATCTCATCATCTCGTCTCTGTCAGATTTTCTTTCACTTCCACTGATCGTCAATCGCCGTTTTACTCTGATCTCATCAATTCATTTTTATTCCTTCCATTACTGACACGATTACTCACTTTCAGTGATTTTCATTTATTGTTCCACCTCTTTTTCCACTGCATCTCACATTCATCACGTGAAAATCCTCACCCATCTTTCATCTCATTTAATGGACGAGACTCTGTCACCCCGCTTACAGGCAATCACGTTGTTTGCTAAAGCGGAAATTATTCCTGAGTGACGATTCGACCTTCACATTCTTAGAGATGCCAACGCTCATTGGGCTATGAACTATCTCCAGGATCACTCTATGCTATTTTTGGTTAACCCAGATCCTTCAGGTGACTTATCAGTATACCCTCGTATAGTTCGTGATTTCTACGAGACTCTTGAAATGTAACCACCGCGTACGAGAATCGGACCACATCCGATTTACCAGGTGGAAGTAATTGGTATAAAACTCCAGTTCACCACAACAGACATATGCGAGTGTTTAGGGTATCCCCCTTCTTATGATGTAGCTACAGGTTTCGAAGCACCGGTATCTATTTCTAAGAAGGAGATAATTGACAACATGTTTCGAGGATAGAGTGATAAGAAAGTAAATGCTACACGCCGTTCATATTTGCCACTGAAGATGTGGTTACTGGATGACGCTCTCCGGGACAATCTTTGACCCATCGGCCACCACCACCAGAGACGGGGTAAGATTCTTCATGCCCTATACTATATGTATCAGACAATGTTGAAAAAGATGATAATGAAAAAGATGTAACGGTTTTGGGTGTGCTCAATAACAATGTTGAATCCATCTCTGGCATTGGGAATGAATTTGAAATATTGCCATAGTTTTGTTGAGAATGGTGTCGATCGAGTACAGTTTGAGAAACCGTCTCGTGGGAAGGAGTGAAAGTGACAGAGGTTATTATATATGAGAGAGTAATATCGGTGTGTTTGGGGTTTGGTAGAATGAGCAGTTGATGACTTATTGCTGATTATAGTGGTCAACATTCGCTTTCACCGGTTACCGTGTTTAAATCAAATTGATGCTTATATTGTCAAAGCCAGTGTCACATCATCATCATGACTTAGGCAGATTTTTTTTAAACTCAGACTGCTTACTGTCAATTATTTCCCTAGCATAGGGCTCGTGTGTACTAACATCACGCGATTCACTTTATTGGCAACTCGGCTTTATCAGCAAGTCATACACTAAGTTTTTCCTCCCTCATTATATTGCGGTGATAACAGTGTAAACTTTTTTATTGTTTTTTTATATCAAATTTTACTAGTCTAGGCTCTGTAGATTATTTTATTGCCTAAAGACAAACTTTCGTTATCAAATGGATAAAATTGCTAAAATCTCCTCTATCGAAATAGATGACGTATTCCGAACTATAAAAGTTAGTCGTTGTAAACTTTTTGTTGTTATTTTATGTCAAATTTTCAAATTTTAGGATTCGTTGATGGTTTCGTTCCCAAAACGTAAACTATCATTAACAAATGGATAAAATTGTTAAATACTTCTCCGTGATTAGAGTTAAGCATTTTGGAACAATAAAAGTTGGTCGGTGTACACATTTTGTTGTTATTTTTTGTCAAAATTTACGAGCCTAGACTCCATAATTTCTTACGTTGCCAAAAGACCGTCTTTCTTGCTCAAATGGACAAAACTGCTAAAGGTCCTCGATGGATAGAGTTGAGCACTTCCAAAGCATCAAAGCTGGTTGGTGTGCACTTTTTATTGTTATTTTATGCGTAATTTTAAGGGTTTAGGCTTCGTGGATTGTTTTATTTCCAAAAGCCTAATTTTCAATCACAAATGTACATAATTTTTAAAAGCTTCTCTATGGAGAGAGTTGAGCAATTCCAAACCATCAAAGTTGGTCGGTGTAAACATTTAATAGTTATTTTACGTCAAATTTTATGAGTTTCTGCTTTGTGGATTAATCTACTTCCAAAAGATAAAAATCAACCCAAATAAATAATTTTGAAATACTTACTTTCTCTCTCTAGATTTTTTCCCCTAAAATCTTCAATCTTAGCCCAGTCAAACCCTTACTCCAAAATATCAAACAAACCTAGATATATGTAGAAAATCAAGCCTAAATCAACATATCTCAACCATAGAAACCAACTCCAAAAGAATCTAACAAGATCTACAAAAACCTAACTTTTACCAAAAGTGAGAAAACTTACCAAAACTCTTGAATCAAGCTTGAATCTTCACTAACTCACTTCAATGATCATAAACACTCAAGAATCAAGCCAAGTTCTTGTCTAAATCACCTTATCTCTCTTCCATTCTCTCTCTCTCTCTAGACGAGAAGAAACTAGAAAATCTGGTGAAATTTTCTAATTTTTGGGTATAAAGACTTGCTGGACAGATTCGAGCGCTCTTTAAGCGCTTGAGCGCTGAAAGGGCGTTTGACTTTGCCAGATTATTTTTTCCTATTTTTCTAGCATAGTTAATTCCGGGTCGGTCTAAGCTTTGATTTGATATATTATGGCCCCAACACGGACATGTATACTAAAAGTTACATCCCATGTTGTGAACCTAGTTCAAACACAACTTTTTGTGATTCGCAGCTTACTAAACTAAAAGATTTTTTTTTGGTCAGGGTTTCTCATCCTTCCCTCCTTAAGAAATTTCATCCTCGAAATTTAAACTAACATACCTGAGTTTTCAAACAAACTCGGATACTTCTCCCGCATCTTCGATTCCAACTTCCATGTGGCTTCTTCAGCTCCGTGGTATGTCCACATGACTTTTACCAAGGGAATCACATTTGACCTTGTAACTTTATCCTGCCGGTCCAGAATCCTCGCCGGTTGAAGAGTGTAACTCCCATCTTTCTCGACCTCCAATGTAGTCCAATCTATCACGTGCGATGAATCTGGTTAGTATTTTCAGAGCATTGATACATGAAACACATTGTGAACTTTCTCAAGTTTCGGTGGAAGTGCCAAACGGTACGCCACGTGTCCAACTAACTCCAAAATCTCAAATGGCCCCACAAACCTCGGTGCCAACTTCACATGCTTAATATATCTCTGAATACCCCGTCTTGGACTAACCTTTAAGAAAACCTTATCGCCTACCGCGAACTCCAACAATCTTCTCCTCTGGTCAGAATAAGACTTATGTCTGCTCTGGGTGGTGATTAACCGCTTCCGGATCTCTTCAACTCTCTCCCTAGCTTCCTTGACCATATCCGGTCCCGACACCGCTTTCTCTCCTACTTTTGCCCAACACAATGGCGACCGACAAGGCCTCCCGTAGAGCGCCTCGAAGGGTGCCATCTCGATACTACTCTGGAAGTAGTTGTTATACACAAACTCTGCCAAATGTAAGTATCGATCCCAACTTCCCCCAAAGTCAACAACACATACGCGTAGCATATCTTCCAGGATCTGTATTTTCCTTTCACTCTGCCCATCACTCTGTGGATGATAAGCCGTAGAAAAATGCAACTGTGTCCCCAATGCTTCTTGCAAGCTACTCCAAAATCTACCTGTGAACCGCGGGTCTCGGTCCGATACGATAGATAAAGGAACCCCGTGAAGTCTCACAATCTCCTTCGCATACAACTTGCTCAAGGATTTTAATGAATCTGTCTTATTCATCGGTAAAAAATGTGCAGACTTAGTCAATGTGTCCACTATCACCCAAACTATGTCATGTCGTTTCTGAGTCATCGATAACGCCATCACAAAGTCCATTGTAATCTTCTCCCACTTCCATTGTGCTACTGGTAGTGGTTGTAGAAATCCTGCTGGCCTCTGGTGTTCTGCCTTCACTTGTTGACAAGTTAGACATTTCGTCAGAAATCGGGCCACATCGGCCTTCATACCCTTCCACCAGAAGTTCCGTTTCAAATCTTTATACATCTTGGTGCCCTCTGGGTGCATGGAAAACCAAGAATGGTGTGCCTCCTTCAGAATTTCTTGTCTCAACTCATTATCATCGGGAACTACTAGTCTTCCCCCATAACGCACTCCTCCATCATCCCCTCCGGCCCAACTAACAGTGTCCTCCAAAGTATCAAATGTTGAATCCCCATTCTAAGCATCTATGACCTTCTGAACCATTACTGGTCTCGAAGTCATACTTCCCAAATACACTTTATCATCTCCTCGTAACTCTAAACCGAATTGGTTGATCATTTCTACAATTCCGCACTCATGCATGAATAGACTAGCAACCCTCTACTTCCTACTCAATGCATCTGCGACTACATTTGCTTTACCTGGATGATATTGCAAATTGAAGTCGAAATCTTCCAAGTACTCCATCGACCGCCTTTGTCGCAAGTTCAACTCCTTCTGAGTGAATAAGTATTTGAGACTCTTGTGATCCGAGAAAACCTCGAACCTTTCTCCGTAGAGATAATACCTCGATTGCTTTAAAGCAAACACTTACGCCGCCAACTCTCGATCGTGAACTGGATAGTTCTTCTCATGTGTCTTAAGCAACCGTGAGCCATATTCAATAACCCTATCCCTCTGCATCAACACACATCCCAATCCGACTCCAGACGCATTGCAATACACCTGATAGCTTACATTCCTATCTGGAACTACCAACACTGGAGGTGTTGTCCATACAAATGGTGTACCCTTCTTGGTAAGTTGCGTCATGGATGCAGCTACTCGCGAAAAATCCTGGATGAACCTTCGGTAGTAACCCGCCAAACCCAAGAAAATTCGAATCTCTGTCACATTCTTAGGCCTCGCCCAATTCACAACTGACTCAACTTTGGAATAGTCTATCGTAATGCCCTCCTGTGTGATCACATGACCAAGGAATTTCACCTCCATGGCCCAAAATTCACACTTGCTCAACTTAGCATAAAACTGGTTTTCTCTCAAAGTCTGCAAAACTAACCTCAGATGCTCCTCATGCTCCTCCTTTGTAGGAGAGTAAATCAAAATGTCATCGATAAACACCACTACAAACCGATCCAAGAATGGACGAAGAACTCGTTGCATTAAGTCCATGAATACCGTTGGAGCATTCGTCAATCCAAACGGCATTACTAAGAACTCATAATGCCCATACCGAGTCCTAAACGCAGTCTTTTAAATGTCCTCATCCTTTATCCTCAACTGATGGTATCCTGATCGCAGATCGATCTTTGAAAAGTTCCTAGCACCTCTCAACTGGTCAAACAAATCATTTATCCGAGGCAACGAATACTTATTCTTTACCATAGCTTTGTTCAGCTGTCGGTAGTCAATACACATCCTCAACGATCCGTCTTTCTTCTTAACAAACAATACCGGTGCTCCCCACGGAGACACACTTGGTCTAATAAATCCCAAGTCCAACAACTCCTCCAACTGTGTACTCAACTCCTTCAACTCCGCCGGAGCCATCCGATACGGCAGAATCGAAATCGGCTTGACGTTTGGATGTAACTCGATAGCAAAGTCGATCTCCCTCTTCGGAGGTAATCCCTGTAACTCCTCTGGAAATACTTCCATAAACTCTTGTACCACCTAGATTGTTGTAACTACATCGCCCTTAGGCGCCGAAGTCACCAAACTAGCAACTCTGCAATCTTGATACGAAGGATTTTCCATGAAATTAGGGCATGGAATTCCTTTTGATCCACATAATTGTATCACCCCTCCCTTGGGAACTCTAAGAGAAATCTTCCTCTCCTAGAAGTCAAGCAACCCGTGGTGCTTCGTCAATCAATCAACCCCAAGAATCACATCAAAATCCTTGAAGTCCAATATATACAAGTCAGCCTTGAGAGACACGTCTCCAAACCGACATTCACATCCAAACACTACACCCTCCAACCTAGTGAATTGCCCAAATGGTGAGGACACCATGAACATTCTTCTAATGGGAGAAATCTCCACCTCTAGTGCATGCGCTAACGAACTTGTAATGAACGACGAGGTAGCTCCATAATCAAATAAAACCCTCGCCCAACAATTTGAAATTAAAAAAGTACCTCCAATAAAGTTGGGATGCTCCTGAGCCTCGTGATGTCCCAATGCAAAGGCACGTCCCTGTGTGAGGGCTTGCGACTGCTGCTGTGGCTGCCTACTCCCGCCCCGTCCTCTCCCTCCTGATGGAACAATGGAAGGAAGAGCAGGAAGCGGTACCCCAGGTATCTGTGATTGCTGTGCCCCTTGGTTGTTTCGTGGGCAATCAATCTTCTAGTGGCCGGTTGCACCACATCCAAAGCATACTACCTCTCTAGAACGGAACTGATCCCTCATGTGACCCTTCTTGCCACACTTGAAACAAGTGACCTTGCCACCCCGTGACTTCTGTCCCTGATCTTTATCTCCCCTTTGACCCCTTTGAGGTTGAGACTCGATCTTCTGCCTTTTCTGGCCACTTCCACTACCACCACTCGATGCGGAAGTCTTACGGCCCTTTTGAATATCCCAATACTGACGAGAATTATGTTCTCCCAACTCCAGCTGGAGCGTCATATCCACTGACTTATCATAAGTAATCTTTCCCAAAGAAATCATCAATTTCATGATACTCGGAATTAGTCCGTTCCGGTACTTTTCTGTCTTGCTCCAATCATCCGGAGCAAACCTCTTTTCAAACCTGTACAACTCTTCATACTTCTTGGTGTACTCTGTCACCGTCATCTTTGGAGTCTGAATCAACCCCAAATACTGCTGGGCCTTATCAGATTGATAACTATCTGGCACAAAATGCTGCATAAAAATCAACTCAAAGAATGCCCATGTTAGATCGTGCTTCCTCTTATCCAGAGAATCCCACCAATCAGACGCCGGTCCACTAAGATAGTAGAATATCAACTTCATCCTTCGATCATCAGAAAGAGTCAGAGAATCAAACCTCTTGCTCATTTGTCGAATCCACTCTCCAACTTCACATCCCACCCCTTCAGTAGAAAATTGTGGAGGACCCATCCTACGAAGTTGATCAACCTCATAGATCTCTTGCTTTGTCACAGTTGGAGTCCCACCCTCAGTGGTAACCCCAGAAGTCTGTCTTCTGACCGCACCTCTGGTGCCCTAGCTGTTGGAGCCTGGCCCTGATTCTGAGTTTGAACTTGCCCTTGAGCCTAAATCTGAACCGCAGCCTGATTCTGGACTTGTGCCTGAATCTGCGCTACGACTTGAGTTAAATTTTTCACTAACCCCGCCAAGACCTCCAACGTCATGGGTTGCCCCGAAGTAGCACTAGGAGAAACCTGTACAGCCGGCAACACTCGCTTAGAAGTTCTCTCCAACCCCTCATCAGTCTGTAGTCCTTCATGGACAACTCTCTCTTCAACCCTGTCACTAGTGCCCGTCCTTGGCAGTGACCCCTGTGTATTGGGAGTACGCCTAGTGACACGTGTCGCTCCCCTACCTCTACCACGGCCCCTCAGCCTACCTCGCCTGCCCCCAACATCTGGGGTATCTACAGTACGAGAAGAACGTGTCTGTCTACGAGTATCCATCTGTGCCACAACAGATTAAAGTACTCAACACCAATTAAATACGAGGATTTAAGGGATAAGGAACACATACCGGACCAACAGAGGTCGTGACATGGCTTGGAGACTTACCAAACACATCTAGGGCCTAACCCCAGATCTTACGTAGAGCCGTCACCTGGCTTCGATACCAAACTGAAATGCCCCAAACAGGAAGCGCTACTGATGACGTCACTAGTCCCCTAAAGACTTCCTCTCACGTCAACCTAACACGGATTCTATTGAAAATCCGGCAGCATCTCCCCGTAAATCGGAGAATGCCAACCTGAGCAACAACCAACACCAAATATATATATATCATAAATGAATCTCATCCCGCAACCCAGCAGGGCCTCAGGCCATCTAATCACAATCACACTCTAGCCAGGACCTCAGGCCACCTAATCACATGCAATAACACATAATCAACATCAGAAACATAAACAACCATCACATGATTTATCGATCCGGACGGAAGTCCCACAACATGGCATGAGAGTCCCGATCACATGGCACAACCTCTCAACCAATCGTCATCATTCATCATGATAGGTTAACATAACCCCAATCACCATACAATCTAAGTACTACAGGTACTAGATAAACAAACATAAACAGAGTCTACATCATAACTCAAATCCTAGGCTCCAAGATGGTCACCCATGTCACTGTGCTCGCTGCTGACCCGCCAGTTTGACATCCGAACAAATCTTGTAACGCCCCAATTTCAGGAACGTTACGTGGTACTCACCGTACCGTCCTAGGTTATTAATGTGATTCACAACACGAGGATTTAACTCTAGTTCGTCTAACTAAGTTAAATCTTCCAACAAAAATCCGGCAGCATCTCCCCGTAAATCGGGTAATGCCCACCTGATTAAACGCAGCATAACATCATATAATCACATCCTAACCTAGCAAGGCCTCCGACCATCTAACAGCAGGCAAATTCACAACCTATGGCCTCAGGCCATCTAGCAGCATGCACAAACTGAATTCATGATTCATACATCACAATGATTCCACACAACAAATAAACAGGACTAAATGTCCACACCCGGTTCAGAAGTCCCACATCAATGGAATAACCTTCTAACCGTCCATAATCCACACCTTATGGTGTCACGCAGTCAAGATATCACACAAGGAGTCATTTCATACAAATATTTCAACAAAAAAGGTTTAAGGCTCTAATCCCAAATCTACACCCTCTCCAAGAGTCATCCATGCCACAACGTCGTCTCTACTGATCCACACCTCTAACACTAGTACTAGTCTCACCTGTAGGGAGGAAGAAAAATAAAGGGTGAGCTAGAAGCTCAGTAGGGGTAAAGAGTAAAACAAGCAACATGGCGGTTATTAAAGAAAAGATAATACATCAATATGTTCTCTTCTATGCACATGTCACATAACACAACCAATAGTCTGGGTATTCCCTTCGGGGTAAAACACATTCATCAATCCACTAGTCTCCAACTATGGATTGACCAAACCTCAAATGCACTACATGGTTCCCAACCATCCTGAATGAGAGCGCAATCATCATTCACATTACACCCGCGAAGGTTCTACCGGTTGTGTGAACCCCGTCACACCCACACCTTAAGTGTGTTGGCTCACATGGAGTCATATGATCCGTGCCCATGCCTTGACACGCAACCATCCTCCCATGTGACTTTAAAGTAACCTATGGTATCCCGAGTTCATACCGAGCATCCCGTGCAAGCTCTAATGCATTCATGCTCGTGCCATGCCAAACACACATATATATCAACCTATATATATATACAACTACTAATGATGCATTACAAGATTCAAAACATGCTCAATGGATGATCGAACATGTAATTGGGCAATGCAATCTACATTTAGAAGAATATATAAATAAACCCTAGGTTCGTTCTTCCTTAGACACGATAAGGCAAGAACACAAACAAAGAGACCAATGAGAATTCGAACCGAAATTTTAGAATCAACAAACGATATTGAAGTAAGAAAGGGTCAAGAAATCCCCTACCTCAAGTTGAGCACAACACACAATTCCAAATTCCAAGAATTAGGGTTTAAATCCCCCTTTCACCAACCTAACCATATTTCATCATTCCAATCCATATATACATGTTAATAACACACATTTATCATAACAATAACAATTCAAATACAAAATCCAAGAGAACTAACCTTCTCTCTCTAGAATTCCCAAATTCCTCCAAAATTTGTCCAATAATCGAACTCAACCTAAACCAAGGATTGAAACCTATGAAACAACCTTAAATTACCCTAAGAACAACATATGTGAACCCTACAATCAAACTCTAAAAGAATCCAAGTAGATCTACGAAAATCCTTAAGTTCCAAAACCATAGAAAACTCACCTTAAACTTCCAAATCTCCTTTGATTCTTCCTTGAATGTTGTTAATCATCCACAATCCACTCCAAATCAAGCTTGATCTTGCCCAAATCACTTTATCTCTCTCCTTACCTCTCTCTTTCTCTCTCTACACGGAAAGAACCAGAAAAATGAAGAAGAAGAAGACATTCCCGTGTTTTAAGCTTGCTCGGTCAGGTGCTGGCGCCCTTCCAGCGCTCCAGCGCTGGAAGGGCGCCCGACTCTGTTTTTTTTTCTTCTCTAGTTTTTTACAAATTTACATCCGTCTTGGTCCAAGCTTCGATTTGATATATTATGAGCCCAAAACGGACATCCGAGCTAAAAGTTATGGCTCATTTAGTGAACCTAGTTCCAAAATGTTTCCTTATGGACTTATGCAACTCGGGTGGGTCCGTAACCTCCCGAATCTATTCCAAATTATTATTATTATCTACCGCAAATTAACTAGAACTTAATATTTTTGGGTCGGGGTTTCACAAATCTCACCTGAAGATTATAAAAGGAAATAGGTTGAGCAGAAGGCTCAGTAGGGAATAATGAGTAATCGAAAGTAAAAGCTGGATTTAAAAGAATAAAGGCAATGCAGAAACATGTCAACTACCATGATAACACCAATAAACAAATAAACTCATCACCATACTGTTCCTTTGGCATTTTTCAACAGATAACCGAAATATCATCGAAAACTTTGACATTGCCCTTAGACCAAGTAGGTGTCCATCCCATGGAAAATCCGACACGGGTATATGACACAAGTCCTTTTAGTTCATCCGAGTACAAGGCCTGGTCT
The DNA here is from genome assembly GCA_963580455.1 of Euonymus europaeus. Classification (NCBI taxonomy): domain Eukaryota; kingdom Viridiplantae; phylum Streptophyta; class Magnoliopsida; order Celastrales; family Celastraceae; genus Euonymus; species Euonymus europaeus. The sequence continues at coordinate 9,922,540 of OY756969.1, forward strand.
TGCTCCGCCCTCGGAATTTCGCATCATAATAACTTTTATTGGGTATGCGTTTTAAATCAAATATCAACAATCAAGGTTCGTTCTTCCTAAGAATCAATTTAGGCAAGAACACAAACGAATGACCAATGAAGAAGTTACAAATTGCTCTTTGGATAATGGAAATAGACACGATAGAAAGAGGGTAAGAATCCTTACCTCGATATCCAAGTAAAACAAATTCTACAATTTAGGGTTTGGGGTCTCAATTTTCCAAACCTAAGCATTAGACAAATCAAATATAGTATCAATCATACATATAAAAATCAACCCAAATAAAGAATTTCGAAATACTTACTTTCTCTCTCTAGAAGTTTCCCCTAAAATCTTCAATCTTAGCCCAGTCAAACCCTTGCTCCAAAATCACAAACAAACCTAGATATATGTACAAAATCAAGCCTAAATCAACATATCTAAACCATAGAAACCAATTCCAAAAGAATCTAACAAGATCTACAAAAACCTACCTTTTACCAAAAGTGAGAAAACTTACCAAAACTCTTGAATCAAGCTTGAATCTTCACTAACTCACTTCAATGATCATAAACACTCAAGAATCAAGCCAAGTTCTTGTCTAAATCACCTTATCTCTCTTCCATTCTCTCTCTCTCTCTCTCTCTCTCTCTCTCGACGAGAAGAAACCAGAAAATTTGGTGAAATTTTCTGATTTTCGGGTATAAGGACTTGCTAGACAGGTTCGAGCGCTCTTTAAGCGCTCGAGCGCGGGAAGGGTGTTCAAATATGCTAGATTATGTTTTTCCCGTTTTTCCAGCATATTTAATTCCGGCTCGGTCTAAGCTTCGATTTGATATATTATGGCCCCGAAACGGACATGTATACTAAAAGTTACATCCCATTTTGTGAACCTAGTTCAAACACAACTTTTTGTGATTCGTAGCTTACTAAACTATTTTTTTTTTTTGGGTCAGGGTTTCACAAACAAAATCCATAATAGTTTGAAATAGTAATATAGTTGCAATTTGGGAAATAAATTGGATAAGAGTATAAACAGAGAAATTCCCAACCTCCAGGATTTTCACACCGATAAATAAATAGGAGTCCGTCAAATACGAAACTCCGAGAACCCCAAATAAGAAATATCGTAGAATCCCTACTTGAAATGTCGACTAACGCTAATCCGTAGTACGTCCCTGACTCACCAAAATCCCAATCCAAAATTTTCAAATCAGCCTCCTGCATCGAAATACGGATACATATACACGACAATCAAAATACAGAAAAGTCAACCTAAAAAGTCAAATGTGTCAAATCGGGTCAAAAGTCAATTCGGGTCAAACTCGATCAACTCGGGTAAAAGTCAAACCCGATCAAAAGTCAACTCGGGTCAAACCTGGTCAAATCATGTAAAAAATCAAACTCGGTCAACAGTGGCACCACCACTGTCGTCGACGGAGCCGACAATTTCGGCTACGTTTTCTGGCAAACCATACATCAAATTAAAGATCTCAGAACAAGCAATCCAATGGTACCTGTCTCGTTCCAAAACTCCACTAGAATCAACCGGGATCGTTCCTAGAAGTCGCCGGAAATCGAACTTTCGTCGCCTGATTCTGCCGCATGTGGTGCTCCGATGACGACGATTCTAGTTGGGTTTTGCTCCTCTCTCCACAAACGACCAAAGTCCGAATTTTCCAAAACAATTTCTCACTCCATGCGTGAGCTGCTGGAGAAGAGAGGAAAATCTGTTTTTACCAGATTTTTCAGGTAAAATTAATCTTTTGCCCCTCGTTTACCTAATACTTACTTAAACTTTCAAAATTCGTAACAACTCCAATTCAACTCCGATTCTGGTGATTCTTGAGCCAATATTTTTCTAAACATATTTATTATTTATTAAAATATCAAAATTTAAAAACCATTTTTAAAACGAAAGATGTGACCCTCATGCACACTAACCATTGTATCTCCAAAGTAGAAATCGATTAAGATCACAATAGAGTGATTTACTATGACTTAGTCAAATTAATATCAGTGTAACATCTTACCCCAAACATGTTTGAATACACGGACCAAGTATCACTCAATCCTTCATAAGAGTCGTATACTTGTCTTTTTAACCTACATGTATTTCCAATCAATGCCTGGCCAGTAAATACATGTTCTTTGTGTCATCCAAATCAGGTTTTACTTCTTCGCCCTATTTTCATTTAGTTTTGGTCCAACTTTCTTTCCCAACTATGTACCTTTAGGTTGAATCGTCTTCTTAACCATAGGTAACATGTCAAGGTAGCAAACCATTGTGCCATCACTTCCTGACATAGTCAAAAGTTATTCAAAGAGTAAAATCAAGAGATCTTGAAGTATCACTTTGATCTCAGAGACTCACACAGTGATGAAGTAGGGATTATTTCATTCACTTCTCTATAGGTCACAAGCACATGTAGTATGAAGTACATGTTGTGGCGGAGTATTCCTTACTCTCTTACGAGTCAAGGTCGTATGTTTCCTCCTCTAACCACACAGGTCTTAGTCTTGCCCCCAATCTTACAATGGGCAACAAACTTGCAATTTCCTTTTGCTCACTCTTGAGTGTCAAAAGCAAATTCATACCTGGCTTTTTCAAAACAGGCTTCATGAAATTTTATGTCGATTCTTTTAAGAATCTCATCTTAGTTCCAACTAAGGCGATACTTGTTTAGAATCTTGTCCACTCGTGGTGATCAAATTCATAAACTATCTCATTCAGCTCGCTCCCACTGCGACAGAGTCGATTGCTCGTGTGAGTGAGCCAATCATGCCTATTTACATACTTTAATATTGTATTAGCAATTTCACAGAGTATGAATAAACAATTCAATTTATTTCAAATAAATGTATCAAAAAGCTATTCTTAAAGATACACCAGTTATGCAAATGAAAAATAATCCTAACAAAATCACATCCTAAGCAAACCTAAGGACCTCACATGTCTTTCAAAGGAGTCCCTAGCGATTGGTTTAGTAAGAGGGTCTACGACCATATTACTAGCGGAGATGTGTTGTAGGACCACCTCTTTATCTGCAACCATTTTTCTGACAAAATTATACTTCATCTTTATGTTTTTGGTTTTTCCATGATATTTGGGGTCTTTGACATAAGCCAGTGCAGCCATACTATCACAAAACAATGTGACAGGTTCTGACGAATACTTGACAACTGACAAATGTTGTAAGAACTCCCTTAACCACACAGCTTCTTGAGATGCTGAGGAATAAGCTATGTATTCTGCCTTCATTGTGGATAATGCAATACAAGATTGATTTTTACTGCTCCAAGAGATTGCTCCTCCATTAAGCAGAAAAACATATCCTGAGGTTGATTTGCGTTCATCTGCATCACCTCCCTAGTCTGCGTCAGTGTATCCGACTAGGTGCAAATCTTTTCCGCTGAATACTAGTGTATAATCCAGTGTGCCTTTAAGGTGCCTTGGTATCCCTTTGATCGCTTTCCAATGCTCTAGCCCTGGATCCGATTGGAAACGGCTTACCAGCCCTACGGCATAGCATATGTCAGGATGTGTACACATCATAGCATACATCAGGCTCCCAACAACATTGGAGTATGAAACTCTAGACATTTTATCTTTTTCTTTTGGAGTCTTGGGACTCATATCAAGACTAAGGCTAACATTCCTCTCAACAAGAGAGTCAATGGGTTTACAATCTTTCATATAAATCGTTCTAACACCTTTTTTATGTACGACTCTTTAGATAAACCCAATAGTCTTTTAGATCAATTTTGAAGAACTTTAACTCCCAATATGTAATCGGCTTCACCCAAATCTTTGATCTCAAATTTTGATGCTAACCAATTCTTAGTAGTTACAATCAACTCTTTGTCATTTCCAGCTAACAGAATGTCATCCACATATAAAACAGGATGACCATACCACTCGTAGATGTTTTGACATATACAAAATGATCTTCTTCCGTCATTGTAAATCCGTCTTTTAGGATTGCTTCATGGAATTTGATATTCCATTGTCTGGATGCTTGTTTAAGGCCATATATGGAATGATTAAGTTTACAAACTTTACGTTCCTGACCTTTAACCTCGAAACCTAATGGTTGAGCCATATAGATCTCCTCATCCAGTTCTCCATTGAGAAAATCTGTCTTTACATCCATTTGGTATAGATTCAAATCTAAATGTGTGACTATAGCTAGAATGAGGCGAATAGAAGCAAACCTCACCACCGGTGAAAAAGTTTCTTCATAATCAATTCTCTCTTTCTGTGTGTAGCCCTTAGCTACTAATCTAGCCTTATATCGTTCTATAGTTCCATCCGCATTGCTCTTTATTTTGAGAACCTATTTGTTCCCAATTGCTTTGCGGTTCGATGGAAGCTCAACCAAATCCCAGACATGGTTCACTTTCATCGACTCCATTTCATCCCTCATAGCTCTCATCCATTCCCTAGACTTTGGACCAGAAAGAGCCTCTTGTATAGACTTTGGCTCTTCCTTATCTAATGGAGTTATCATGAATGTCTCCCCTTCAATCTCATAATGAAGACAGGGAATATGTCCACGAATACTCCGTCTAGGCTGAGCTTGACTTTGATCAAGCTCCATTGGAGCAAGTTCATCCAATGTGACACTCCTGAAATCACTAGGCTAACACAAGAGGGGGGGGGGGGTGAATTGTGTCTCCAAAAACTAAGTATAAACCCCAAATACAAAAATCACAATCTAAAAACGTACAAATGATCAAAACAGTGTTTATAGTACAAATCTGTCACCCAACCAAGTAGATATTATTTGACCTAGCAATTCAAGTCCAAATGCAACGAAATTTGGTATGTAATATCACAATACCTTAATGAATACTATATCAAAAATTCAGATCAAAATTCAAAGTCTAGCTATATGAACAGTGCACGGACAGATTGCTATTCCAGAAAATTAACTATCAAAAGTATACCTAGAATCCACTAATCACAAGTTCTTCAAACACAAGCAATATCCCAACAAGCAATGGCAGCAAGCAACACCCTAATATCAATTTCTAAGGCACACAAATCACTAATAGCACCAAACAAGAAAGGAAATCAAAAATAGAGTGCACAAGGATATATAGTGGTTCGGTGCTCACACCTACATCCACGACCTAAGCCCTCAAGCTTAGGATTTCCAAATCCACTAAAGGATATAAATGGTTTTGCAAGTTCACCACAAACTTAGGGTTTTCAAGCACACCCCAAACTTGTACACCACCAAGGTTTGAAGCTAACCTTAAACTTTCACACACCTCTCAAAGGTAATGCCCTCAAAAGGGACTTTTACAAGTGATTTGGTTTTTGGTTCTCTCAAGATTAGCTCTAAGCTATTTTGATGAGGAACATTTAATCTCTCAATGTATAGCTCACTGGTAGGATATAAATTTGGCTCAAATTCGTGGCTTGCACTCAACCAAAGGTTCACACAAAGTCTCACAAAGATGGAAATAAGTTTAGGAGAAGCTTTTGTGGAAAGTAGCTCAAGAACACTCAAAGAAATACCTTAATGATTTTGGCTTGAAAGTGTGTCTTAGCTTGAGGTTGATGAAGGGAAGATGATGACAATAATCTCAGCAAATGATGATCAAAAGATCAAGAGAAGATCACTCAAAAATTGTAGAATCAAGAACAAAAGCTCTCTTGGTAATTTTTGCACATATGTTTTCCAAGTGTGGAATGAAGCATGATTTTCCTCTTCATTTGTCTCCATTTAATCTTGGCCATTGGATCTTGTTAATCTTCAATCTCAGCCCTCAATCAACTTATAATCTCTGCCCTTCATCTTCAAAAACGAAATCAATCAACACCATTGAAAGGCTAGCCGTTATTGACTTTTGGTCAACCTTTGATTCAAATTTCAAATCTTGGCTCCAAGGTTTGTTTGGATCTTTTGTGCTTCTTGATAAACTCTTCTTCATGCTTACAAAGGCTTCAACACTCAACCAAACAACCCCTGCAAGTCTCACACGAAATTCCCCCCAAAATACTTGAAAACAAGAACATAATAGTACATGGTGATGTGGACAATTTTCCTCCAAGTGTTTTGGCTCCAATCTTTTTCATTTGATTTCAAATGAATCCAAGGCTTCTCAAACTCCCTCCAAAGGCTCCTAAGGCTTTCTAGAAGGGTTATGAACGAGCCCCTACTCCAAATAAATCATCCAACATTAATTCAACTTAGTCTAACCCATGGAAGGTCAATTTGAGGAATTTAGGCTATTTTGGATAAGAATGGGTTGCACCAATTTAAGTCTTCTTCACTAAAAATTTGGTCAAATTTCTCAATAAATATGTCTTAGACTATTTCCTAAATAAATCCTTCAATGTTGCTCACATAGTCTCAACTGCTCCCAAATAGGGTTTCCTAGGGGATTTCGGGTTCTAAGTGCCTAAACACTAAAACCTCAATACTCCATGACCATTTCACATCCTCAATTAATGTCCCAAATATGTGTATGATTTGTACCTACAAAGAAATGAGTGATATAACACTCCAATTTTGCTTGTAAGCTCAAAGAGCTTCAATGCTTGCACTTGGGTTAACCAATATGATATAAGCTCAATAAAATTCAATTAAGCACATGATAAATAAATTCATCTATATAAGAATGTGCATAAAAAAAATTTCACTTATAATTGAGGTCGTTTGGTCATTCAATTTGATCATGCAAATCTCAACTAGGCTAGTTTCACAACTACACTAGTGAATTAATTTCAACTGACAAATTGAACCTGATAAACTTAAAATTGACCTGACACTATTTGACAATGAAAAATTCCAGAGTGTCTTAAATAATTTTCAGAACAAGAATCAAGTCAATCAGAGCTCATATGAATAAGTTATGACTGTTCAACCAACGTGTGCGCAGTGTGATGTTGTGACAGATTTTAGCATCGAAAAATAAGTCAGTCCAGATTCATCCAATTTATATCAAACATGATCAATCATGATCCCAAAGATATATAATGAAGCTTAAATCAGTAGATATAATTCATTTCATGATTTGTCCAAATTCATCCAAAGTTAAGCACAATCAAATAGTCCAATATGTATTTTTGCATCAAAACACAAATGTAGGACCTATGGTCCAACAATCTCCCACTGTCCCTTTGAGTTTCCTCTAATGGGTTATCAGTGGTGTCAACATCCTGAGTTTCCATTTCATAGAATTGGAAATTCTTTTCAATCTCACCTTGGTTGGGAAATTCCTCTTCCAAGAATGTGACATCTCGTGACTCAATTTCTGTCACTCTCCCTTGTTCGTCCTCCCCTATGAAGACACAACCTTTGGAAGTTTCAGAGTATCTTATAAAGATACATTTCTTCCCTCGGGGTCCTAACTTCCCATATTTAGAAGTAGGTGTATGAATGTAAGATGCCGAACACCAAGGCCTTAAATGGCCTAAACTAGGCTTTTCTCCAGCCCATAACTTATATGGAGTTAATGAAACTGACTTTGTTGGTACACAGTTTAGAACATAGGCTGCAGTTAGCAAAGCGTCACCCCAAAAAGAGATTGGGAAATTTGCTTGTGCCATAATTGATCTAACCATGTCCAACAGGGTTCTATTTCTCCTTTCAGCAATACCATTTTGTTGAGGAGTATAAGGAATAGATAATTGTCTAGCTATTCCTTTCTCATCACACAATTCCTTGAATTATTCTGATAGATACTCGCGTGCACGATCAGTCCGAAGAGCTTTTACACTCTTGTCTAATTGATTCTCCAACAACTTTAAATATCGGGTAAAGCAATCTAATGCTTTTGATTTATGAGAAATCAAGTAGACATGACCATATCTGGAATAGTCATCTATGAAAGTGATGAAGTACGAAGCTCCATGCCTCGCTTTTACATTCAAGGGACCACATATGTCAGAATGAATTAGCTGTAGAGGGTTTGTGGCCCATTTTGCTTTTCCAAATGGTAAGCGTGTTGCTTTTCCAGCCAAGCAATGCTCACATGTTGAAAAGTCAACTTTAGCTAGTGGACCCAAGAGGCCCTCTTTTGCTAACCTATTGATTCTGTCTTGTCCAATGTGTCCTAATCTAGCATGCCATAAATGATCATCTTTTGGAGCATTATTACTAGAAGTAGCAACAAATGAAGCAGAATTTATCAAATTTGTATCATAAACAACATCCATAATCATAAAACCATTAAGCAAAAAACCACATCCATAATAAATCTTGTCTAGAAATAACTTAACACAACTTTGTTTAAAATGTAATTCAAAACCTAAATCTAGAAGGATAGTAACTGAAAGTAGATTTTTTCGCACTTCAGGTGCATAGAGCACATCATGCGAATAGATAGTTCTTCCTCCCCGCAGATCCAATTTGCAGGTACCGATTCCTAGAACCTCTATTTTAGCATTATTTCCCATGAAAATGCTTCTACTCCCCTTGGGAATACGTCTAAAATCTATAAACAGCGATCTTTCTCGAGCTATGTGGTCTGTTCCCCTGAGTCTACAGTCCAAACAAGAACTGGTTCAGCTGACATACCACTAGCAATCATATTCAAAACAGATAGTTGAGAATAGTCAATTAACTTTGCCTCGGTGCATTCCCGAGCAAAGTAACCCAGTTTCTCACACTTGAAGCATTTCATCTTCGTTTTGTCCTTCTTGGATTTTCATTTGCCCTTCTTAGGCATTGCATCTTTAGGTCCAAGTGTCTTGCCTTTGCCTTTCTTTCCCTTTCCCTTCCATGGGCCCTTAGCTCCACGTTTGTTTGACTGAGCCATGTTTGCTTCAGTTTTGGGTTTTTCATGAAGAAGGCCCTCTTCCAACTCCACATGTTTGGCAACATTATCAAAGGTTTTAATGTTGTCATTGTGGGTAAGATTCACCCTCATATGTTCCCATTAAGTTGGCAAGGAAAGTATGACAGCCATAACTTGCTGTTCATCAGAAAGCACATGTCCAGCTTCACCCGATTCGCTAATCATATTAGCCAAATTAGTCAAGTGTTGCCTCATCGTTTGATTCGGATGCTTGACATAACTATCAAAGTTCATAGTAAGCTGGCAATAACCTCTGGGGATGAAGGTATATTGATAACCTATACCACCTCGTCATCGGATGAAGAATCCATGACTCTAGGTTGGGGTGGAGTTATAGAAACTTCAGGTTCATGATCAGAGAGAGCTTGATCCTCAATAGGATCTTCTTCGGGGTATTCCTCAAAGTCGGACTCAACATCTCTTTGAGACCCATCTAGCATAAAATTTATGCGAGATTTCTTTGACTCATCGTCACTTGATTCTGAGTCAGAAAGTCATTTCCTCTTTGGATCAGACCTCCATGCGGCCCTGTTAGCTTTTCTATAACTAGGAGTAACTCCCTTCTTTGTCCTCACCATTGCTACAACCAACAACATTAAATTCTTTTAGGAAATTTTCTTTAGGCATCATGACAATAATATTGTCATTTTGTATTCATGTGTAAGAGAGCAAATAATGTGCTATAAAAGCATATAATAACCCCAATTTTGAAATTAGTCACGTTAATGTACCCTTCAATTTTAATAACAAGAAACCTACATATTTAGTTTGTAAAATATAGGAACCAGAAATCGCAATTCAAGTTGTTCCCAGGAAAAGAGGGGCCTTCCAAATAGTTTGACGCACAATTAAAAAACCATTTTCCTAGACAGAACTTCTTTATTATTGCTTTTTAAGGTTCATCATATTTTACACAAAACCAAACATGTCATTAGTGTTATAAAAATTGAGTTCAAAAAATTTAAAAAAAAATTGGAAAAATTACAGAAAATAGTAAATGAAATTTCATGAATTTTTTTAAAAAAATTCATAATTTTCGGAGTTTTGTGGGCCTTACACTCTCTCAGCCCAGCCCAAAGAAAATAAAAAAAAGTTGAAATTAATTCCAAAAAAATTGGGCTAAAACAGACTTGGGCCGGACCTTATTGGTGCGGCCCAGAAACCTCTGGCCGCGGTCCAAAGGCACGGGTCACGCTGCCCAGGCGCGTGAACTGCTCTGCGGTGCGTGTAATGCACGCGCTGCCTTTTCAAGCTGTTTTCCACGATCGGTTTTCTCGCATATCTCCTTTATACCATTCCGATCTCGATTATGAGGTCCAATCCTTGATCGGACTTTATTCGACTTGTGCGTGCGTCACACTCTCCTTCATCCGAGAGTGCGTTTCGCGAAGAACGCCGTTCTTCAAGAACTAAAAAAACAGAAACTTTTCAATCCGATTTGAAACTTTAAAGCTTCATATCTTTGCAATCAATTGTCCAAATTAAGCATATAATATATCGTTGGAAATCTTGTGACGAGAGGATTCCAACCATGCACGAAATTTGATAGAAAATAATTTGGGTTCAAAGGCATATAAGCAGAACAAGTTTCGAGTACACTAAATTAGGGTTTCACATTTCTCTCTCTACACTATGTGTTTAATTCCGAAATTTTTAGCACATATTCAACATACATATATGTACATACATACAAAATTTCATCAAAAAACACAATCAATTGTCGTATTTTTCACATAATCCAAAAAAACAAGCATGCTCAATTATCAAAAAAAAAAACTAGCATGCTTTCCTAAGACATAACACATGGAGAATTATCCTAATCTCGCCTCCGATACCAATGAAGGATTTCACATACAATTGCATCTCATCATACTACCTGTTCTACTTACTTGTTAGGATCTCTTGTTGCGGAATGATCTCACGATGCGAAGGTCTTAGATGTCAATCATGAGGACAGCACCCGTAGTTCACCCTTCAAGAACCCCTTAGCAATCCTCCGAACTCTCGCCATAAGTTCTGTATGAAAAATACGTATCTAGTTCAATAGAGAGACCCCCTATATATAGTAGTGGAGTCCTTGTCCTATTAGAACTTTCTTGACCTTAAAACTCTTGAGATATAGATCAAATCGCAAGTATTTTATCCTTATCATATTAAGGATAGGAGTTGTATTCTAACCAACAAGAAACACTCCAAATGGGCTGAGATAACCTCCAAAGGGCTTGGCCCATCTCGGATGCCCTAAAATCCAACAAAATGCCCAACTTTCAATCCCAAATGTACAGAACTGTTAAAAAGCTCTTCTATGGAGAGAGTTGAGCAATTACAAACCATCAAAGTTGGTCGATGTAAACTAGTAATAGTTATTTTTTGTCAAAATTTACAAGTTTATGCTTTGTGGATTAGTCTACTGCCAAAAGAAAAACGTTCCTTCCCAAATGCACAAAACTGTCAAAAGCTTATCTATGTGGAAAGTTGAGCAATTCCAAACCATCAATGTTGGTCAGTGTAAACTTTTTTTTGTTATTTTATGTCAAATTTTATGAGTTTAGGCTCTATAGATTGTTTCATTGCCGAAAGATAAAGAACGGACAAAACTGTAAAAAGCTCCTCTATGGAGAGAGTTGAGCAATTCCAAATCGTCAAAGTTGATCAGTGTACTTTCTTTTTTTATTATTTTTATGTCAAATTTCAAATTTTAGAGTTCATAGATTGTTTCGTTCCCAAAAGTAAAATTTTCATTACCAAATGGACGAAACTATCAAAAGCTTCTTCGTGATTAGAGTTGAGCAATTCTAAACCATAAAAGTTGCTGTCGGTATACACTTTTTGTTATTATTTTTTATCGAATATTATGAGTATAGGTTCCACAAATTGTTAGGTTGCCAAAAGTCCAACTTTTTTTCTCAGAGGGACAAAACTATTAAAAGATCCTCTATGGAGAGTGTTGAGCAATTCCAAACCATCAAAGTTGGTCGGTGTATACTTTTTGTTGTCAGTATATGTCAAATTTTATGACTCTAGGCTTTATAGATTAATCTGTTGCCAAAATACAAAATGTCCACTTCCATTTTTTGTGAGTATTTCAAAAACATAAAATATTACCAATAGCCACCATGGATGTCCTTGGTCGGGATATACCTCACATGGGGATGAAGAGAGACTAAATCCCATTTTAACTAGACAAACAAAAAGAAGATTTTATATGTCTGTCCCCTAACCAAATCTTTCTATCGGTGGTTTCATTCCAATTGAATTAGGAACAAGTTTGATCAAGTTATCAAGGTCAAGGTTCTTTCCTTCTACTTTGATATTCTAGGTACCCGTTCATCAAAATCAACATGGGAATTTAACATTTCTTTCTATTATGATGTATATAACAAAACTGTTAAAAGCTCGTCTTTACAGAGAGTTGAGCAATTCCAACGCTTCAAAGTTGGTCGGTGTGAACTTTTAATTGTTACACTATGTTAAATTTTATGATTTTATGCTTCGTGGATTGAGTCGTTGCCAAAAGAAAAACTTTCCTTCCCAAATGGACAAAATTGTTTAAAGCTCCTCTATGTTGACAGTTGAGCAATTTCAAACCATAAAAGTTGGCCAGTGTAAACTTTTTATTATTTTTTTATATCAAATTTTACGTGTCTAGGCTCCGTAGATTGTTTTGTTGCTAAAGGAAAAACTTTCACTACGAAATGGATAAAACTGCTAAAAGCTCCTCTATCGATAGATTGAGCAATTCTAAACCATAAAAGTTGGTCGTTGTACACTTTTTGTTGTTATTTTATGTCAAATTTTAAAATTTTAGGGTTCTTAGATGGTTTCGTTCCCAAATGACAAACCTTCATTATTGAATGTACAAATTTGTTAACTGCTCCTCCGTGATTAGAGTTGAGCAATTCAAAATCATAAAAGTTGGTCGGTGTACACTTTTTATTGTTATTTTTTTATCAAATTTTACGACTAGAAGCTCCATAAATTGTTATGTTGCCAAAAGATCGTATATTTTTCAGAAATGGACAAAACTGTTAAAAGGTCTTCTACGGAGAGAGTTGAGTACTACCAAAGCATCAAAGTTGGTCAGTGTAATTTTTTTTATTGTTTTCTCGTATCAAATTTCACGAGTCTAGGCTCCGTAGATTGTTTATTTGCTGACAGACAAGCTTTCGTTAGCAAATGGATAAAACTGCTAAAAGCTCCTTTATCAAATGAGTTGAGCAATTCTGAACCATAAAACTTAGTCGTTGTACACGTTTTGTTGTTATTTTATGTCAAATTTTAAAATTTTAGGGTTCGTAGATGGTTTCGTTCCCAAAAGGCAAACTTTCGTTACCAAATGGAAAAAATTCTTAAATGCTCCTCCGTGATTAGAGTTGAGCAATTCAGAACCATAAAAATTGGTCGGTGTACACTTTTTGTTGTTATTTTTTGTCAAATTTTATGAGTAGAGTCTCCATAAATTGTTACGTTGCCAAAAGACCGTCTTTATTTCTCAAATGGGCAAAACTGTTAAAATGTCAACTTGAGTATTTCCAAAACATCAAAGTTGGTCGGTGTACACTTTTTATTGTTATTATATGTCTAATTTTATGAGTTTAGACTTTGTAAATTTATTCATTCCCGAAAGGCCAACTTTCATTCCCAAATGGATAAAACTATTAAAAGCTCCTCTGTGAAGAGAGTTGAGCAATTTCAAACCATCAAAGTTGACCGGTGTACACTTTTAATTGTTATTTTGTGCTAGATTTTATGAGTTTATGTTTCGTAGATTAATTCGTTCCCAAAAGACCAACTTTCTTTCCCTGATGGACAAAAGTGTTAAAAGCTCATCTACGGAGAGAGTTGAGCAATTTCAAACTGTCAAAATTGTTCTTTGTCACTTTTTATTGTTGTTATATGTTTAATTTTACCAGTTTAGCATTCGTGGTACCGTTGTCAAAAGATCAACTTTCATTCGCAAATGGGCAAAACTGTTAAAAGCACCTCTTTGGAGAAAGTTGAGTAATTCCAAACCATCAAAGTTAGTCGGTGTAAACTTTTTAATGTTATTTTTTGTCAAATTTTAGGAGTTTAGACTCCATAGATTTTTTCGTTGCCAAAAAACAAACTTTTTTTTACCAAATGGACAAAACTGTAAAATGATACTTTATGGAGAGAGTTGAGTAATTGCAAACTGTCAAAGTTTGGCGGTATCTCTTTTTATTGTTATTTTTATGTCAAATTTTAGAAGTTTAGGCTCAGTAGATTGTTTTGTTTCCAACAGACAGACTTTCATCATCAAATGGAGAAAGTTGTCAAAAGACCGTCTTTGTTTCTCAAATGGACATAACTATTAAAAGCTCCTTGATGGAGAAAGTATATCAATTCCAAACCATCAAAGTTGGTTGGTGTACACTTTTTATTGTTATTTTATGCATAATTTTATGGGTTTAGGCTTTGTAATTTGTTCCGTTGCTAAAAACCCAACTTTCGATCCCAAATGTATGGAACTGTTAAAAGCTACTCTATGAAGAGAGTTAAGTAATTCCAACCATCAAAGTTTGTCAGTATAAACTTTTAAAAGTTATTTTATGTCAAATTTTATGAGTTTATGCCTCGTGGATTAATCTACTTCCAAAAGAAAAACGTTCCTTCTCAAATGGACAAAACTGTTAAAAGCTTATCTCCGTGGAGAGTTGAGCAATTCCAAACCAGCAAATTTGATCATTGTAATTTTTTTTCGTTATTTTTCGTCAAATTTTATGAGTTTGGCCTCCGTAAATTGTTTCGTTGTTGAAAGACAAACTTTCCTTACCGAATTGGCAAATTTGTTAAATGCTCCTACGTGATTAGAGTTGAGCAATTCAAAATCATAAAAGTTGATTGGTGCACACTTTTTGTTGTTATTTTTTATCAAATTTTATGAGTAGACGCTCCATAAATTGTTATGTTGCCAAAAGATTGTCTTTCTTTCTCAAATGGACAGAACTGTTAAAAGGTCTTCTATGGAGTGAGTTGAATACTACCAAAGCATCAAAGTTGGTGAGTGTAAATTTTTTTATTGTTTTTTACATCAAATTTTATGAGTCTAGGCTTCGTGGATTGTTTATTTGCCGATAGAAAAACTTTCCTTAGCAAATGGATAAAATTGCTAAAAGCTTCTCTATCGAAAAAGTTGAGCAATTCTGAATCACAAAACTTAGTCGTTGTACAGTTTTTGTTGTTATTTTATATCAAATTTTAAAATTTTAGGGTTCTTAGATGGTTTCGTTCCCAAAATGACAAACTTTCATTATTGAATGTACAAATTTGTAAAATGCTCCTCCGTGATTAGACTTGAACAATTCAAAACCC
The DNA here is from genome assembly GCA_963580455.1 of Euonymus europaeus. Taxonomy (NCBI): domain Eukaryota; kingdom Viridiplantae; phylum Streptophyta; class Magnoliopsida; order Celastrales; family Celastraceae; genus Euonymus; species Euonymus europaeus. The sequence continues at coordinate 9,937,696 of OY756969.1, forward strand.
TAAAAGTTGGTCGGCGCACACTTTTTGTTGTTATTTTTTATCAAATTTTACAACTAGAAGCTCCATAAATTGTTATGTTGCCAAAAGATCGTATTTTTTCCCAAATGGATAGAACTGTTAAAGGTCTTCTATGGAGAGAGTTGAGTACTATCAAAGCATCAAAGTTGGTCATTTTTTGTTCTTTTTTTATATCAAATTTTACGAGTCTAGGCTTCGTAGATTGTTTATTTGCCGACAGACAAACTTTCGTTAGCGAATGGATAAAACTGCTTAAAGCTCCTCTATCGAAAGAGTTGAGCAATTCTGAATCATAAAGCTTAGTCGTTGTACATGTTTTGTTGTTATTTTATGTGAAATTTTAAAATTTTAGGGTTCGTAGATGGTTTAGTTCCCAAAAGCCAAACTTTCGTTACCAATTGGATAAAATTTTTAAATGCTCATCCGTGTTTAGAGTTGAGCAATTCAAAACCATAAAAATTGGTCGATGAACACTTTTTGTTGTTATTTTTTGTCAAATTTTGCGAGTAGAGTCTTCATAAATTGTTACATTGCCAAAAGACCGTCTTTATTTCTCAAATGGACAAAACTGTTAAAAGGTCAACTTGAGTACTTCCAAAGCAACAAAGTTAGTCGGTATACACTTTTTATTGTTATTATAGTCTAATTTTATGAGTTTAGACTTTGTAAATTTATTCATTCCCGAAAGGCCAACTTTCATTCCCGAATGGACAAAACTATTAAAAGCTCCTTTGTGAAGAGAGTTGAGCAATTTCAAACCATCAAAGTTGATCGGTGTACACTTTTAATTGTTATTTTGTGCTAGATTTTATGAGTTTATGTTTCGTGGATTAATTCGTTTCCAAAAGACAAACTTTCATTTCCTGATGGGCAAAAGTGTTAAAAGCTCGTCTATGAAGAGAGTTGAGCAATTTCAAACAGTCAAAATTGCTCTTTGTCACTTTTTATTGTTGTTATATGTTTAATTTTACCAGTTTAGCATTCGTGGTACTGTTGCCAAAAGATCAACTTTCATTCGCAAATGGGCAAGACTGTTAAAAGCATCTCTATGAAGAAAGTTGAGGAATTTCAAACCATCAAAGTTAGCCGGTGTCAAATTTTTAATGCTATTTTATTTCAAATTTTATGAGTTTATGCTTCGTAGATTGTTTCGTTGCCAAAAGATAAACTTTCTCTACCAAATGGACAAAACTGTAAAATGCTCCTTTATGGAGAGAGTTGAGTAATTCCAAACTGTCAAAGTTTGCCGGTGTCTCTTTTTATTGTTATTTTTATGTCAAATTTTAGAAATTTAGGCCCAATATATTGTTTTGTTTCCAACATACAAACTTTCATTATCAAATGGAGAAAGTTGTCAAAAGACCGTCTTTGTTTCTCAAATGTACAAAACTGTTAAAAGCTCATTGATAGAGAGAGTTGATCAATTTCAAACCATCAAAGTTGGTTCGTGTACACTTTTTATTGTTATTTTATGCGTAATTTTAAGGGTTTAGGCTTTGTAATTTGTTCCGTTGCTCAAAGCCCAACTTTCGATCCCAAATGTATGGAACTGTTAAAAGCTCCTCTATGAAGAAAGTTAAGCAATTCCAACCATCAAAGTTTGTCGGTGTAAACTTTTAAAAAATATTTTATGTCAAATTTTATGAGTTAATGCTTCTTGGATTAATCTACTTCCAAAAGAAAAATGTTCCTTCTCAAATGGACAAAACTGTTAAAAACTTATCTCTATGGAGAGTTGAGCAATTCCAAACCATCAAATTTGATCAGTGTAAACTTTTTCTTGTTATTTTACGTCAAATTTTACGAGTTTAGGCTCCATAAATTGTTTCGTAGTTGAAAGACAAACTTTCCTTACCGAATGGACAAATTTGTTAAATGCTCCTCCGTGATTAGAGTCGAGAAATTTAAAACCATAAAAGTTGGTCGGTGCACAACTTTTGTTGTTATTTTTTACCAAATTTTATGAGTAGAAGCTCCATAAATTGTTATGTTGCCAAAAGATTGTCTTTATTTCTCAAATGGACATAACTGCTAAAAGGTCTTCTATGGAGAGAGTTGAGTGCTACCAAAGCATCAAAGTTGCTCAGTGTAAATTTTTTTATTCTTTTTTTATATCAAATTTTACGAGTCTAGGCTCCGTAGATTATTTATTTGCCGACAGACAAACTTTCGTTAGCAAATGGATAAAACTGCTTAAAGCTCCACTATCGAAAGAGTTGAGCAATTCTGAACCATAAAACTTAGTCGTTGTACACATTTTGTTGTTATTTTATGTCAAATTTTAAAATTTTAGGGTTCATAGATGGTTTCGTTCCCAAAAGGCAAACTTTCATTACCAAATGGACAGAATTGTTAATGCTCCTCCTTGATTAGAGTTGAGCAATTCAGAACCATAAAAATTGGTCGGTGTACACTTTTTGTTGTTTTTTTTATCAAATTTTACGAGTAAAGGCTCCATAAATTGTTACGTTACCAAAAGACGGCTTTTATTTCTCAAATGGACAAAGCTGTTAAAAGGTCAACTCGAGCACTTCCAAATCATCAAAGTTGATCGGTGTATATTTATTATTATTATTATTATTATTATGTCTAATTTTATGAGTTTAGACTTTGTAAATTAATTCATTCCCGAAAGGCTAACTTTCATTCCTCAATTGACAAAACTATTAAAAGCTCCTCTGTGAAGAGAGTTGAGCAATTTCAAACCATCAAAGTTGGTCGGTGTGGACTTTTAATTGTTATTTTGTGTTACATTTTATGAGTTTATCTTTCATGGATTAATTCGTTCCCAAAAGACAAACTTTCATTCCTAGATGGGCAAAAATGTTAAAAGCTCGTCTATGGAGAGATTTGAGCAATTTCAAACCGTCAAAATTGCTCTTTGTACACTTTTTTATTGTTGTTATATGTTTAATTTTACCAGTTTAGCATTCGTGGATTAATCTGTTGCCAAAAGATCAAATTTCATTCGCAAATGGGCAAAACTATTAAAAGCACCTCTATGGAGAAAGTTGAGAAATTCCAAACCATCAAAGTTAGTCGGTATAAATTTTTTATTGTTATTTTATGTCAAATTTTATGAGTTTAGGCTCCGTAGATTATTTCGTTGCCAAAAGACAAACTTTCTTTACCAAATGGAAAAAACTGTAAAAACTCCCCTATGGAGAGAGTTGAGTAATTCCAAACTGTCAAAGTTTTTCGGTGCCTCTTTTTATTGTCATTTTTATGTCAAATTTTAGAAGTTTAGGCTCAGTATATTATTTTGTTCCTAAAAGACAAACTTTCGTTACCAAATGAAGAAAACCGTTAAAAGCTCCTCCGTGATTAGATCTTGGCAATTCCGAACCATAAAAGTTGGTTGTTGTACACTTTTTGTGCTTATTTTATGTGAAATTTTATAAGTATAAGCTCCATAAATTGTTTCATTGCCAAAAGACCGTCTTTCTCTCTCAAATTGACAAAACTGTTAAAAGCTCATCGATGGATAGAGTTGAGCAAATTCAAACCATCAAATTTGGTCGGTGTACACTTTTTTATTATTATTTTATGCATAACTTTAAGAGTTTAGGCTCCGTGGATTATTTCGTTGCCAAAAGCTTAACTTTTGATCGCGAATGTACAGAATTGTTAAAAGCTCCTCTATGGAGAGAGTTGAGTGTTGGAGCATATGTCCTACATTTGTGTTTTGATTAGGGCTGGGACTGGGTCGGGTCGGGCCGTTATTGGCCAATTATCGGCCCGACCTGACCAACCGACTATATCAAAATATTGGAACCATTATCGGCCCGACATTGTCGGATTGGTAATCATTATCGGCCTGATATTAGTGGGTCGGGTATAAGTCGGTTAAAATGATTATCGGCCAATCACAAAAAATATCAAAATTCAATTTTTCTATATCTAAAAGCCTAAACAATCCATTTTTGACAATGCCTGAACATAACAAATCCAAATTTCAGTGAAATTCAATCACCATTCATTAATACATCACAAATCCAAAATCTAAAATCACAAAGAAATCAAATCCAACTCCGAAGTCCAAACAAAGGCATACTGGCACACATACTGACTAGTGACTACTGAGTCACTAACATACAATTGCAACATAACTGATACACTTATAATTGGCAGCTTGCATAAGTTGCATCATTAGTTCATTACTTAATTACATTACATCAAATTAAAGTATTAAAAATGTTCTAAAAAGTTATGAAATTGGTCATAAAATCCAGTAGCATCAGCAACACTCCATTTCCAGCAATTGAAGACACTTCATAAGTCCATACGCAGCAGACCAGCACATTACATTAAATACTTAAAGAGGATGACCAGAAGATTGGATGGATGTTATGGTAGTTGAAGTTGAAGCACTTGGTGGTGGGGGAGACATTCCTTGAAGATGTTGGAGTGATATAACCTCTGAAAAAAAAAGAGAAACGATTAACAAATTGAGCCATACATGTCACATACTCACATGTAATCAAGTATTAACTAATAACTACTAACTATTAAGTGTGCAAATAATCAAAGATTCAAGATATACCTTTTTCAATTTCCTCCAAGGACTTATAAAGCTCCAATTGTGTTTGGCTTGGATCTTGATAATAATTAAAACCATCCGCTCTAAGCCAATCACTTGTGCATACCAATGCCTCCACCGTCTTAGGAGTTAAGCAACTCCTAAAAGGATCCACAACTCTTGACCCCATGCTAAATGCACATTCGGAAGCCACACTAGAAACCGGCATTGCAAAGACATCCCTTGCAATTCTAGCCAAGATTGGAAATCTAACCGCCTCTGCTTTCCAATAAGGTATGAGTTTGAATTTGTTCTTCTTCACCTCTAAGTGAGGTTCATTCAAGTATCTATCAATCTCATCACTCATAGCAACCACTTGATTTTCTTTTAGAGATTGATGATATAACATATCATCTTCATCTTCTTCTCCATCATCACTATCACTTTCATCACCCTCCTCCGATGTACTAGTTGCATCACCATCTTCAACATTTCTTTTAGGCAACACCTCCCCATACTCTTGAAACATATCATGGAGCATTTGTTTTACATCCCCTTGTATCCTTAGTACCACCTCTTTATCCATCCCTATGTTACCAAGTTGGAAACCCAAATATGGCAACTTATACCTTGGATCAAGAACCACGGCAAGGTAAATAAAATGATTTACATTCTCCCAATTACCCCAATATTTGTCATATTTCTTCTTCATAGCTGCTGCCACATTATGCAATGGATCATCAATTGGTTTTTTCATCTCCTTATCCATCAATGCTTGAATATTCAACAATTGCTTAAACACCAAGTGAGCAGTGGGTGTTTTAGAAGCACTTAGTTTTAGAGTTGCTTCATAAAACACCTTCAAATAAGAGACAAAATCATTGGCAAGTTCCCAATCCAAGTTATCCGGGCACCTAGTGTTTTTATGTTCCTTGAAGTACTCTTGGAACCCCGAGTCTAGAACACTCAATCTATCAAACACATTAGAAAACTTCAAAGCGTGCTCCAACATAAGATATGTGGAGTTCCACCTAGTACACACATCCATACATACAATGGGCATCCCTCCAATTCCTTCACTACGTGCAAATTCCCTAAACTTCTCTAACCTTTGGGGAGATGATCTTATCCACTTAACCGCCAACCTTATTCCTTCAATTGAATGGGTTAAAATTTCCATCCCATCTTGCACAATCAAATTAAGGACATGACAACAACACCTCATGTGCAAATGAGCACCCCCTAACACAACACTCTTATTTCTTGTAAGCCTACCTTTGAAGATGTCAATGGCCTTGTCATTGGCCGAAGCATTATCAACCGCAATTGTAAATACCTTTTCAATCCCCCAATCACCCAATAAACTCATCTCCAAAGCTTTGGATATGGTGTCACCTTTATGATTGGCAATTTGACAAAAGGGGAGGATCCTTTTGTGTAAATTCCAATCATCATCAATAAAATGGGCAGTGATCACCATGTAGTTAATATTTTGGACAGAGGTCCAAGTATCGGTTGTGAGAGACACTCTTATACCACTAACACCACATAAAATACTACGAAGCTTAGACTTTTCCTCAAAGAAATGACACATGACACCTTTTGCAACCGCCTTGTGGCAAGGCACGAGAAATTGGGGGTTTAGAGCTTGACAAAATGCTCTAAACCCGGGTGCCTCTACCATATTGAATGGGAGCTCATCTATTATGATCATCTCTAACAACTTTTTCATGCAATAGTCCTTGTCATAGTGCAAAGGAGCAAGCTCACCTTTGGAGTTCTTTGACAATAATGGTTGCTTGGGATCACCCTTGTCCTTCCTCACCGGAGATTCGGTGCAAGCATTGAACACGTGATGCCTCATATTAGTCGTGCCATGACTCTTTGACCCGCAAGGATACTCCTTCATCTTACAATAGTTGCAAACAGCCACAAGAGGAAAGAAATAGGTGCCATCTTTATTCATTTTATAGGAGAAGTGATTCCACACGATAGACTTTTTCTTTCCCGGCTTAAAAGTTGGTGGTTGTGTCACACTTACACTAGGTTGATTAGACTGTTCAGTAACTTGAGGTTGGGATTGGGTTTGGATTGGATTTGGAAGTGGAGGTCGTGAGGTCGAAGTTGTTGTGGATTTAGTTCGTCGCTTTGCCATCTTAAATTACAAACACAAATCCTGAAATCCACAACACAATAATAGATAACATCATAAACATGTCAAAGACATTAAGACAAATAATGAAACAAATAATCAAATTCAAATATGCTATAGTTCTATAGAAAACATAACAAATCCAATAATGTGATTCAATATCAGTCCACTGTCCACATGATTAACAAGTAATAGTGATTGAAAGTTTGAAACCCAGAATGTAACTAATTAATTATTTAACTAGTGAGGGACCTCATGAATTTAGGAAATAAAAAAGTGGCTCGGACAATATATAGATTATAGAGGGAGCTGGCCTAGCTAAGTCAAGTCCTACCCCATCCCTATAGGCCAGCCTTGCATTATCCAATCAACTTTCAGTGGCACTACGACAATACCTTTTCTTTTCTAGTTTTCTTATCTTCATTCATGTTTTTTTCCCACCTCTCTCTTTCTCTCTTATGTCTCTCTCTCTATCTCATTGGGCGTTAGTTTGTATATGCATACATATATACATACATACATATATATATATATATATATATATATATCAATATATGTGTTGTGAGTTAACAGGTCCCAAATGTGGTTCCTCCCAATTCTAGCATCAATCATGTTTATCCAATAAATCAATTTACATTCCAAAAAAGATCACCAGTCTCTACAACTTTGATTTACCTCAAGAGAGCTACAACTTTGAAAAAGAGAAATTTACAAATCTCAAGAAGTTAAAGACAGAAAGACTTACCGATGGTGATGCCGGTGACAAAGACTGAGTGGATGGCGATGCCGTGATCGATCGATGGTGAGCCGGTGACAAAGACTGAGTGGACTGTGGTTGGCTAGGTAAGCAGCCCGCAGCTACTACTCTTTAGTCTTCTCTACAACTCAGCTAGGGTTTTGCGTTTTGCAGTCTAATTTTGAAAGTGAAAAACAAAGATTAAAGATGTTCACACTTGGTACTTCAGTACTTGGGTCTTGGGCTCTTGGTCTTGGATAGTTGTAATTGACATGGATTTGGGCCCAATTATAGTCCAACCCAGATAGATGGATTAAAATAAATAAATAATGACTCTTTATTGAAAAATAGTCAGTTAGCCGATAATATCGGCCAACCGACTATTTCTTATTCTTAAAACCATTACCCGAACCAACTAGTCTAGTTTGGTAATAATTATTGGCCCGACACTTATGGGTCGGATGTCGGGCCGATAATTATCGGCCGATAATGGGTCGGTTAACCGGTAAAAACCGGTATAACCGACCCAGTCCCAGCCCTAGTTTTGATGCAAAAATACATATTGGACTATTTGATTGTGCTTAACTTTTGATGAATTTGGATAAATCATGAAATATATTTTATCTACTAATTTAAGCTTCGTTATATATCCTTGGAATCATGTTTGATCATATTTGATATGAGTTTGATGATTTTGGACTTGTTCATTTTCGCATTACAAAAATTGTCCAAACAACACTGTGCACATGTTGGTTGAACTGTCATAACTTATTCATATGATCTTTGATTGACTTGATTCTTCTTTTGAAAATTATTTAAGACACTCTGAAATTTTTCATTGTGAAATATTGTCAGGTCAATTTTAAGTCTATCATGTTTAATTTGTCAGTTGAAATTAATTCACCAGTGTAGTTGTGAAACAACCCTATTTGAGATTTGCATGACCAAATTGAATGACCAAACGATCTTAATTATAAGTGAAATTTTGTATGCAAATTATTATATGGATAAATTGATTTAGCATGTACTTACTTGAATAATATTGAGCTTAAATCATATTAGGTGAACCCAAGTGCAAGCATTAAAGCTCTTTGAGCTTACAAGTGAAATTGGAGTGTTCTATCACTCATTTCTTTGTAGGTACAAATAATACACTTATTTGTGACATTAATTGGAGATATGAAATGGTCATGGAGTATTGAGGTTTCATTTTTTAGGTTTAATGCTCCCTAGAGCCCAAAATCCCCTAAGAAACCCTATTTGGGAGCAATTGAGATTATGTGAGCTACATTAGATTTATTTAGGAAAGGGTCTAAGATATATGTATTGATAAATTTTACCAAATTTAAAGTCAAGAAGACTTAAATTGGTGCGAGCCATTCTTATCAAAAATAGCCTAAATTCCTCAAATTGACCTTCCATGGGTTAGACTAAGTTGAATTAATGTTGGATGATTTATTTGGAGTAGGGGCTTGGTCATAATCCTTCTAGAAACCCTTAGGAGCCTTTGGAGGGAGTTTGGGAAGCCTTGGATTCATTTGAAATCACATGAAAAAGATTGGAGCCAAAACACTTGGAGGAGAATTGTCCACATCACCATATACTTTTATGTTTTTAATTTCAAGTATTTTGTGGGGAATTTCCTGTGAGCCTTGCAAGGGTTGTTTGGTTGATTGTTTAAGCCTTTCTATGCATGAAGAAGACTTTAACAAGAACCAAAAAAGATCCAAACAAACCTTGGAGCCAAGATTTGAAATTTGAATCAAAGGTCGACCAAAAGTCAATAACGGCTAGTCTTTCAATGGTGTTGATTGACTTCATTTTTGAAGATGAAGGGCAGAGATTATAAGTTTATTGAGGGCTGAGATTGAAGATTAGCCAGATTCAATGGCCAAGATTCATTGAAGACAAGTGAAGAGGAAAGTCATGCTTCATTCGGTACTTCGAAAACTTATGTGCAAAAATTACCAAGAGAGCTTTTGTTCTTGAATCTACAATCTTTGAGTGATCTTTCCTTGATCTTTCGATCATCATTTGCTGAAATTATTTTCATAATATTCTCCTCATCAACCTCAAGCTAAGACACACTCTGAAGCCAAAATCATTAAGGTATTTTTTTGAGTGCTCTTGAGCTACAATCCACAAAGTTTCTCCTAAACTTATTTCCAACCTTATGAGTCTTTGTGTGAATCTTTGGTTGAGTGAAATCCACTAATTTGAGCCAAATTTATATACTACCCATGATCGTTACATTGAGAGATTAAGTGTTCCTTATCCAAATATCTTAAAGCTCTTAAGAGAACCAAAAACCAAATCATTTGTAAATGTCCCTTTTAAGGGCATTACCTTTGAGGTTAGTTTCAAACCTTGGTGGTGTACAATTTTGGGGTGTGTTTGGAAACCCTAAGTTTGTAGTGAACTTGCAAAACCACTTATATCCTTTAGTGGATTTGTAAATCCTAAGCTTGAGAGCTTAGGTAGTGGATGTAGGTGTAAGCACCAAAACACTGTATATCCTTGTGCACTCTATTTTTTATTTTCTTTCTTATTTGGTGCTATTAGTGATTCGTGTGCCTAAGATATTGATATTAGGGTGTTGCTTACTACCATTTCTTGTTGGGATATTGCTTATGGTTGAACAACTTGTGATTGGTAGATTTTAGGTATACTTTTGATACTTAATTTTCTAGAATAACAATCTGTCCGTTCACCGTTCATTTAGCGAGACTTCAAATTTTGTTCTCAAGTTTTGATATAGTATTCATTAAGGTGTTGTGATATTGCATATCAAATTTTGTTGCATTCCAACTTGAATTGCTAGGTCAAATATTATTTACTTGGTTGGTTGTCAGATTTGTACTCTAGACACTATTTTGATCATTTGTGAGTTTTTAGATTGTAGTTTGTATTTGGGGTGTATACTTAGTTTTTGGAGACACAATTCACCCCCCATCTTGTGTTAACCTAGTGATTTCATTGAGCAATTCCAAACCATCAAAGTTGGTCGCTGTAAACTATTAATAGTTATTTTATATCAAATTTTACGAGTTTATGCTTAGTGGATTAATCTACTGCCAAAAGAAAAATGTTCCTTCCCAAATGGAAAAAATTGTCAAAAGCTTATCTATGTGGAGAGTCGAGCAATTCCAAACCATCAAAGTTGGTAAGTGTAAATTTTATTTTGTTATTTTATGTCAAATTTTACGAGTTTAGGCTCCGTAGATTTTTTTGCTGTCGAAAGACAAACTTTCCTTACTGAATAAGCAAAACTGTAAAAGGCTCCTTTATGGAGAGAGTTTAGCAACTCCAAACTGTCAAAGTTAGTCGGTGTACTTCTTTTATTGTTAGTTTTTATGTCAAATTTTAAAATTTTAGAGTTCGTAGATTGTTTCGTTCTTAAAAGGAAAACTTTCATTACCAAATGGACAAAACTATTAAAAGCTCCTCTGTGATTAGAGTTGAGCAATTATAAACCATAAAAATTGGTAAGTATACAGTTTTTGGTGTTATTTTTTATCAAATTTTATGAGTGTAGGGTCCATAAAGAGTTAGGTTGTCAAAATGTCAACTTTCCTTCTCAAACGAACAAAACTGTTATGAGATCCTCTATGGAGAGAGTTGAGCAATTCCAAACCATCAAAGTTGGTCGTTGTATACATTTTGTTGTTATTATAAGTCAAAATTTATAATTCTAGGCTTAGTAGATTAATCTGTTACCAAAAGACCAACTTTCGTTTGCAAATGGACAAAACTATTAAAAGCTTGTTTATGCAAAGAGTTGAACAATTCCAATCCTTCCAAGTTGGTTGGTGTAAACTTTTAATTGTAAATTTATGTCAAATTTTACGATTTTATGCTAGGCGGATTAAGTCGTTGCGAAAAGAAAAACCTTCCTTCCCAAATGGACAAAACTATTAAAAGCTCTTCTAAGTCAAGAGTTGAGCAATTCCAAACCATAAAAGTTGGTCAGTGTAAACTTTTTTGATTATTTTTTATATCAAATTTTACGAGTCTTGGCTCTATAGATTATTTATTTGTCGAAAGACAAAATTTCATTACTAATGACATCCCGAACCCGTAAGGCTATGATGACATAACAGTGTAAGTCCGAACTAAGGTTTCTCGGATGGATGGTCTTCTTCATCGGCTGAATGGTTTTCTCGGATGGCTGTGTTTGCACGGACGAACAAACATAAGCTAAGAGCCATGCTAGAGAGTGTTCTCTGGCATTCAATCTATGATGCTTAAGTCAGATGAAAGCACATATCAACTCTCTGAAGAAGAACACTGCTCGGTGTTCTTGGGAAATGAGTAAATAGTATTTAAGTTAAATAGTGATCCCCTTTTACCTATGGGGGTAACCCCACTTATATAGTGAGGGCGCCTTCCATTAATAGAATGTATGTAGTGGTGAATAGTTTCTTGCCAAATGGGGGAGTTACTGTTTTACCAGAAGTGAGTTATTGTTCCGAAAGTAGAGAGCCGAGAAGAGCAATTCCGTTTCTCTATACCGAGCAACAGACTGTTAGATGGAGTCTGCTATGTTGTTGATACTTTTGCCACGTGTCTTATTCCTATTGGAGAGGATAATTATCCTCATCATTTGCTCCCTCAGGCATGTGATTGGTTGTTAGAAATGACCAATGATAGGTCTGGCTTAGCTGTCGTATTTATGAGTTGGCTTGCCTGAGGGTGGCATCGATGACAAGACTTTGGATGGTTTGGATTGAATCTGAGGTGATCTAACCGTTTTATGATGAGTAGAGGCTGAGCAGTTCAGATGAGAGGATGCCAAGGGTCTCGTTATCGGGTCCATTGACCGGTGCGGTCTTTCACTATAAATAGTGAAGACATCGCTTTCAAGGGTCACTTGTTGCCAAATTGAGAGACCCGAGCTTAGAGAGCACCAAGCAATCATTGTTCATCCCTTTATCGAGCAATCAATATGATCCAAACAGTCACTTAGATCCTCCTTTATTTCTCATCTTCGGTCCAGGTACGAGAAATGTCTTCCCATTCTTCGGATAGTGTAGGTAATTTATTAGAGGATGCTGACCTAGGTTACTCCACCAACCTCCACTTCTCCTCCTGTTAGGATGAATCCTAGGCTTCCCCTACCAGAATGTCCTTTCTTTGCCCCCCTGGGTTTGAGGCTCTCCTATAGGAAGCCCAAACAGCAAGTGATGGTACTAGGGAGCCTAGAAACCTACGTTGTAGTCTTACCGCCTCTGAGGTAGAAAACCAACGCAAACTGTTCGGTATTCCCTACTGTTGCAAGCTTGTGGCTGAGGGGGTGTCTCCCTTTAATCCTCAACATGGGGAATTTGCCAGTTCCACTACTGCTCTTTCATATGGGTGTAAGATTCCCTTGGCTCCTGCCATATGTTCCTTCTTTGCTCGGTTTGATATCTACTATACTTTCTTAGCTCCCAACTCCTGGGTCTTCCTCGGCACAATACTCCATTATTGTGACGAGCTACGTGTTCCTTTCTCTTCGAACGTCCTCCAGCATAACTTTTCCTTGTGTAGAGCCCCGAGGAACCCTGGGTTATGTTATTTGAAGTTTAAGAAGGGCTTAGTGGCTCCCAAGTATTCCTCTTGCAATCATCATTGGAAGTCTAGCTATTTTTTGTTCTAATGCCTTTGGATGAGGGTAAGGTTCTCCCTTTTAGGACCTCGTGGGCACTCCCCAAATTTAGCAAGTTTAAACGTTTGCCCCAACTTTCCCATGATGAGCTTGACTAGTATCTGAGCCTCAGGAGACCTTTCACCAAACATTCCATCCCCCTCGTGTGCCAAGCTGTAGACTTTACGAGGGTACATAGGTCTGAGCGAGCCATGCAAGGTGGGCACTTGCTCATGCTTAGTTTTGTTTAATTAACGGCTTTGTTACTTTGTTTCTAAACTCGTTACTTTCTTTTTTTAGATATGTCTTCGGCTACAGAGTATTTGAGGATGTAGAAAAAGGCGGCGAACTTAGGCCAGAAGAGGAAAGCCTTTGAAGAGGCGGAGATGAGCAAGAGGAAGAAAGTTCTTATAGCGGAATTCGTTTGATGCCTGGCTGAGGAAAGGATCTAGGTCGGGGACGTGGGGTATTCATTGCCACCCTACCATTTCGACCAGTTGGTTCTTCTTCCCATGTCTCGGACACACGCTTCTCATCCCTTCCTCACATAATGGGGGATGTCCATGTTCTTTAGTGGAATGTTCACCTCTCCGACACCATGGCCAATTCTCGAGTTGAGTAGATGGCTATCGAGGAAAAGATGGAGGCTTCTCTGTCAAACTTGTGAAGGCATTAATCTTTCCTAGTCTTCTCCAAGTCTTTCTTCGGTTTTCTTTTATAACTCATTTCACTGTTGCTTCTAGCTGGCCTCCCTTCTCAGGAAACTTTTTGTGGATGTCCGGAGCTCCGTGGCTGAGAAGAAAATTGCTGCCTAGGTGATCCACCTCCTCAAAGGGGCTCTTAGTCGGATGGATAAAGCGTTGCAGCTTTCTCGACTGGATCTCTAGAAGGCCCAGGAGGCTGAGGCTTTTATGGCCACCAAGCTAAAGGAGACTGATGAGGAGTTGGGGAGACAAGATTCGGCCTCGGAGGCAGAATCGGCCCGCATGTTTGAGAGTGGGCGCTAATCTGGTCTTCAGGAGTTTAAAGACTCCATGGAATTCCAGTTTACTCTTAAGCAAAAAGGTTTCTTCTGCTTCTAGGTTGCAGTCAAGGAAAATCGGAGGTTCCTTGGTAGCAAAGAAAAGAGCTCGGATATCATGGACGAGCTGTGTAAGGGCCACGCTAGAAAGGATGAGGGACGTTGTCAAGAAGGAGGTGTATGAGCAGTTGCGCCTTCTTCAGGAGGATGGGGACGACGAGGAGGAGATTAAGGCGTACATGGACACTGATGTTCCTCTCGTCCCTACGGAGAATGGTGCCCCCCTCGACCTCGCTCATGCCGAGGAGCCTAGGAAGCAGTCAGCTGCTGAGGAGCCAGTAGACATAGAAAATTAGTTCTTTTTATTTTTAGACTGTTTGCTCGACATTTTTGTAATTGACATTTGCTTTCAAAATTATTGAAGTTTCTTTTCGCATTTCACTTGTTATTTGGATTGATTTACTTTTGATTTCCTGCTCGGTTGTTGTATCTTTGTGCTACTTAGGCTGTAATAAACCTCACTACTAGTTAAACTTTATACTCGGATATTGTAATTTAAAATATCTTAAACCGTAATTTATCTGAGCGTAGCTACTTAGTTGTTGTGGCATAGACTTGTCTCGGTCATAGCAAACTTGTTTTCTGCTTGGTTGTTGTAGCTCAAAGGAATTGAGTTGTAACATGCCAAGTATTTCTTTGGCCTCTACGATTTAAGAGGCCAGGGAAGTAATGCTCGGCCATTGTAACTTAAGTGAAATAAGTTGTAATGTGTCCAATCAATACACTGTGACGAGAATCTTGATAAGGGAACGAGCTACTTTCATTGAAATGATAAATCCTAGGCCTCGTGTAAGGAATGAGTAGGAAAAAGATGTTCTTTAATACATCCCAACAAAAGAAAGTTAAATGTAATATCTTCAAAGGAGCATTCCAGGGTCGCATCTCTCCTGGCTTCTCGGGATTCTCCGACTTGTAGCTTCTATCCAGCATGACTTTGATAACTCAGAAAGGCCCTTCCCAAGTCTCACCGAGCTTGCCACGGTATTTTTCCTATTGCAGTGGCTTTCCTCAATGCCCACTCTCCCTCTGAGAACTTCCTTTTTCGGACTCTTTTGTTTTGATAACGGGTCGTTCTTTGCTTGTAGGCAGCAGTTCTGATTTGAGCAATCTCTCGGGCTTCTTCCAGGAAATCAAGATTGTTAAGCAGCAAGTCATTGTTTCCTGACTCATCAAAGTCAACAATCCGAGGAGTGGGGACCCCGATCTCTACTGAAATGACAGCTTCTGATCCGAACATTAGGGAGAAAGGCATCTCCCCAGTTGATGTTCTAGGCGTAGTCCTGTATGACCAGAGGACACTATGGAGCTACTCGGTCCAAAGTCCCTTGGCTTGGCCTAGACGCGCCTTGAGTCCCTGAAGTATAATACGGTTAGTTACTTCAACCTGACCATTAGCTACAGCAGTGATCCTCAGATTGATGTCCAACTCCTCAAAGAATTCTCGGATGTTTGCACTTATAAACCGTCGGGCATTATCTGTAATGAGGATCCGAGGAATGCCATACCGGCAGATGATAGTTTTCCATATGAAGTCTTTTAACTTGTGGTCGGTGATGGTGGCTAGAGGCTCGGCCTCAATCCACTTTGTAAAGTAGTCCACTGCCACTATGAGAAACTTCCTTTGAGTTGTTGCCTAGGGAAAGGGTCCCAACAGGTCTAGCCCCTATTGTGCGAATGGACAAGGATTCTCAATGACAGTCATCTCGGCTGGGGGAAGGTGAGGTACGTTGGCATGCCTCGAGCACTTGTCACACTTTGACACCAATTCCTCAGCGTCCTTCCTTATGCTCGGCCAATAATATCCACAGCGCAAGACATTGTTAGCTAAGGTCCTTGCTCCTACATGGCTGCCGCAAATTCCTTTATGTACTTCTCGAAAAATGTAATCGGATTCTCGTGGAACAAGGCATTTAAGGTAAGGGATGTGTAAGATCTCTGGTAAAGTGTTCCCTGAATGATTGAATACATTGCTTTCCTTTCTCGGATATTCCTAGACTCATTCTTATCCTTAGGTAACTTATCCTTTGTGAGAAAGGTTCATATTGGATCCATCAATGACCGCTCAGTGTTGATCTCGGCGACAGCCCTAACAAAGATTCTTGGCTTGGGTAATATCTCTATCCGCACTTAGGAGGCCTCATCTTTTTTAGAGGTCGATGCTAACCGAGCTAACACATCAGCTTGCTGATTCTCTTCTCAAGACACTCTTCGTATTTCAAGATTCGGAATTTTGCCCATTAACTCCTTAGCCTTCTCTAGATACTTGATCATGTTGGAGCCTCTCACTTCATATTCGCCACGGACCTATTCGGTTATGAGCTGAGAGTCACTATTGACTACCAAATTACGCACCTCTACCTCAATTACCAACTTTAACCCTGCTAGAAGCGCTTTGTATTCAGCCTCATTTTTGGAAGCTTTGAATTGGAAACAGAGAGCATATTCCATAGTCATGCCACCCAGTCTGAGAAGCAGAATCCTCGCCCCACTTCCTTCATTGTTTGAGGAGCCGTCGACAAAGGGTTCCTATAGGTCATGCGGTGCCTCTTCTCGTAGGGGATGTTGGCATTCAGTGATAAAGTCTATGAGGGATTGGTATTTGATGGATTTCTTCGGCTCATAATGGATATCAAATTCACTGAGTTCAATCGACCATTTGATGAGTCTGACCGACGTATCTGGTTTTCGTAGTATACTCTTCAGTGGTTGGTCAGTAAACACTGTAACCATATGGGCTTGAAATTATGGTCGCAATTGTTGGACCATAGGCCCAACATTTTTATTTTGATACAAAAATACTTAATGTGCAATTTGATTGCACTCATATTTTAATGAATTTGGATAAAACATGAAATGATTGTGATAATTGATTTAAGTATCATTATATATCATTTTCAATCTTGTTTGATCATATTTAATATGAATTGGATGAATTTGGACTTGTTCGTTTTTGGATTACAAAAACTGCACAAACATCACACTGTGCACATGTCGATTGAATAGTCATAACTTATTCATAAAATCTCTAAATGACTTTATTCTTGTTCTAAATTATTATTAAGACATATGGGAACATTTATTGTTGACATATTATTAATCAATTTGGAGTGAAAGATGTTCAATTTCTCTGTTGAAGTTAGTATAACTGTGCAGACATGATACAACACTGTTTGAGATTACTTGCTGAAATTGAAAGACCAATTGAACTCCAATGGTTGTGAATTTTTGTGTGCATATTTAAATATATGTTAAATTATTTATTATGTTCTTACTTGAATTTTATTGACCATAATGAGGTGCTTTGTCATCTATTTCTTTGTAGGTGAAACAAATTAAGTCTCATGAGCTTATTTGGAGTAGTATGAAGCTGATTTTATTGAGAAAAGTCATACATTCATTTGTTGAAGCTTAATTGGTCAAGTTAGAGCATGGTCAACTCCATTTGAGAAAAGGTTTGACTTCTCATGAACAAGCCTTTTTACCAGATGTGTGAAATGAATATTATTGGTTGAGAATTCCTTATTCGAGCTTCTATAAGCCCTCCTATGTGTTTTGTGCGAAGAATTCAAAAGAGATTTCAAGTTTAATTTGATTGGTCAACATTGTGACAACATTTACATCTTGGGGGACAATGACCGACACTTTATTGTGTGTGTTATCTTACCCCAAGTGTAGGGTATCGGCAAGTAGTAATTCCGGGAGTCCGGAGTCGAATCTCAAGGAGGAAATGTTTAGGATTTTTTTTGAAAGTGAATGTAAATGCAATGTACTTATGCAATTTCACAACGAATAACACATATCATATATGAAAATAAGTTTGATCCGATTCAATCGGTAATTTGAATTTTCAATTCAAGCAAGTGACGAAATCGATTCAATTCAAACAATTAATTAAAGAACTCTAGTCCTAATCCATCATGATAGATAATCCTCTCTCATGCTCAATGTACCCAAATTCAATCATGCAAGCACAATTAAATCAAAAGCATTCAATTAATGAAATTGGACTTGGGTTTGTGATGACTTCGATACAAGTGATGTTGGTCAAAAAATCTTCAAGATTTAACGATAAATGCTTAGAATACAACACACCAAATAATATGGATTAATATTCCCCTTTGGGCTTGGCCTAATCGTCAAACTAGATTTACACTCCAAATCTCTCCAACATAACAACAACATACTCGTTTCTAAACACCCAAGTCACAACTATCAAGAAATCAAAATAAGAACTCTATAACAATGGGTTCCATGGCATACATTGAGCAATCAAGATTCAGATCTACCATCTAGGATTAGGAACTAGCGATAAGGACTACTCACTCATGACCATATCAATAAACATGCTCATATATATATAAAAAATCAATATGCTTACAGAAATGTTGGATGGAAAACTGAACAAAAACTTGAGAGAAAAATTCTGGAAAAATGCTGAAAAGCTTAGCTGCCTCCAATGGGGAATGCGCCCTCCAACCCCAAAACTAGGGTTTTTACCCTTAATTTCATGTTTAAAACCTATTCTATCCTTACAAATTCATTCCCCATTGGTTACAATCGAATTCTACCCAAAATGTCCTTCAAAAATTGGTTTTCGGAATGCAGACTCGCGACTGGCGTCCGGACGGATTTTTGAATCTGTTTTCTTCCAAGAGTAATCCGTCTGGACGGATCCGTCTGAACGGATCCGTCCGGACGGCCAAAAGTGGCTTCCGGACGAATGACTCTTATTTGCTCTCTGCCTCCGTTTCTTTGTAAAATTTCGGACGGATTCTTCTGTGTCCGGACGGACCTTCTATTGATGCAAAACTCCCATTTTTTTCCTCTCTTCAAGTGTTCCAATGCCTCTTCTAACAATTTAACTCCATATGAGCTATTTTCTGCAAAATTCAATAGAGACATGGTAAGAACCTTAACAACAAGTTAAATACATTCTTAAGGCCTAAATACCTCATAATTCTATTGTGAAGTTCCCAATTATGAGGTATTATCACACCCCCCAACTTGAATGTTGCTAGTCTCTAGCAAGGCACACAATGAATTAAACTATCTATTTTTTTTTATAATTTTCCACTACTTCCAACTCACTTTCGTAGGAATCACGATTGCATTTAGCACATGCAATAAGTCTTTAAACCCCTAGGTCACCCCAGCGGACGAGTTGTAGTCTCGTGAGGGTCTATCAGAGCGATACCCACAAACACTCTACAAGGGATCCATACCTACTTTAAACATACAATTTAAGATTCTTAAGGTCAAATGAGCAAGATGCAAAGCTAATTTCCCAATTTCCTAATTTTCAACACTAATAAGATCCTGGTTAAGCCAATCATAATCCACTTTAGAGCAATCCAGAAAGTTTAGTAATAATGAAAAATATAAGTGCGACCAGGCAAACCTCTATTGAAATTCACACAAGTATGATTTCGTTGTGAGCCCTTTTTAGTGTTCCCAATTTCCCAACCCCTTGGCATAATTTAAACATAAATGATTGTAATAGGTAGATGACCCACACAATTAGAGTGAAATGCAAGTGTTTATGAAAGATAATTTGGGGTGGACATAGCTTTGTGAAAGGAATTAGATACAAATGTAACAGTAGCATTCATCGATAAGCTTGATTACCTTCAAATTGAACTCATCACTAGGAACAATAGTTTGAAAAGAAGCGAAAGTGAAGGTAGGCTATTTTGGATCTGGGTAATATGTCACAAAATTGAGTTCTCAAATTGAGTTACTCATTCATCACCTCCAAATGGATTTTTTTTTCGCACCTCCATACCACTTGGTCATTTGTTTGGTGTTGCTTTTCATAACTTGAAAACTTTAGGGCTAGCATATTTTCTTTTACATATGATGGAACTTATGCGTAACCCTCATCGATTCTGGTAATGAGTATCACATAGAATTTGGATTTAAAAATCTCGACTCAATCTTGTGATGAAATATAAGGGATTTGGCTCACTCAATTTTTCTGGTTCTCACAAGTTTTGTTTTTTTTTATTTGAGCAAAAGATATCTTACACATGAATTAGGAAAGGCTCAATATTTGTCCCAATGAGTAATTTCAATCCTCCAGCCACAAGCAAAAGATGAATGACTACACATTACATTTCTCAACAATCAATTGTAATGTTTCAAAGCTATTGAAAAACACGCTTATGGAATAGTCAATGAAAGAATAAAAGAATGAAATGAATCCCATAATTTATTAATGAAGAATGGCTCAAAGAATGTATGGGTAGTAGTTATTTCAAGCAAAAAGGAGTCACAACTTCAATCATACAAGTGTTTCAATCTTAAAAGGCTCACTTAACCACACATTTGATATGAAAATATATCTAAATTGCATCCTACATGAATTAATCATGATCACACCATTTACCCACAAGCATTGATTCATAAGAAATTGAGACCATCTACTTTACATTTGCAAATTTGAACAAGAATGAGAAATTGAAATGCAAAATGTATTTAAGAATCCCTTGGTTTCCTTCCCTTCTCTCTTAAGTCAATCCACTCATTTTAAATCATTAGCATTCAATCACTTAAAGGCAATTATAAGGATTTCCATACCGTACTCTTCACCATGGTTTGAATTGAAGAACCAAGAACACAATCTGAAAATTAGACAAACCATAGGTCCAAATACAGTTCAATGATCCAAATAAAACAAGAAAGATTAGTCCTGAAAGTGAGATCAAAAGTAGCAGAAATAAACACCTCATAGTAGTACATCAGTTCAGTTTAGACTAACAAGGAATATGATAACATTCACATACTCCAAATCTAACTGTGCATCTATGGCTCCGGTGGTGGCGGTGCAAACTAAGAAGGTGGCTGCTGAGGCCAATCAGGATGTCTAGTCACCAGAAATTGAAGCATAGAGTGCATGTCCTGCTGCCTCCTCTCTATCTGTGCAAACTGCTCCATCTGCTGCTGCTCAAAACTCTCAAATGTCCATTGAAGGCTAGCAACATCAGTCTGTAAATTCTGCATCATACCAAGTACCTGCTGGTAATCTACCTGACCTGCAGATGAGCTCTCTCCTAGCTCAGCATCCTCTTCATCCCGGGCTGGGGCAAATTTCTTCTTTCTACTGGCCCACGATTTTCCCATGCTCTTATGGTCAATGGGCCCAAATGAATTGATGGCTGTGTCTAGATCCACCGTAGATTTAACCTAACCCTCTATGTCAGTGCAGTAATCAATGCTCCAAAAGGAATGCTAGCTACAGCCTCGAAATGTTTCTTATGACATTCAATTAATTGATTCATTATGAAATCGGACATGTCAATATACTTGCCAGAAGCAATAGCATATGGAAGACGAGCCCTTTCCACACTCACATCTGCAGTTCTACCATGTGGGAGTATATTATAACAAGATGACTCATGTAAAGGCACATACACCCACTTCAATAGCCCCTTCTTCAACCCTTTATTTCGCCACTCAGAACCGGGTACAAACAGAGTTTGCATAATTGTACCCCAGTTCTCACTCTCATCCCCATATTGGAATTCATCTGCATGTGGATTAGTTAATGGTAAATCCAAAATTCTCAATATACCACTTTCCGAGATTATCACCTCCCTTCCTCTCACCATGGATACTAACCTCTTATTAATCCCTTTATCAGATAAGTCAATGATGTTGGCGAAGAATTCTCTTACAAGATTCTTATGACATGGTCCTGTAAATTCAACCAACCCCTGACATTGACGCGCTAAAATTCTAGGTTCCAGTAGTTCAAGCAGTCATACTTAACCTTCATGGTTTCCTGGAAATCATCTAATTTCCATTGGCGCTCAATAACTACAGGCTTTTTCTTCCAGTAACCCTCATAGTCCTCCTGGGCTACTTGACTCACAAATGAAGGAGGGGTGGTGAGTTCGTCCTCCCTAGTAGTGGCAATTCTAGCACGTTTTGGAGGCATTGGTGAAACTCAAAAATTTCAACACTTAATCCCCAATCAACTCCCAAAAATAAAAGAAACAACCCCCCCCCCAACAATATATATGGTCTATCTCCACCAACAATTTCACCAAAATTGAGTCCAAAACTTCACCATAATTCTACACAACAACAATCTCACAAAAATACTCCAACAACAAACACCACAAAATCAACGCAAACACCACAATGCGCACTCCTAGGCCTCCATTCAGTTCAATCCAAAAAGAATAATCAAGAATCAATCAAAAAGTGGAAAAGTTTCAAGATTTTACCTAGAACCCAAAATGGGTTTGAGTTGGAGAAGATGAAGCCCCAAAATCATGAAATCTTCCTTGATTCTTGTTGGAATGGAGTGTGGGATGGGATTTTCTTAGGTTAGATGGTGATTTGGAGAGAAATTTGAGAGGAAAAATGAGGGAAGGGGATCGGCTGGGAGAGAGAAGCAAGAGAGAGAGAGAGTCGGCTGGGGGAGAAATAAGAGAGAGAGAGAAAAGTCATGTGTGTTTTCTGGGTTTTAACCCAGAAATCACACAACCGTCCGGACGGATAACATCCCATTCGGATGCGTTGGCCTATGGGTGAGGCAGAGTGCCCCACCTGATTCATCCGTCCAGACGGCCCAATGGGGTGTCGGGACGCGCATCATTTTTTTTTTTAATTTTAAGGTTTTTTTTTTTTTTAAAAAAAAAAAAACTAACCAACGTCCGGACGGATAACACCCGTCCGGACATATTTGCCTTTGGGTGAGGCAGATTGCCTCACCCGTTTATTCCGTCCGGACGGACCAATGGGGCGTCCGGACGCTTTGGCCTGTTGGTGAGGAAGAGGGCCTCACCCACTCTGTCCGTCCGGAGAGCCCATTGAGGCGTCTGGACGATTTTTTTTTTAAAATAAATACACTCATTCACATTCATTCCACACCCCCCAACTTAAATAAGTCAATGTCCTCAATGTCATAAAGAACCTAAACATGTAAAATAGAGGTTAATGTGAAAGAGTGTATGCACTCAATTTATTATGCTACTGTACGCAAATTTTTTTGACCACACTAAATATGGATGGGATCCTCAAGATCCCGAGATTCGACGAATTCGTGAAAATTTTCAAGGTATGGCTTCAACCGTTGGCCATTGACCTTGAAAATTTTCCCATTCCTACGGTCCTCTATCTCAATGCTTCCATGTTGAAAAATAGTTCGAACCATGAAAGGTCCGGTCCACTTGGTACGTAACTTCCCGGGAAAGAGATGCAAACGGGAGTTGTATAGTAATACCTTTTGGCCAACATGGAGCACTTTCTGCACAATATGACTATCATGGTACCTTTTCATTTTGAGTTTAGCAATTTTTGCATTCTCAAAGGCATCATTCCTAAGTTCTTCAATTTATTGAAGTTGGAGTTTCCTATGCCCCCTACTTCATCCGGTGAGTCATTGAGATTTCGAATAGCCCAGTAAGCTCTATGTTCTAACTCAACTGGTAGATGACAAGCCTTACCGTAGACCAGTCCATAGGGTGACATTCCAAGAGAGGTTTTAAAGGTGGTACGGTAAGCCCACAAAGCATCCACCAATTTCAGTGACCAATCCTTGCGATTAGGGTTCACTGTTTTTTCCAAAATTCTCTTAACCTCTCGATTGGCTAATTCTGCTTGACCACTTGTTTGTGGGTGGTATGGTGTTCCCACTTTGTGTACAACCCCATATTTTTTCATCAATGTTCGAACTGAGTTATTGCAAAAATGGGAACCACCATCACTGATTATGGCACGAGGCATCCCAAACCTAGAAAAAATATTTTCTTTCAAAAATTTGATCACAACTTGGTGATCATTGGTCCTAGAAGGGATAGCCTCAACCTACTTGGACACATAATCCACACAAACCAAAATATATAGGTACCCAAAAGAACTAGGAAATGGCCCCATAAAATCAATTGCCCAACAATCAAAAATTTCAAGAATGGTGATGGGATTAAGGGGCATCATATCACGTTTAGTCAAATTTCCTAGTCTTTGGCACCTATCATAGGATACACAGTATGCATGAACATCTCTATGCAAAGAAGGCCAATACAAACCACATTGAAGAATTTTAGCAGCAGTTTTTCTGGAGGAGAAATGTCCTCCACAAGCATAAGAATGGCAAAATGCCATGACACTTTGGAACTCATGGTCAGGGATACATCGCCGAATAATTTGGTCTGAGCAATATTTGAATAAGTAAGGGTCATCCCAAAAGAAACTACGCACATTGCGTAGAAACTTGGCTCTATCCAAAGTATTCCAATGGGTTGGCATTTTCCCAGAAACCAAGAAATTGGCAATGTCAGCATACCAAGGGATCAAGCTAGAGGAGATGGCATTCACATCAAACAATTGTTCATCTGGAAAATGTTCATTAATGGGAAGGCCATGATCAAAAAGGTCTTGTCCAGGGAGTCTAGAGAGGTGGTCAGCTACCACATTTTGAACTCCTTTCTTATCCTTAATCTCTAGATCAAATTCCTGAAGGAGAAGGATCCATCTCAACAAGCGCGGCTTAGCATCCGCTTTGGAGAGCAAATACTTGAGAGCCGCATGATCTGTAAAAATTACGACTTTAGACCCAACCAAGTAAGACCGAAATTTATCTAGGGCATAGACTATGGCTAGCAACTCTTTTTCGGTAGTGGTGTAGTTCACTTGAGCTTCATTGAGAGTCTTACTAGCATAGTAAATAACATGTGCTGGTTTATCTTGTCTTTGCCCCAAAACAGCCCCTACCGCTACATCACTAGCATCACACATAAGTTCAAAAGGCAAAGCCCAATCCGGGTCTTGCATTATTGGAGCAGTGATGAGGGCTCCTTTCAATTGATCAAAAGCCTATTGGCATGGTGTTGTCCAATCAAATGGAACGTCTAGGGCTAGGAGGTTTGACAGAGGCTTGGCTATGGCACTAAAAGAATTAATGAACCGCCTATAAAAACCCACATGACCCAAAAACGATCTCACATCCTTAACACATCTAGGAGAAGGAAGTTTTTGAATCAATTCCATTTTTGACTTGTCAACTTCTATCCCCTTGGATGACACAATATGCCCAAGCACTATCCCATGGGTGACCATGAAATGTCATTTCTCCCAATTAAACACTAAATTGCTCTCCTCACATCTTTGTAAGACTTGTGCCAAATGATCTAGACATTGCTCATAAGTGTCTCCATACACTGAAAAATCATCCATGAAAACCTCTACAATCTTCTCAACCATATCACTGAATATGCTCATCATACACCTCTGAAAAAGTGGCAGGAGCATTGCACAAGCCAAAAGGCATGAGCCGATAGGCATAGGTCCCAAAGGGACATGCGAAGGTGGTTTTGTCTTGGTCTTCTAGGGCAATCTCTATTTGGTTGTACCCAGAATATCCATCAAGAAAACAATAGTAAGCCCTCCCCGCGACTCTCTCAAGTACTTGGTCAAGAAATGGTAAGGGAAAATGGTCATTCCTAGTCACCAAATTTAGTCGACGGTAGTCAATGCACATTCTCCACCCAGTTGGAATCCAAGTAGGTATCAACTCATTCTTGTCATTCTTTACTACCGTAACTCCTGATTTCTTAGGAACCACTTGAGTGGGAGATACCCATTTGGAGTCAGCGATGGGATAAATGATCCCCGCATCAAGTAACTTAAGTACCTCCCTCCTAACCACTTCTTTCATGTTGGGGTTAAGCCTCCTTTGCATTTGTCGGACCGGTTTAGCCTCCTCTTCCATATATATACGGTGTGTACACATAAGAGGGCTAATTCCCTTCAAGTCCGCAATTGTCCAACCAATGGCTCCTCTAAACTTTTTCAAAATCTCTAAAAGTTGTGTTTCTTGAGTAGAGGTGAGCAAGGATGAGATCACTACTGGATAGGACTCATTCTCTCCTAAAACACATACTTCAACTCACTTGGTAAGGGTTTCCTTTTCGGTGTTGGCGAATGCACTTGAGATGATTCAATCTTAATGGGAGAAGGCTCTAATTCCTCGATTGGAGGGATCCAACGTCCAACTCCATGAATAGGTAAAAACTCCAAAGCTTCCTTCATATCATCCTCCTCAATTAAAGATTGGCTAGCTATTTCACCCAATGTTAGCACGCTCTCAACTGAATCCCTTGCAAGTGTCAATTCTAGATGTTCCTCAACATAAGAGTGAACCCAATCTATTTCTCGGATGTCCTCACACTCTCCCACTCCCTTAGCCACATTAAAAATGTTCATCTCGACAGTCATATTTCCAAAGGAAATTTGCATCACTCCATTCGTACAATTTATCGAAGCATTCGTAGTTGCTAAGAAAGGTCTATCCAATATGACTGGAATAGATTGGCTAAAGCTCGGGAGTGGTTGTGTGTCTAACACAATAAAATCAACTGGGAAGTAAAATTTGTCTACTTGGACCAACACATCTTCAACAATCCCCCTAGGCACCTTAATGGATCTATCGGCTAATTGCAAGGTAATCCTAGTGGGTTTCAACTCACCTAACCCCAATTGTTTATAGACTGTGTATGGAAGGAGGTTCACACTAGCTCCTAAGTCAAGCAAAGCTTGCTCAATCCTATAGTCACCTTGCAATAGTAGGGCACCCAGGATCTTCGTACTTAGGAGGAGTGGATGATTGGATAATGGAACTAGCTTGTTCCGCTATGAAAGCATTCTCCTTAACATTCAATCTTCTCTTAATGGTACAAAGGTCTTTGAGGAACTTGGCATATGAAGGCACTTGCTTAATGGCATCTAAAAGAGGAATATTGATCTTGACTTGTTTCAATAAGTCAAACATTTCCAAATTAAGTGCCTCATTAGTCTTCCTCCCTAACCTTTGGGGAAAAGGAATCCTAGGAATATACTCATCTTCTTTCCTAGGAATTGACTTCTCATCACATGATTTTCCCTTGTCCTTTTCTCTTTCTTCATCTCTCTTTTCCTCATCGTCAACTAAAGGATTGGTGGGCTGGTCTCTCAATGCACTATCGTGAATCTCATCCTCACCTCCCAACTTATCTACCTCTCCACTGGCTCTATCTACCACTCTCCCACTCCTTAATGCAACAGGCCTCAAAGCGGTGATGGCTAGAACTTGCCCATTCACACCATCACTTGAGGTTTGACATTGATTGGCTTGCTTAGAAGGGTTGGGAAATGGTTGAGATGGAAATTTCCCTTTCTCAGTAGAGGTTAAAGCTTGGGTGACCTTGGTCATTTGGGTCCTAAGATCCTCCATAGCCCTATTGGTTTGTTCTTGCCACTTTGATGCTTTTTTATTCTCACTCATTTGGGCATTCATGAACATGTTAAGAGTATCTTCAATAGATCTCTTAGGTGGTGGGATGTATGGTTGTTGGGGTACAGACATACCTTGAGAAGGAAGTGGTACTTGTTGGGGTGGATTGGGGAATTGTGGAAATTGAGAGTTTCCATCATTCCTCCACCCATGATTCTGTTGGTTCTTCCATCCGGAGTTCTCCCAAGAAGGGTTGTTTCCTTGGTTCTGGTTAGGGTAGGACTTTTGAAAATTATTCCCATAAATTCCTTGCCCAAACAACACTTCCTTGAAAGCTGGAAGTGATTGACAATCATTAGTCCTATGATCACTAGACGCTTCAGAGAAGAAGTCAAAGAACCATGGAAAAAATTCACCAGTTGATACTTCTCAAAACCATGATGAGGGCACATAAAAAGTAGGTCCTTGAGCCTTTCCCATGCTTCAAAAAATGTTTCATGATCTTTACAAGAAAAGTTCATGATTTGCTTTTGAAGTGAAATGGTTCTATGTGTGGGGAAAAACTTCTTAAGGAATTCCTCTTGCATTACCCTCCATGTAGCAATGGATTGGGGGCGCAAAGTTTCAAACCATCTTTTTGCATGATCTTTCAAAGAAAATGGAAACAACTTCAACTTCAACACTTCCTGACTACAAGCAGCATCCCCAAATGTCACACACACAGATTCGAATTCATGCACATGAGAATATGGGTTTTCCGATTCCATACCATGGTACTTGGGAATCATTTGAAACATGTTAGACTTAAGATGCACATTCTGTTGATTCCGTGGAAATATGATGCATGATGGTTGCGCTTGACGTGAAGGATGGGTGAGTTGTCGCAAAGTGCGATTCTCATGTATTTGAACTTGGTCCAAGGGAGGAAAATCAAGATTGTCTCCCCTTTGATGATTTTGTGGTCCATGATGCATATGAGGATGATTATAGTGCAATTGCATTTGCGGTGGAGGTTCAAGAGGAGGTGGCACATTAGGTTGCACAGGGTCTACACCCACAGGTTGTGCATTACGTGCAAATCTTTCAAGTTGGGTCTGTTGAGCATGAATTAACTGAAGCAACATATTCAAATCAATATCTCCCTCTAGAGGGCGAGCATTCACACTAGCATTATCAGATTTAGCATCACCTACTGCCCCTTCTAAACTACAATTCCCTCTAGGCATAGACATGATGAAATATGATCAAAAGAAATGAAGAAATACTCTAACACCAATGTAGCAATCAGTAAGTAGAGTATCCATGAGAAGCAATCAGTCAATAATAACAATGAACGCACAAATCTCTCTCACTCAACGTTTCCACTACCACAACAGCAAACAAATGGCATCCATCGCCCACAGGACCTAAGTTAATCCCGTCCTCCAATTCTTCTATATTTTTTTTAAAAAATGATGAACAGTAATAATAAAAAGGTAAGAAGTCACCCTTCAAGCGAGCCCAAAAGTGCCACCTATTGTTGTATGGTGAAGAGCATCTACAAGCGTCTACAAATCCACCTGATTGTCCTTCTTACACGCCTCCCCGGCAACGGCGCCAAAAACTTGACCGACACTTTATTGTGTGTGTTATCTTACCCCAAGTGTAGGGTATCGACAAGTAGTAATTCCGGGAGTCCGGAGTCGAATCTCAAGGAGGAAGTGTTTAGGATTTTTTTGAAAGTGAATGTAAATGCAATGTACTTATGCAATTTCACAACGAATAACACATATCACATATGAAAATAAATTTGATCTGATTCAATCGGTAATTTGAATTTTCAATTCAAGCAAGTGACGAAATCGATTCAATTCAAACAATTAATTAAAGAACTCTAGTCCTAATCCATCATGATAGATAATCCTCTCTCATGCTCAATGTACCCAAATTCAATCATGCAAGCACAATTAATCAAAAGCATTCAATTAATGAAATTGGACTTGGGTTTGTGATGACTTCGATACAAGTGATGTTGGTCAGAAAATCTTCAAGATTTAACAATAAATGCTTAGAATACAACACACCAAATAATATGGATTAATATTCCCCTTTGGGCTTGGCCTAATCGTCAAACTAGATTTACACTCAAAATCTCTCCAATATAACAACAACATACTCGTTTCTAAACACCCAAGTCACAACTATCAAGAAATCAAAATAAGAACTTCATAACAATGGGTTCCATGGCATACATTGAGCAATCAAGATTCAGATCTACCATCTAGGATTAGGAACTAGAGATAAGGACTACTCACTCATGACCATATCAATAAACATGCTCATATATATATAAAAAATCAATATGCTTACATAAATGTTGGATGGAAAACTGAATAAAAACTTGAGAGAAAAATTCTGGAAAAATGCTGAAAAGCTTAGCTGCCTCCAATGGTGAATGCCCCCTCCAACCCCAAAACTAGGGGTTTTACCCTTTAATTTCATGTTTAAAACCTATTCTATCCTTACAAATTCATTCCCCATTGGTTACAATCGAATTCTACCCAAAATGTCCTTCAAAAATTGGTTTTCGGAATGCAGACTCGCGACTGTCGTCCGGACGGATTTTTGAATCTGTTTTCTTCCAATAGTAATCCGTCCCGACGAATTATTATCTGTCGGGACGGATCCGTCTGGACGGCCAAAAGTGGCGTCCGGACGGATGACTCTTATTTGCTCTCTGCCTCCGTTTCTTTGTAAAATTTTCGGACAGATTCTTCTGTGTACGGACGGACCTTCTATTGATGCAAAACTCCCATTTTTTTCCTCCCTTCAAGTGTTCCAATGCCTCTTCTAACAATTTAACTCCATATGAGCTATTTTCTGCAAAATTCAATAGAGACATGGTAAGAACCTTAACAACAAGTTAAATACATTCTTAAGGCCTAAATACCTCATAATTCTATTGTGAAGTTCCCAATTATGAGGTATTATCACACAAAGGAGATAGAAATTGTTGGAAAGTTTTTTCTTGCTCCAAAATCGAGAAAGGCTTGTTTGGCTTGGTTTGTGCAAAACTTTCATCATCAAGAAGGAATTATTGGTGCAACCAAACAAACCCAAGCCAAAGGAGATATTTTTCCATAACAATTTCCAGAGGCTCTATTATGAATGGTGGAGATTTATTAGGTTTGAAAAGACGGGTCAAGATTAAAATAGGAAGGAAGGACCAAGATCAAGACTTAATTTTCATCCAATTACCAAGATTATTTTGTGTTGGAAAGAAGAGAGGGGTTTAGCTTGTGTTCGACGGTGGGAGAACCTTTGCAAAATTTGGCCAAGTCTTTAAGCTTCAAATCCTCTTAACTTCAAGTCCTT
The DNA here is from genome assembly GCA_963580455.1 of Euonymus europaeus. Taxonomy (NCBI): domain Eukaryota; kingdom Viridiplantae; phylum Streptophyta; class Magnoliopsida; order Celastrales; family Celastraceae; genus Euonymus; species Euonymus europaeus. The sequence continues at coordinate 9,968,398 of OY756969.1, forward strand.
ATTCAAGCTTCTTCTTAGAGATATCTTTCTAAAAAAATGATTATCATCAAGCAATCATCTTCCTATTTCAAAGAGAGATCCAAAAATCTATCAAGAACCCTAATTCTTCATTCCACCCGTGGGTATCCTTTTTGGTGTTCTTGAGTGGTGTTTCAACAAAGCTTCTCCTAATCTCATTTATATCTTTTTGAGAGCTTTGTGTGATTTTGTCATAGAGTGATTGCCACGTCTTGAGCTTATTCTTAACCATATTCATGAGCATCATCTCTAGTCTTTGTGAGAGTTCCTCAACCAAAATAGACTTCCTCTAAGCTTGAGAGAACCTTGTGCCTAAACACTTGTAAAGTCCCTTTGTTGGACAAAACCTTGTGAGGTTGTGAGATAAGTTTGAGGTACAACTTGAAAACCCTAGTTCTTGGTTATCTTGAAACCTTGGTTGTAAGAGTTTGGGGTTAGCTTTCCTAAAACTCTAAGTTATTACTAAACTTGGAAAACCATCATCCATTAGTGGATTTGGAAATCCTAAGCTTGCGGGCTTAGGTAGTGGATGTAGGAGGAAGGACTCTCTGAACCACTATATATCCTTGAGCACTTTATTTTTACTTGCTTTAATTGATGGTTTGTGTTGATCATTTGCTTGAGGTTGTTAATTGCATTAGAGAGGGTTTCTTTAAACCATTAGGACACACTTTATTTGTTAATTTTTCTGGAACATCAATCTATCCGTTCATATTTCATAGAGCTAGATTTTGAATTTTGATCTGAATTTTTTATATAGTGTTTATTAAGGTGTTTTCATACTGCATACGAAATTTTGTTACATTTCGACTTGAATTGATTGGTCAAATAGTTTTATACAGTTGTTGTGCATATTTGATTTGAACACTAATATGTTCGTGTGCTGTTAATATAGCTAGACCTTCCATTTTGATCTGAATTTCTGATATTGTATTCATTAAGGTGTTTTTATATTTCAGATTAAATTTCATTATATTCCAACTAGAATTGCTAGGCTAAATTGTTTTTATCAATTTGGTGTGCAGATTTGTGTTTATTGACATTACATTGTGAGTTTTGTGATTGTTAGATTATAAAAGGGGATTGCCTTTGCAATTTGGGAACACAATTCACCCCCCTCTTGTGTTTGCCTAGTTTTTCAATTGGTATCGGAGGCATGTTAGCAAAACTAAGAATTAACATTCTTGCTAGATCCATATGACATGCACAATAGATTTCACGATGGAGAGGGCCTATCCTCTAATAGGCCCCTTTCTTTGATGGGAAGGACTATAGATTTTGGAAGAATAGAATGAGAATTTTTCTTAGAAGTATGAATATGGCTTTGTGGAGAGTAATTGAGAATGACCCATTTATTCCCATGAAAAAGGAAGGAGATAAGGAAGTTCCTATGTTAGAGAGTGAATATAGTGAAAGTGATGATAAAAAAAGTTAGTTTAAATGAGAGAGCCATTAACTTGTTGCATATTGCATTAGATAGAAATGAATATGATCATATTTCGGCATGTACTAGTGCACAAGAAATTTGGAACATGTTAGAGTTAAAGCATCAAGGAAGTAGTCAAGTTAAAGATTCTAAAATTGACATGCTTATGCATTAGTTTGAATTTAAAATGCTTGATGGTGAATGCATTAGTGACATGTTTGCTAGATTGACAAAAATATGCAATGAATTGAATTCACATGGAAATCCTTACTCTAATGTAGATAAAGTGCAAAAGATCCTAAGAAGCCTTCCAAGATCATGGAGTGAAAAGGTCACCACAATCAAAGACACAAAGGACTTGAGAACCTTGAAGATGGAGGAGCTCATTGGAAGCCTAATGACTCATGAATTGTAAGTGATCAATAGAGTAGATGAAGAGGCTCCAAAGAAGAAAAATATTGCATTGGCCTTGACTTCCAAGTCAAAATCTAAGGAGTACATGGCTTATTCCAAGGAAGAGGAGGTTTCATCAAGTAGTGAGAGTGAAGATAGTGATGATGAGATGGCCATGATGGTCAAGAACTTCAAAAAGTTTGTGAAGAACAAAAGAGGTGGTTTCAAAAATTGAAAGTTCAAGAGTAAGGAGAAAGAGAAGGAGAAACCTACTTGCTTCAATTGTGGCAAGGTAGGACATTGCATTTCCAATTGTCCCAAAGCATCCAAGAAACATCACAAAGGGAAAGGCAAGGAAAAGAAAAAGGCATTGAAAGCAACATGGGATGATTCATCATCAAGCTCTTCAAGCGAGGATGAGATTGAGCATAAGGCACACTTTTGCCTCATGAAAAAAGGGGAGAAAGTTGACTCATCTTCTAAAGATGAGATGGTAAAAGACTCTTCTCTTTTAACCTATGATGAGTTATATGTTAATTATGATGACTTATGCAATTCTCATGGCATGTTGCTTAAAAAGTGCAAGCATCTTAAAAAGGAAAATGCTAGACTTATGAAACTTGATGAAATGCATGCTAATGAGCTTGAAGTGGTTAATGCTAAGTATGATGCTCTTTCTGTTAAGTTTGATAATATGACTATTGAGCATGATGCTTTGATTGATGAAAAATAAATGCTTAAAAGGAAAAATGCCTATCATTGATGAAAATGCTTGTATGACCAAATGTACTATTTTGAATATTTATGATTATGATCATCTTAAAGCTAGGGTGCTTGAGCTAGAAGAAGAATTGAAATCATGGGATGATCATGAGTGCATTATGCTTTCTAACACCAAATCATTGGAGCATGAACTTGATTTGATGAAAGAAAAGAATAGGATGTTAGAAATGCAATTGTCTAAGTTTATCATGAGTTCACTAAAACTTGATGAAATGTTGTCTTCTCAAAGGCATTATCTTGATACAAGTGGGCTTGGTTATGATTCTTTGTCTCTTGATGGAACTAAACATGAGAGTGAAAACTCAATTAAGTTGGTGAAATCTATAAATGGTTCAACCAAGACATATATGACCATAGGAGACTCAGCTAAGGCTTCAAAATCTAAAGCCAATGATGCACACCCCTCGGGTGGAGCATCATCATCTAGGGCATCACATCCTAGTGTGAAATATGATGACAAACTTGATTATGCAAGGGTTGTGCTTAGATTGAATATTTATGCTATTGTGGCTAACCCTCAAGGATCCAAGGTTTGGATACCTAAGGTATCTTGAACAACATTAGTTAGGTGTGCTTAAAGTCTTCTTCCAAGCCATACCAATGGTTCTTGGATAGTGGTTGTTCAAGGCATATGACCGATGATCGATCCTTGTTCACATCTTACAAGGAGAAGAAGGTTGGAAGCTATGTCACTTTTGGAGACAATTCCAAAGGAAAGATCATTGGCATAGGATCGGTTGGTAAGGGTTTCTTAACCATAAATGATTGCTTTCTTGTTGAAAATCTGGCATTTAATTTGCTTAGCATTAGTCATTTAGAGGATAAAGGTTTTGATTCTCGTTTCAAAAATGATAAGTGTTGCATTGTTGATAAGCATGAAAATGTGGTTACTTTTGGTTCTAGAGTAGGTCATATGTATGCTTTGGATATTAACATAAAATGTGATTCCATGACTTGCTTGATTGCTTCTAATGATGTTATGTTGCATTGGCATAGAAGGCTAGGTCATGTAGGTGCATCTACTTTAAGGAAGCTTAGTTCAAAAGAGTTAGTTAGAGGCTTACCTAAGTTGAAGTTTTGTTATTCAATTGTATGTGAACATTGCATTAGGGGTAAGCAATCTAAAGAGTCATTTAAATCTAAAAATGTCATTTCCACTTCTTGACCATTACAATTATTGCATATTGATTTGTTTGGATCTAGTAGGACTAAGAGTTTAAGTGGAAAATATTATGCATTTGTTATTGTTGATGATTATTCAAGATTCACTTTGTGTTTGTTTTTGGCACATAAAAGTGATGCATTACATGAGTTTAAGTCTTTCATTAAAAGAGTTCAAAATGAGCATGAATTGCATGTTTCTAAGATTATAATTGATCATGGTGGTGAGTTCCAGAATTATGGTTTTGATGCATTGTGTGATTCTTATGGCATTTCTCATAACTTTAGTGCTTCTAGGACACCTCAAAAAAATGGAGTTGTAGAGAGGAAGAATAGGACTCTACAAGAGTTAGGTAGAACTATAATGCTTGAATATTTTTTACCTAAACACTTTTGTGCTGGAGCCATAAATAATGTTTGTTATATTTCAAATAAGTTGTTCATTAGAAAGATGTTGAAAAAGACACCATATGAGGTTTTGTATGATAGAAAACCTAGAGTTGATTATTTTAGAGTGTTTGGATGTAAATGCTATATCTTTAACACTAAAGATAATCTTGATAAGTTTGATGCCAAAAGTGATATTGGAATTTTTCTTGGGTATTCTTCACACTCTAGAGCATATAGAGTTTATAATGTGAAATCTAAGTGTGTTGAAGAAAGTATGCATGTGAAATTTGATGATATGTTCTCACTTGATTCAAAAGTGCATGTAAATAATGAAAATTCAGGTATTGAAGGCCTTGATCTTTCAAAGGATAATGATCCTAATTCTAGCCATGAGCTAGATATTGATATGGATGAAACACCATTGGTGGAAGACCTTAAGGAAATGAAAATTACTAATGATTCTACACCAAATGTGGAAGATGAGGAGCAACCCATGAATATTAATGTTGACCATGTTGCTCAAAATAATAATATGGAGCAATCGATTACTACTCAATCTCAAGGCAATAGGATTTAAGTGAAGGTCAAGCACAAACATCCTAAGGAGCTTATTCATTTGAGATCCAAACAAGGGCATTCAAACAAGATCAAAGTTGAATTCGATGGTCAATTATAATCCCTTAAACTTATATGCTATGATTTATATGATAGAACCTAAATGTGTTAGGGATGCATTGTTAGATGAAGATTGGATTTTTTCTATGCAAGAAGAACTTGAACAATTTGAAAGAAGCAAGGTTTGGACACTTGTTCCAAAACCTAAAGACCACACCATTATAGGAACAAAATGGGTGTTTATAAATAAGGTGAATGAGAATGGTGAAGTGACTAGAAATACGGCTAGATTAGTGGCTCAAGGGTATTGCAAAGAAGAAGGCATAGTTTATGATGAAACCTTTGCACCGGTTGCAAGGTTGGAGGCTATTAGACTTTTATTAGCTTTTGCATGCTATAAGGGTTTTAAACTTTTTCAAATGGATGTTAAGAGTGCTTTCTTAAATAGTGTGATAGATGAGGAAGTGTATGTTAAAAAACCACCCGATTTTGAATCTAAAGAATTTTCTAATCATATTTACAAATTAGACAAAACATTGTATGGCTTGAAGCAAGCACCTAGGGCTTGGTATGAAAGACTTAGTAAATTCTTGTAAGAAAATAAATTTTCTTGCGGTAGTATTGATAATACTTTGTTTATTAAGTGTAAAGGTGATTACATGTTGATTGTGCAAATCTACGTTGATGACATTATATTTGGTGCTACTTTGGAATCAATGTGTGATGAATTTGCTCATGCACAAGTGAATTTGAAATGTCTATGATGGGTGAGTTGATATATTTTCTAGGATTACAAATTAGACAAACCTCTCATGGTATTCATATAAGTCAAACTAAATACACTTATGACTTGCTTAAAAGGTTTGGTATGAACTTTTCTAAAGGATGTTCTACGCCAATGGGGGTGACATCCAAATTAGAAGCCGACCTTAAGGGCAAAGAGGTGGATCGAAAGATGAATAGGTCTATGATTGGTAATTTACTTTATTTGACCACTTCTAGGACGGATATCATGTTTAGTGTGTGTACGTGTGCTAGATATCAATCTAATCCTAGAGAATCACACCTAATAGCAGTTAAGAGAATATTAAGATATTTAAAAGATACACCAACCCTAGGGTTATGGTATGCTAGAAAATCTTCATTTGACTTACATGCTTTTAGTGATTCCGATTACGGAGGTTGTAGAATTGATAGGAAGAGTACAAGTGGTACATGTCAATACATTGGGAATATGCTTACATCTTGGTTTTCAAAGAAACAAACATGTGTTGCTCTTAGTACAATCGAATCCGAATATATGGTAATTGGTAGTTGTGTTGCACAAATTTTATGGATTAAACAACAATTGCTTGATTTTAATGTGAAATTTGACAACACTCTTATTCATTGTGATAACATAAGTGCTATTCTTTTAAGTGAGAATCTGGTTCATCATGGAAAGGCTACGCATATTGAGATTAGACATCATTTCATTAGGGATCATGTAGCTAAAGGGATATTTTGCTTGCACATGTAGATAGAGAAAATAATATTGTGGATATTCTTACTAAACCACTAGCTAAGGATAGGTTCATTAAGTTAAGAGATGCATTGGAATTGATTGATGCTTCTTGATTGAATGTTTTCTTGAATGCATGCTCCTTGATAATATTTATTTCAATTGATATTCACTTTGCCTTGACATATTTTAATTTGATATCTATGCTTGAATTGGTATGATTATGTGGTACATGAAATAGTGTGAAAGAGATGCATGTTTGTAGGGGAGTCCCTAACTTGGTATGTGCTTTGAACATATTATTATGCTTAAACGTGATCTTTTGATTCTTCAAGTGATATTCTCATCTATTTTCCAAAATTTGCATTCAAAGATTCCTCATGAGAGAGATAGTTCATGTGCTTAGGGAGAGCTAGTTGAGATAGTTGATGCACTTCATGGTTTTCAATCCTACATTGTTTTGAAGTTGCATGTGCCTCCTATATCCTTACCTTTTTGAGTAATTACAACACAGGAGAGAGATAGTTGATGAAAAAGTGTTCTTATTTGATTAAAAATGCATATTAGTTGCACAACTTAAGGGGGAGTGAGCTTGCCATATTAAGGGGGAGTAAGAAGATTAAAGTGAAGGGAGAATCTTACAAAGTATCTCAAATTTCATTTAAAAAAAAATTAAGATACAATTTCTCACCTTATGGATGACATTTGGTATCCAAATTCAATTGGTATCAAATAGTCCTTTTTAATATCAAGTAGTTTTTTAATCATCAAAAAGGAGGAGATTTTTGGACCATAGGTCCTACATTTGTGTTTTGATGCAAAAATACTTAATGTGTTATTTGATTGTACTCATATTTGAATGAATTTGGATAAAACATGAAATGATCATGATAATTGATTTAAGTATCATTATATATCATTTTTAATCTTGTTTGATCATATTTAATATGAATTGAATGAATTTGGACTTATTCATTTTCGGATTGCAAAAACTGCTCAAACATCACAATGTGCATATGTCGGTTGAATAGTCATAACTTATTCATACGATTTCTAAATGACTTGATTCTTGTTCTAAATTATTATTAAGACATATTGGAAAAATTATTGTTCAAATATTATGAATTAATTTGGAGTTAAAGATGTTCAAGTTCTTTGTTGAAGTTAGTATAACTGTGCACACATGATATAACACTGTTTGATATCACTTGCTGAAATAGAGTGACCAATTGAACTCCAATGGCTGTGAATTTTTGTGTACTTTTTTAAATATATGTTAAATGATTTATTATATGCTTACATGAATTTTATTGATCATATATCATATTGATTGACCTATGTCCAAGCATTGTGGCTCTTTGAGCTTACAAGCAACAATGAGGTGCTTTGTCACCTATTTCCCTGTAGGTGAAATCAATTAATTCTCACAAGCTTATTTGGAGTAGTATGAATATGATTTTATTGAGAAAATTTGTACATTCATTTGTTGAAGCTTAATTGGTCAAGTTCGAACATGGTCAACTCCATTTGAGAAAACGTTTTACTTATCATGAGCAAGCCTTGGTACAGACGTGTGAAATGAATAATTCAAAAGAGATTTCAAGTTTAATTTGATTGGTCAACATTGTGGCAAAATTTATTTCTTGGGGGACAAATGAGAGAGATATTCTTGGAAATTTGTTCCTTGTTCTAGAATCTAGAAAGGCTTGCTTGTCTTGGTTTGTGGAAGACTATCATCATCAAGTAGGAATTATTGGTGCTACCAAACAAACCCAAGAGAAAAGAGATATTTTTACATAATAATTTCCAATGGGTCTATTATGAATGGTGGAGATTTATTTGGTTTGAATTAAAGAAGGGTCAAGATTAAAAGAGGAATGAAGGGCCAAGATCAAGACTTAATTTTCATCCAATAGCCAAGATTATTTTGTGTTGGAAAGAAGAGAGGGGTTTGGCTTGTGTTCAAAGGTGGAAGAACATTTGCAAAAATTGGCCAAGTCTTTGAGCTTCAAATCCTGTCAACTTCAAATCCTAATTCAAGCTTCCTCCTAGAGATCTCTTGCTAAAAATTTGATTATCATCAAGCTATCATCTTCCTATTTCAAAGAGAGATCCAAAAATCCATCAAGAATCCTAATTCTTCATCCCACCCGTGGGTATCCTTTTTGGTGTTCTTGAGTGGTGTTTCAACAAAGCTTATCCTAATCTCATTTATATCTTCTTGAGAGTTTTGTGTGAATTTTTCATAGAGTGATTGTCACATCTTGAGCCTATTCTTAACCGCACAGGGCAAGTGAGTGCAAGCTTCCTGGGTTTAAGTGCTTTGGGTGTGGCAAGTTAGGTCACAAAAAGAGTGAGTTTCCAGAGGGCAACCAGAGAGCACAACAACAGAGCATACCGGGAGTACCGCCTCCGGCTCTTCCTTCCAATGTTCCCTCAGGAGGAAGGGGGCGGGGTGGGACTCGTCAGCCACAGCAGCTGCATAATGCACTGATAGAGGGACGTGTCTTTGCATTGGGTCATCAGGAGGCGCAGGAGCATCCAAATTTCATTGGAGGTACCTTCTTGATTTCTAATTGTTGGGTAAAAGTCTTATTTGATTCCGGGGCTACCTCATCATTCATTACTAGTTCGTTAGCACACGCACTAGAGGTGGAGATTTCGCCAACAAGACGAATGTTCAGGGTATCCTCACCATTCAGACATTTCACCACGTTGGAGGGGGTAGTGTTCGGATGTGAGTGTCGGTTTGGAGAAGTATCTCTGAAAGCCGACTTGTATGTATTAGATTTCCAGGATTTTGATGTGATTCTTGGAGTTGATTGGTTGACGAAGCACCAAGGGTTGCTTGACTTCTGGGAGAGGAAGATTACTCTTAGAGTACCCGACGGAGGAGTGATTCAGTTGAGGGGATCGAAGAGGATTCCATGCCCACATTTCATGGATAATCCTTCGTACCAAGATTGTAGAGTCGCGAGTTTAGTGACTTCGGCACCTAAAGGCGATGTAGCCACAACGATATTAGTAGTGGAAGAATTTACGGATGTATTTTCGGAAGAGTTGTCGGGATTACCTCCGAAGGGGGAAATTGACTTTGTTATTGAGTTGCATCCGAACGTCAAACCAATTTCGATTCTGCCGTATCGGATGGCTTCAGCAGAGTTGAAAGAGTTGAGTACTCAGCTAGAAGAGTTGCTAGACTTGGGGTTCATTAGACCAAGTGTGTCCCCGTGGGGAGCAACGGTGTTGTTCGTCAAGAAGAAAGACGGAAGTTTGAGGATGTGTATTGATTATAGAAAATTGAATAAGGTTACTGTGAGGAATAAGTATCCGTTGCCTAGGATCAATGATTTGTTTGACCAATTGATAGGTGCTAGGCATTTCTCTAAGATTGATTTGAGGTCGGATTATCATCAGCTGAGAATTAAAGATGGTGATATCCAAAAGATGGCGTTTAGGACACGTTATGGTCATTATGAGTTCCTTGTGATGCCGTTTTGGTTGACAAATGCCTCGGCGGTATTCATGGACGTAATGCAAAGGGTTCTTCGACCGTTTTTGGACAAGTTTGTAGTTGTGTTTATTGATGATATTTTGATTTATTCTCCTACAGAGGAAGAGCATGAGGCACACTTGAGAGTGGTATTACAGACGTTGAGGGAGAATCATCTGTATGCTAAATTGAGTAAGTGTGAATTCTGGGCGACAGAATTGAAGTTCCTAGGCCATGTCATTACTCAAGAGGGGATTACTCCAATGTTGAGTCGGTTTTGAATTGGGAGAGACAGAAGAATGTGACTGAGATCCGGAGTTTCCTAGGGTTGGCAGGTTACTACCGGAGGTTTATTGAGGACTTCTCAAGAGTTGCTTCGCCAATGACACAGCTCACGAAGAAGGGTACGCCGTTTGTGTGGACAGACGAGTGTGAGGCCGCATTTGAAGAGTTGAACAAGAGGTCGACAACACCTCCAGTCTTAGTAGTTCCGGAGAGGAATGTTGGCTACCAGGTGTATTGTGATGCATCTTGAGTCGGGTTGGGTTGTGTGTTGATGCAGGAGGGGCGAGTGATAGAGTATGGTTCGAGGTTGCTAAAGACACATGAGAGGAATTATCCAGTGCATGATCTAGAGTTGGCGACAATGGTATTTGCTCTTAAGCAGTGGAGGTACTATCTCTATGGAGAGACGTTTGAGGTGTTCTCAGATCACAAAAGTCTCAACTACCTATTCACCCAAAAAGAGTTGAACTTACGGCAAAGGCGGTGGATGGAGTACTTGGAGGATTTTGATTTTAATTTGCAATACCATCCTGGTAAAGCAAATGTGGTTGCAGATGCATTGAGTAGGAAGCAGAAGGTTGCTAACTTATTCATGCATGAGTGGGAGATTGTGGAGACAATCAACCAGTTCGGATTAGGGTTGCGAGAGCAAGAAGAAAAGGTGTATTTGAGTTGTCTAACTTCGAGACCGAAGATGGTGTAAAAAGTCATAGATGCGCAAAACGGAGATCCGACTTTCGATGTGACTGAGGATAGTTCTGGATGGGTTCGAGGGAATGATGGGGGAGTACGATATGTGGGAAGACTAGTAGTTCCCGATGATGATGAGTTGAGGCAAGAGATTCTGGAGGAGGCACACCATTCGCGGTTTGCCATTCATCCCGGGGGTACGAAGGTGTACCGAGACTTGAAGTGAAGTTTCTGGTGGAGAGGTATGAAAGCCGAGGTGGCTAAGTTTGTGGTAAAATGTCTAACTTGTCAGCAAGTGAAGGCAGAACATCAAAGACCAGCAGGGTTGTTGCAACCATTACCAGTAGCGGAATGGAAGTGGGAAAGGATCACAATGGATTTTGTGACGGCTTTTTCAATGACTTAGAAATGGCATGATGCGGTTTGGGTGGTAGTGGACAGATTGACTAAGTCTGCCCATTTTCTACCAATGAACAAGACGGATTCATTGGAATCCTTGAGCTCGTTGTATGTGAAGGAGATTGTAAGGCTTCATGGTGTTCCATTGTCTATTGTGTCAGACCGAGACCCGCGGTTCACAGGTAGATTCTGGAGTAGTTTGCAAGAAGCGTTGGGAACGAAGTTGGATTTCTCTACAGCTTATCATCCTCAGAGTGATGGGCAGAGTGAGAGAACTATACAAATTTTGGACGATATGCTACGGAAGTTGGGATCGATACTTACATCTGACGGAGTTTGTATATAACAACTCTTTTCAGAGTAGTATCGGAGTGGCACCTTACGAGGAGCTCTACGGGAGGCCTTGTAGGTCGCCTTTGTGTTGGGCAGAGGTTGGGGAGAAAGTTGTTTCAGGATCGGAGATGGTCAAAGAAGCACGAGAGAGAGTTGATGAGATCCGGAAGCGGTTGATCACCGCGCAGAGCCGACAAAAGTCTTACTCTGACCGGAGGAGGAGTCCTTTGGAGTTCGCTGTAGACGATAAGGTTTTCTTGAAGGTTAGTCTGAGACGGGGGATTCAGAGGTATAGCAAATATGGGAAGTTGGCACCGAGATTTGTGGGGCCATTTGAGATTCTGGAGACGGTTAGACCGGTGGCATACCGTTTGGCACTTCCACCAAAACTTGAGAAGGTTCACAATGTATTTCATGCATCAATGCTTCGGAAATATAAGCCGCATCCGTCGCATGTGATAGATTAGACTACGTTAGAAGTTGAGGAAGATGGGAGTTACACTCTTCAACCGGTGAAGATTCTAGACCGACAGAACAAAGTGACGAGATCGAGTGTGATTTCATTAGTAAAAGTGATGTGGATGTACCACGGAGTTGAAGAAGCAACTTGGGAGTTGGAATCCAGAATGAAAGAGAAGTACCCGGAGTTGTTCGTTGATTCAGGTATTTGTGTAGTTAAATTTCAAGACAAAATTTCTTTAAGGAGGATAGGATGTGAAACCCCGACCCAAAATTTAAAGTTTGAGTCAAATTATGGATGATCCGTGAGGTACGGAATCATGGAAAAATAGTTTTGAGCTAGGTTAGGTAAATGGGCCATATCTTTTTGTATACATGTCAGTTTAGGGCCCATAATATATCAAATCGAAGCTTAGACCGAGCCGGAATTAATTATGCAGGAAAAACAGGGAAAAAATCTGGCAGAGTCGAACGCCCTTTCAGCACTCGAGCGCTGGAAGTGCGCTCGAATCTGGCAGAGTCGAACGCCCTTTCAGCGCTCGAGCTCTAGAAGTGCGCTCGAATCTGTCTAGCAACTTTAATACGCAAAAATAGAGTATTTAACTAGAATTTTCTGGTTCCTTCCCGTCTAGAGAGAGAGATAGAGAGAATGGAAGAGAGATAAGGTGATTTCGACAAGAACTTGGCTTGATTCTTGAGGGTTTATGATCTTTGAAGTCAGTTAGTGAAGATTCAAGCTTGATTCAAGAGTTTTGGTAAGTTTTCTCACTTTTGGTAAAAGTTAGGTTTTTGTAGATCTTGTTAGATTCTTTTGGAATTGGTTTCTATGGTTTAGATATGTTGTTCTAGACTTGATTTTAGACCTATGTGTGGGATTGTGACTTTGGTGTGAAGGATCGTTTGGGCTAAGAACTAAGGTGTTTTAGAGGAATTTCTAGAGAGAGAAAGTAAGTGTTTATGATTTTGTTGATTAAATTATGATTGATATGATAATATGGAAGTTTTGGATTAATTATATGAGTTCAATTTGATGTGAATCGATAGGTTGGGAGAACCAAGGGTTAAAACCCTCAATTTGAGATTTTGTGTGGTTGGCTCGGAACGAGGTAGGGGATTTCCAACCTTTCTATTTAACATTCGTTATTGTTGCCTAAATAGCGTTTCTATTCTTCATTGGTCGCCGCTGTTTGTGTTTCCGCCTTAATTGCTTCTAAGGGGAAACAAGCTTTGTGTTGATTGTTGCTAGTTGTTGAATGTTGCATGACCCGATTGTGTGTTCCGTCATTTACGGACACGTTGTGATTTTCCTTTCATGCATCATGGTAGTTATGTAAAATATATAGGATATTCATATATACATATCTATTCGGCATGACATATCATAATGCATTAGAGATGCATGGGGAACTCGGGTATGGACTCAAAAACCATTAGGTTAGTTGAAAGCCACATGGGAGGATGGCAAAGTGAAGGTTGTAACCACCGAGTCATGGGAACCCCATGTGGGGTAACGCACTAGGGGTAGGGTCGAGAGTGAATTTTCCTTGTGAGTTGCGGGCGTGATAGGTTCACGCAACCAGATGATTCTAGGAGTGGTTGGTTGTGGTGAGCTTGCTCCCGTGCAATACTACATTGAGTTTCAATGGTATTGTGGTTGTTATGCTCCGAAGGGGTTAATCCAGATAAATGTTGATGTGAAATTGTTGAGTATACGTTCATGTGGTAGGTACATATTGATGCATTACTTTCTTTTGGTTCTGCCTATATCAATGTTTACTTCTTTACCCTACTGAGCTTCTAGCTCACTCTTTTACTTTCTTCCTTTCACAGAAGATACTGGTACAGGTACCGAAGGTATGGATCGGTGAGCGGGACGTGACATGGATGGCCCTGGGTAGGATTGGGTGCTAGAGATATAATCTATGCATGTGGGTGTATGTAGTATATATATGTTGTGAGAATATAACCATTTAGCAGGGTTGTGCTTGCATGTTGATGTGGATGCTGATGTATGATTATATTTGATGATATATGAATCTGTGTGTAGATTTTTATGTGATGCCATCAGTTTGTGCATGCTGGTAGTGGATGGCCTGAGGCCTAGGGTCAGGATTGCATGTGGTTGAGGCCTGAGGCCTATAATTGCTAGGTTGCTAGTGTGATGTTGTGTTTGCTGCGTTTCTGATGCAGGTGGCACTCTCCGATATACGGGGAGATGCCACTGGATTTCCGGTTGATCCCAGATGTTCACACCAGTGACCTAGGAAGGGTGCGGAGAGAGCACCCTGTCGCGTCTCCGGAAACGTGGCGTGACATACAAAGTTGGGTTTTTGGCAACAAAATAATCTATGGAGCTTATAATCATAAAATTTGACATAAGAGAACAGTAAAAAGTATACATTGAGCAACTTTGATGGTTTGAAATTTCCCAATCCTCTTTATGGAGGATATTTTAACAATTTTGTCCATTTGTCATCGAAAATTGGTGTTTTGGCATTGAAATAATATGGGAAGCTTATGCTCGTAAAATTTAACATAAAAAGAACGATAAAAAATGTTAACCGAGCACCTTTAATGGTTCAAAATTTCTCAACTCTCTCGATAGAGCTGTTTTTATTAGTTTTGTCCAATTTAGAATGAAATTTGTTCTCTTGACAACAAAACAATCAACGAAGCGAATACAAGTAAATTTAGACATAAAGAATCAATAAAAAATGCATATATATCCACTTTGATGATTCGGAATTACTCGATTCTATCCATGGAGGAGCTTTTAAAGGTTTAGTCCATTTCGGAACGAAAGTTGGTCTTTTGCCAATGAAACAATCAACGGAGCAAACAGTCGTAAAATTTGACATAAAACAAGAATGAAAAGTGAAGACCGACCAACGCTGATGGTACGGAATTGCTCAACTCTCTCCATGGAGGAGCTTTTAACGATTTTGTGCATTTAAGATCAAAAGTTGATCTTTTTGACAAGGAAACAATATATAAAGTGTGTACTAGTAAATTTGGACATAAAGTAACAATAAAAAGTGCACGCCTATAACCTTTAATGGTTCGGAATTGCGCGACTCTCTCCATTTACAGAATTTTTTATGATTTTATCCATTTGGGAACGAAAGTTGGTGTTTTGGCAACAAAATAATCTACGGAGTCTATACTTGTAAAAGTTGACATAAAAGAATAATAAAAAGGGTACACCGACCAAATTTGATGGTTAAAAATTGCTCAACTCTTTCGACAGAGATGCTTTGATCGGTTAGGTTGAATTAAGAAAGAAAGTTTTTCTTTTGACAATAAAATAATATGCAAAGTGAATACTAGGAATTTTAGACATAAAGCAACAGTAAAAAAAATTACACCAATCAACTTTGATGGTTCAAAATTGTTCAACTCTCTTTATGGGAGGGGGGGCTTTTAACGGTTTTGTCCATTTGTGATACAAAGTTGGGGTTTTGGCATCGAAATAATATATGGAGCTTATACTCATAAAATTTGACATAAGAGAACAATAAAAAGTGCACACCGAGCAACTTTGATGTTTTGAAATTACTCAACCCTCTCTATGGAAAAGCTTTTAACGGTTTTGCTAGTTTGTCATAGAAAGTTGGTGTTTTGGCATCGAAATAATCTAGGAAGCTTATGCTCGTAAAATTTGACATCGAAGAACAATAAAAAGTGTACATGAAGCAGCTTTGATGGTCCAAAATATCTCAACTCTCTCGATGGAGGTATTTTTAATATTTTCGTCCAATTTAGAATGAAATTTGTTTACTGATAACAAAACAATCTACGAAGTGAATACTAGTAAATTTGGACATAAAGAAACAATAAAAGTGCATACTTATCAACTTTGATGATTCCAAATTACTCAATTCTATCTAGGGAAGAGCTTTTAATGGTTTTGTCCATTTAGGAATGAAAGTTAGTCTTTTGCCAATCAAACAATCAACGGAGCAAATAGTCCTAAAATTTCACATAAAAAAAATAAAAATTGGAGACCGACCAACTTTGATGGTTCAGAATTGCTCAACTCTCTCTATGGAGGATATTTTAATGGTTTTGTGCATTTGTATACAAAGTTCAGATTTTTACATCAAAATAATCTATGGAGCTTATACTCTTAAAGTTTGACATAAGGGAACAATAAAAAGTGTACACCGAGTGATGATTTGGAATAGAAGGTTATACTCATATAATTTTGATTTGGAATAGAAGCAATTTTGATGATTTGAAATAATCTATGAAGCTTATACTCATAAAATTTGACATAGGAGAACGATAAAAAATGTATACCGAGGACCTTTGATGGTCAAAAGTTGCTCAACTCTCTTGATGGAGGTGTTTCTATTAATTTTGTCCAATTTAGAACGAAATTTGTTCTCTTGACAAAAAATAATCTACGAAACAAATACTAGTAAATTTGGATATAAGGAAACAATAAAAAGTGCATACCTTTCAACTTTGTTGATTCAGAATTACTCAATTCTATCCATGAAAGAGCTTTTAAAGGTTTTTTCTATTTCGAAACGAAAGTTGGTGTTTTGAAAATGAAACAATCAATAGAGCAAATAATCGTAAAATTTGACATAAAATAACAATGAAATTGATGACCGACCAACTTTGATGGTTCGGAATTGATCAACTCTCTCCATGGAGGAGCTTTTAACGGTTTTGTGCATTTGAGATCACAAGTCGATCTTTTTGACAAGGAAACAATATATAAAGTATATACTAGTAAATTTGGACATAAAACAACAATAAAAGTGTACGCCTATAACCTTTAATGGTTCGGAATTGTGCAACTCTATCCATTGATGAGCTTTTTTACGATTTTTTCCATTTGGGAACGAAAGTTTCAATTTTGTAAACGACACAATTTACAGAGTCTATACGCTTAAAATTTGACATAAAAGAACAATAAAAAGGGTACACCGACCAACTTTGACAGTACAAAATTGATTAACTCTCTCGACATATTTGCTTTGATCGGTTTTGTCGAATTAAGAAGGAAAGTTATTTTTTTGACAACAAAACAATATACGAAGCGAATACTATAAATTTTGGACACAAAGCAACAATAAAAGGAGCACACCTATCAACTTTGATAGTTCAGAATTGCTCAACTCTCTCTATGAATGAGCAAAAAAATCTATGGAGCTTATAATCATAAAATTTGACATAAGAGAACAATAAAAAGTATACACCAAGAAACTTTGATGGTTTGGAATTGCTTAACTCTCTCTATGGAGAAGCTTTAATGGGTTTTGTACATTTTTCATAGAAAGTTGGTGTTTTGGCATCGAAATAATTTAGGAAGCTTATACTCATAAAATTTAAAATAAGCGAACAATAAAATATGTACACTGAGCAACTTTGATGGTTTGAAATTTCTCAACCCTCTTTATGGAGGAGCTTTTAACGATTTTGTCCATTTATCACAGAAAATTAGTGTGTTGTCATTGAAATAATATGGGAAGCTTATACTCGTAAAATTTGACATAGAAGAACGATAAAAAATGTTAACCGAGCACCTTTAATGGTTCAAAATTGCTCAACTCTCTTGATAGAGGTGTTTTTATTAGTTTTGTCCAATTTAGAACGAAATTTGTTCTCTTGACAACAAAACAATCTACGAAGCGAATACTAGTAAATTTGGACATAAAGAATCAATAAAAATAACATATCTATCTACTTTGATGATTCAGAATTACTCGATTCTATCCATGGAGGAGCTTTTAAAGGTTTAGTCTATTTTCGAAAGAAAGTTGGTCTTTTGCCAATGAAACAATCAACGGAGCAAATAGTCATAAAATTTGACATAAAACAAAAATGAAAAGTGAAGACCGACCAAATCTGATGGTTCGGAATTGTTCAACTCTCGCCATGGTGGAGCTTTTAACAATTTTATGCATTTAAGATCAAAAGTTGATCTTTTTGACAAGGACACAATATATAAAGCGTGTACTAGTAAATTTGGACATAAAGCAACAATAAAAAGTGTACGCCTAAAACCTTTAATGGTTCAGAATTGCGCGACTCTCTCCATTGACGAGTTTTTTTACGATTTTATCCATTTGGGAAGGAAAGTTGGTGTTTTGGCAACGAAACAATCTACGGAATCTAAACACTTAAAATTTGACATAAAAAAATAATAAAAAGGGTGCACCGACCAACTTTGACTGTTCAAAATTGCTCAACTCTCTCGACAGAGGTGCTTTGATCGGTTTTGTCGAATTAAGAAGAAATGTTGTTCTTTTGAAGAAAAAAAATATAAGAAGCAAATACTGGGAATTTTGGACATAAAAAAACAATAAAAATAAGCACACCTGTCAACTTTGATAGTTTAGAATTGCTCAACTCTCTCTATGGAGGATCGTTTAACAGTTTGTCCATTTGTGATACAAAGTTCGGGTATTGGCATCGAAATAATTTGTGGATCTTATACTCGTAAAATTTGACATAAGAGAACAAGAAAAAGAGTACACTAAGCAATTTGATGGTTTGGAATTGCCCAACTCTCTCTATGGAGGAGCTTTTAACAATTTTGTCCATTTGTCATAGAAAGTTGGTGTTTCGGCATCGAAATAATTTAGGAAGCTTATATTCATAAAATTTGACGTGGAAGAATGATAAAAAAATGTACACCAAGCACCTTTGATGGTCCAAAATTGCTCAACTCTCTCGATGGAGGTGTTTTTATTGGTTTTGTCCAATTTAGAATGAATTTTCTTCTCTTGAACACAAAACAATCTACGAAGCGAATAGTAGTAAATTTGGACATAAAGAAAAAATAAAAAGTGCATACTATCAACTTTGATGATTCAGAATTGCTCAATTCTATCAACGGAGAAGCTTTTAAAGGTTTTGTCTATTTGGGAACGAAAGTTGGTTTTTTGAAAACGAAACAATCAACGAAGTAAATAGTCATAAAATTTTGACATAAAATAACAATGAAAAATGAAGACCGACCAACTTTGATGGCTTGAAATTGCTCAACTCTCTCCATGGAGGAGCTTTTAACGGTTTTGTGCATTTGAGATCGAAAGTGTGAAATCCCGACCCAAAAATTTGGTGAATTTTTGTGTTGTTACAGGAATTCAAAAGCTGGACTAGGCGCACCTTCTGGGGGCCTAGGCACTGCGCCTAGTCTTGTGGGTGTCAAGCAAGAAGGGAGAAGAAGAAGAGGAACTTGACTGGATACTCCCAGGGGCTCCTGGGCACTGCGCACAGTCCAGTGGAAGAGACGGAGTGGAGTAGGCGCCCGCCTAGGCGCACCTCGTCTGAGCGTGAAAATCTTGCACGCCCGGGATGTTGCCCAGAGCAGCGCGCCTGGTGGGATATTAATATGCCAGAGCACCTAGGCGCTCGGGGTAGCGCCTAGTCGCAACCCGCGTTTCATATACTGGAATGCGGGGTTGTTCTTCATCTATTCTGGGTATTCCAACTTTTCGAGAGAGAGAGACGATTCAAGAGAGAGAAGCAAATTTGAAGTGATTCTTGGAGATTGGAGCTAAGCAGGGAAGATTCAAGCTTGATTTGGGTGATTTGGTAAGTTTTTCTTAATTTTTGGAATTTCTAGGCTTTTCTAGATTCGTTTGATTCTTAGGGAGATGAGTTCTATGCTTTAGATATGTTGATTATAGGATGATTTTGGATGTTTATGTGGATTGGTTTATGATTTAGAGTGGATTTGAGCTTGGGTTGAGATTGGAGATTTTTGGAGGAAACCCTAGAGAGAGAAAGTAAGTTTTCTAAATTTAGTGATTTAAATTGATGTGTGAATGGGTTCGGTTTCGCCACATTGTTAGGTTGGGCAAACCGAGAACCCTAGGAACGTAATTGTGGTTTTGTGGTGAATTTGCTCGACACGAGGTAGGGGATTTCCAACCATCCTTTCTATCGTTGGTTCTCATTATTTAAAGATCGTTTCAATTCCTCATTGGTCATTTATTTGTGTTTCCGCCGTAATTGCTTATAAGGGGAAACGAACCCTAATTGATTTTGATGTTGCATGACCCCATTGTGAGTGTCCCATCACCTATGGGCATGAAGTGATTTTTCCGTTCAAGCATTATGGTAGTTATGTATATATATATAGGTAGGATGTTCATATGTATACTTTTTCGGCATGTCATGGCATAATGCATTGGAGTTGCGTTGGGGAATCGGGTATGGACTCGGGACCCCTTAGGTTTCTTGAAAGCTACTTGGAGGGATGACGAGGTGATGAGAGTTACCACTAGGTCATGTGAACTCCATGTAGGGTAACGCACTAGAGGTACAGTTAATGAGGGACAATGCCTGGAATGGTGCGGGCGCGATAGGTTCACGCATCCAGGTAATCCAAGAGCGTTTGATGTTGGGGAGCTTGCTCCTATTCAATATGACATGGTTAGCGACCATGATATTGATGAGTTGATGTGGTGAGCTTGCTCACGTTCGATATTACGTGGAACGAGCCATGGTATCGATGAGGTTTGCTCATTGAGGGGATTGCCCGGATTGATGTTCTATGTGATTGTTGAGTATACGTACATATAGTAGATTTCATATTGTTGCATAGCCTAATGTTCGGATTCAGTCTTTCTATGCTCATATACTCTTAACCCTACTGAGCTTCTTGCTCACTCTCTACTTTCTATTCCTTCCCACAGGAGATACTGGTATAGGTACCGGTGGAGCGGATCAGTGAGGCGGGATGTGACATGGGTGGCCCTGGGTAGGATATGGGTATTAGAGATGTACTCTAGCATATATTCTGATTCGATGTATGGATGTTATTTGTAATATACTTATAACCATTGACACCAAATGGGTGTATGCATGATGTATGCTGAGTTGATTTTTGGTTATATGATATTATGAATTTGATGAAGTATTATTACTATCAGTTTGTGCATGCTGGTAGTGGATGGCCTGAGGCCCTAGGATCAGGATTGCATGTGTTTGAGTCCTGAGGCCTGGCTAGGTTGCTAGTGTGATGGATTGAGAAATTATTTCGCTGCGTGTTACTGATGCAGGCGGGGACTCTCAGATATACAGGGAGATGCCGCTGAATTTTTCGGTCTGCCGAATGATCGTACTAGGCTACTAGCGGCCTAGGATAGTGCTTGAGGGCGCCCGTGGCCTGCCCAGATCGGGGCATCACAATTTGGTATCGGAGCGAGGTTTGATTTTATATGTAGGATCGGTGTTGGGTTCTAGATGTATGATAGTGTAATCAAGGCCATGTCACAACCGTTGTTGATCCGTTATGTTTTCTTATCCCTAGTAATTCCTCTGTTGAGTTGTGTGTTAAATGGTATTGTCTATTTTCCATGCAGATGAATACCCGTAGAACTACTAGGTCCGAGGGTGGGACTGAGGTACCTCGTGGCAGAGGTCGACGGGGAGTTGGTAGGGTCCGAGGTAGAGGCCGTAGTGCTAGAGTTACGGAGTGTTTTAGAGGTACTCCTAGCACTGAGGATTCGATTCCGAATGTAGATCCGGAGTTGAGGAATGAGGAGTTAGTTCATAAAAGACTACCGACTGAGAGTGTTGGTCAGCAGGCACAGCCTGCGGGACCTGTTGCTCCTGTAGCTACAGGGGGCAACCGGTGACGATGGAGGGGCTTGCTAGCTTTATGATGAGCATGGTGCATACACATGCACAGACGATAGCACAAGCGGTGGCACAGGCAATAGGTGCAACCGGCACTCATACTGAAGGAGTGGTACCCGAAGCTACTACTGAGGTGGCTACAGTATCGAGAGTTGGAAGGGGTATGTATGAGGTAGATCAATTGAGGAGGACTTCTCCTCCAACCTTTTCTAGAGATGGAACGGGTGTGGGGGAGGAGGAGTGGTTTAATCAGTTGAGCATGAGGATGGATACACTAGAGATACCCGATGAGAGACGGGTGAGGTTTGTGTTTTACTATCTGAGTGGGGTGGCCTATGATTGGTGGATTTCCATGGGTCAGAGACAGAATGAGTTGACTTGGACCTCTTTTGAGAAGTTGTTTATGCAGAAGTTCGTACCGAGACCTCTGCAGACTGAGAAGGCCAAGTAGTTTTTGGAGTTATTGCAGACATCAAAGATGACGATGTCCTAATACACCAAGCAGTTTGAGGAGTTGTATCACTTTGGGAGGGAGTTTGCTCCAACCGATGCAAAGAAGGCGGCAAGGTACCGAGATGGGTTGCTTCCCAGTCTTGGTAGAATGGTGATGGCCACTAGGGTGGTAGCATATGAAGATACAGTTGAGACGACATTGGACTTTGAGTTGAGTGAGCGGAATGAGGCTCAGAGGAAGCGTCCAATGACTGAGGGTAGTAGTGGTGGTGGTGGTAGCCACAAGAAGTAGAAGACTAATTTTCGTCATCAGAAAGGGGACCGAGGCAAGGGTCCAAGGCTTCAAGGGAGCAAGGTGACGTGTTACAAGTGTGGGAAATAGGGGCACATGATAAGAGAGTGTAGAGCTTCTGGATTTAAGTGCTTTGGTTGTGGCAAGATGGGCCACAGAAAGAGTGAGTGTCCGTAGGGTAATCAGGGAGGACAGCATCAGTCTCAGATACCGGGGGTACCGCCTCCAACTCTTCCTTCCACTGTCCCATCGGGAGGGAGAGGACAAGGTGGAGGTAGACAGACTCAGCAGCAACAGTATGCACTGACGGATGGTCGTGTCTTTGTTATGGGACATCAGGAGGCACAGAAGCATTCTAACTTTATTGGAGGTACATTTTTGATTTTGAATTGTTGGGCTAAAGTCTTGTTTGATTCTGGAGCTACTTCTTCGTTTATTATTAGTTCGTTAGTGAACGCACTAGCGGTGGAGATTTCATCGATTAGGAGAATGTTTATGGTGTCCTCACTATTTGGACACTTCACCATGCTAGAGGGGGTGGTGTTTGGATCTGAGTGTCGGTTTGGAGAAATATCTCCGCAAGCCGATTTGTACGTGTTAGATTTCAAAGACTTCGATGTAATACTCGAGGTAGATTGGTTGACAAAGCACCAAGGGGTGCTTGATTTTTGGCAAAGGAGGATCACTCTTAGAATACGAGAGGGTGGGGTGATTCATTTACAGGGATCGAAGGGAATGCCATGTCCTCATTTCATGGATAACCCTTCGTATCAGGATTGTAGGGTCGCAAGTTTGTTGACGTCGGCTCCTAAGGGAGATGTAGCTACTATGATTAGGGTAGTGGAAGAATTTATGGATGTATTTTTAAAAGAGTTGTCGGGATTACCTTCGAAGAGAGAGATCGACTTTGCTATCGAGTTGCATCCGAACGTCAAGCCGATTTCGATTCCGCCGTATCGGATGGCTCCAGCAGAGTTGAATGAGTTGAGTTCTCAATTAGAGGAGTTACTAGACTTGGGTTTCATTAGACCGAGTGTGTCCCCGTTGGGAGCACCGGTGTTGTTCGTCAAGAAGAATGATGGAAGTTTGAGGATGTGTATTGATTATAGGCAGTTGAATAAGGTTACAGTGAGGAATAAGTATCCATTGCCTAGGATCAATGATTTGTTTGACCAATTGAGAGGTGCTAGGCATTTCTCTAAGATTGACTTGAGGTCGGGTTATCATCAGTTGAGGATATCCAGAAAACAACGTTTAGAAATCGTTATGGACATTATGAGTTTCTTGTGATGCCGTTTGGGTTGACAAATGCCCCGACAGAGTTCATGGACCTAATGCAAAGGGTTCTTAGACCGTTTTTGGATAAGTTTGTCGTGGTGTTTATAGATGACATATTAATTTATTCTCCTACGGAGGAAGAGCATGAGGAACACTTGAGGGTAGTGTTACAGAAGTTGAGGGAGAATCAACTGTATGCTAAATTGAGTAAGTGAAGTTCCTAGGCCATGTCATCACTCAAGAAGGCATAGTTGACTACTCCAAGGTTGAGTCAATTTTTAATTGGGAGAGACCAAAGAATGTGACTGAGATCCGGAGTCTCCTAGGATTGGCTGGTTACTACCGTAATTTATTGAGGATTTTTTGAGAGTTGCTTCGCCGATGACGCAGATTACGAAAAAGGGTACATCGTTTGTGTGGACAGACGAGTGTGAGGCCGCATTTGAGGAGTTGAAGAAGAGGTTGACAACACCTCCAGTGTTAGTAGTTCCGGAAAGGAATATAGGCTACCAGGTGTATTGCAATGCGTTTGGAGTCGATTTAGATTGTGTGTTGATTCAACGGGGCCGAGTGATAGAGTATGGTTCAAGGTTGCTCAAGACACATGAGAGGAATTATCCGGTGCATGATTTGGAGTTAGCGACAGTGGTGTTTGCACTTAAGCAATGGAGGTATTATCTTTACAGAGAGAGGTTTAAAGTGTTCTCGACTCACAAGAGCCTTATGTATCTATTCACCCAAAGAGAGTTGAATTTGCGTCAAATGAGGTGGATGGAATACTTGGAGGACTTCGACTTCAATTTGCAATACCGTCCCGGTAAAGAAAATATAGTCGCGGATGCGTTGAGAAGGTAGCGGAAGATTGCTAGCCTATTCTTGCATGAGTGGGAAATTATGGAGACAAATAATCATTTTGGGTTAGAGTTGAAGAGTCAAGAGGAAAGGATGTACTTGTGTTCTATGACTTCGAGACCTATGATGGTTCAGAAGGTTATAGATGCACAAAACGAAGATCATACCTTCGATGTGATTGATAAGAGTCTTGGATGGGTTCGAGGGAATGATGGTGGAGTACGATATGTGGGAAGGTTAGTGGTTCCCAAAGATGATGGTTGAGACAAGAGATTCTAAAAGAGGCACACCATTTTTGGTTTTCCATGCATCCCGGGGGTACGAAGATGTACCGAGATTTGAAGCAGAATTTCTGGTGGAGAGGCATGAAGGCCGAGGTTGCTAGATTTGTGACGAAATGTCTTACTTGTCAACAAGTGAAGGCAGCGCATCAGAGACCAGCTAGATTGTTGCAACCCTTATCGGTAGCACAATGGAAGTGGGAGAGGATCACGATGGACTTTGTGACGGCGTTGCCAATGACTCAGAGACGTCATGACATGGTTTGGGTGATAGTGGACAGATTGACCAAGTCTGCACACTTCTTACCCATGAACAAGGCGGATTCGTTGGAGACCTTGAGCACGATGTATGTCAAGGAGATTGTGAGACTTCACGGAATTCCATTATCTATCGTGTCGGACCGAGACCCGCGGTTCACAGGTAGATTCTGGAGTAGTTTACAGGAGGCATTGGGAACGAAGTTGAATTTCTCTACAACTTATCATCCTCAGAGTGATGGGCAGAGTGAGAGATGTGAAACCCCGACCCAAAAAAAAAATTTGATGAAGTTTATTGTTGCTTCAGAAATTTAGAAACTGGACTAGGCGCCTAGGCCCTGCGCCTAGTCCAGTGGGTGTCAGGCAAGAAGGGAGAAGAAGAAGAGGAACCGGACTGGGCACGCTCAGAGGCGCCTAGGCGCTGCGCCCAGTCCAGTGGAAGAGTGGGAGTGGAGTAGGCGCACCTCGCCTGGGCGTGAAAACTCTGCACGCCCATGATGGAGCCCAGAGCAGCGCGCCTGGGAAAGATTCATTAGGCCAGGGCGCCTAGGTGCTCAGGGTAGCGCCTAGGCGCAACCTGTGTTTCATATGATGAAACACGGGGTTGTTTCTTCATTATTCTGGGTATTCCAACTTTTAGAGAGAGAGAGAGACGATTCTAGATAGAGAAGTGCATTTGAGGTGATTCTTGGAGATTGAAGCTTGGTTTTGGAGATTTAGAGAGGATTCAAGGAAGATTCAAGTGTTTGAGGTAAGATTTCTTGACTTTTCATTTCTAGGGTTTTGAGTAGATCTTGATGGTTTGCTTAGAGTTGATCCATATGGTTTAGATATATTGATACTAGGTCATATGTGGTTGTATATGTAGGTTTGATTCTTATTTTGGACTTCAGTTCCATAAGGTTGAAGTTTGGGGGTTTAAGAAGAACCCTAGAGAGAGAAAGTAGGTTTTCGCGATTTAGTGATTTAATTCATATTGGATATGATATGTTGAGTTGTTTTGAATGATTATTAGAGTTCGATTGTGTTAAATTATTAGGTTGGAGAAACGAGGCTTTAAACCCTAATAGTGGATTTTGGGTGATTTGCTCGACACGAGGTAGGGGATTTCCAACCTTTCTTTCTATCGTTCGTTCTCATTATTAAAGAGCATTTCGATTCCTCATTGGTCATTTTATTTGTGTTTCCGCCTTAATTGCTTCTAATGGGAAACGAACCTTGCTTGTGGAATATTCTTAATTTTTGATGTTTCATGACCCGATTGTGCGTGTTCCATCACCTATGGGCACGATGTGATTTCCGTTCATGCATCATATTTTGATTTTGATGTATTCTAGCACATATTTTGATTTTGATGTATTGATGTTATTAATAATATACTTATAGCCATTGGCACCAGATGGGTGTATGCATGATGTATGCTGAGTTAATTTTATGGTTATATGATATTATGAATTTGATGATGTGTTATTACTATAAATTTGTGGATGCTGGTAGTGGATGGTCCGAGGCCCTAGGAACAGGATTGCATGTGTTTGAGGCCTGAGGCCTTGCTAGGTTGCTAGTGTGACGGAATGATTTTATGCTGCGCATTTCTGATGCAGGCGGGGACTCTCCGATATACGGGGAGATGCCGCTGAATTTTCTGGTCTGCCGGATGATCGCACTAGCGGCCTAGGACGGTGCCTGAAGGCGCCTGTGGCGTGCCTGGATCGGGGCGCCACAAGAGAACCATTCAAACTTTAGAAGATATGCTACGGGCATGTGTAGTTGACTTTGGAGGAAGTTGGGATCGGTACTTACATTTGGCAGAGTTTGTGTATAACAACTCTTTCCAGAGTAGTACCGGAATGGCACTTTACGAGGCGCTCTATGGGAGGCCTTGTAGATCGCCTTTGTGTTGGGCAGAGGTTGGTGAGAAAGTTGTTTCAGGACCGGAAATGGTCAAGGAGGCTCATGAGAGAGTGGATGAAGCTAGCAAGTCCCTCCATCGTAACCGGTTGCCCCCCTGTAGCTACAGGAGCAATAGGTCCCGCAGGCGGTGCTGTTGACCATCATTCTCAGTCGGTAGTCCCTCATGAACTAACTCCTCATCCCTCAACTCCGGATCCACATTCAGAACCGAATCCTCAATGCTAGGAGTACCTCTACAACCCTTAGCAACTCTAGCACTACGGCCTCTACCTCGACCCCTACCAACTCCCCGTCGGCCTCTGCCACGAGGTACCTCTGTCCCACTCTCAGACCTGGTAGTTCTACGGGTATTCATCTGCATGGCAAACAGACAATACCATTTAACACACACTCGACAAAGGATTTACTAGGGATAAGAAAACATACCGGATCAGCAGCGGTTGTGACATGGCCTTGATTACACTATCATACATCTAGGACCCAACCCCGATCCTACATATAAAATCAAACCAACCTCGCTCTGATACCAAAATATGACGCCCCGATCCAGGCACGCCACTAGCTCCCTCCGGCGCCGTCCTAGGCTGCTAGTGCGATCATCCGGCGGACCGGAAACTTCGGCGGCATCTTCTCATATGTCGGAGAGTCCCCGCCTGCGTCAGAAATGCAGCAAATATTTATTCCATCACACTAGCAACATAGCTTGGCCTCAGGCCTCAAACACATGCAATCCTTATCCTAGGGCCTCAGGCCATCCACTACCAGCATGCACAAACTGATAGTAATAATCATAACATCATATTCATAATATCGTATAACCAAAATCAATACTCAGCATACATCATGCATACACCCTCTGGTGCCAATCGGTTATAACAATATTATGACAACATCCATACATCAAAATCAAAATATGTGCTAGAGTATATCTCTAACACCTACATCTTATCCAGGGCCATCCATGTCACATCCCACCTCACTGATCCGCTCCACCGGTACCTGTACCAATATCTCCTGTGGAAAGGAATAGAAAGTAGAGAGTGAGCAAGAAGCTCAGTAGGGTTAAGAGTATATGAACATATAAAGGCTGAATCCAACATTAGGCTATGCAACAATATGAAATTTACTAAATGCACGTATACTCAACAATCACATAGAACATCAACCCCGGGCAATCCCCTCAATGAGCAAACCTCATTGATACCATGGCTCATTCCATGTAATATCGAACGTGAGCAAGCTCACCACATCAACTCATCAATATCATGGTCGCTAACCATGTCATATTGAATAGGAGCAAGCTCCCCAACATCAAACGCTCTTGGATTATCCAGTTGCGTGAACCTATCACGCCCGCACCATTCCAGGCCAGGTTCCTCATTAACCGTACCTCTAGTGCGTTACCCTACATGGAGTTCATATGACTTGGTGGTAACTCTCATCACCCCGTCATCCCTCCAAGTAGCTTTCAAGAAACCTAAGGAGCCTCGAGTCCATACCCGGTTCCCTAATGCAACTCTAATGTACTTATGCCATGACATGCCGAAAAGGTATATATATGAACATCCTACATAAATATAGATACATAACTACCATGCTGCATGAACAGAAAATCACATCATGGCCATAGGTGATGGGACACTCACAATCGGGTCATGCAACATCAAGAATCAATTAGGGTTCGTTTTCCCTTAGAAGCAATTAAGGAGGAAACACAAATAAAATGACCGATGAGGAATCGAAACGCTCTTTAAAATATTGAAAACGAACGATAGAAAGAAAGGTTGGAAATCCCCTACCTCGTGTCGAGCAAATTACGTTCCTAGGGTTCCCGGTTTGCCCAACCTAACAATGTGGCGAAACTGAACCGATTCACAGATCAATTTACAACCAATAACGCGTAATAACATCAATTTAAATCACTAAATTTAGAAAACTTACTTTCTCTCTCTAGGGTTTCCTCCAAAAATCTCCAATCTCAACTCAAGCTCAAATCCACTCTAAATCATAAACCAATCTACATAAACATCCAAAATGATCCTATAATCAACATATCTAAAGCATAGAAACCAATTCCAAAAGAATCTAACAAGATCTACAAAAACCTAACTTTTACCAAAAGTGAGAAAACTTACCAAAACTCTTGAATCTTCCTTGAATCCTCTCTAAATCTCCAAAACCAAGCTTCAATCTTCCAAGAATCACCTCTAATTCACTTCTCTCTCTAGAATCGTCTCTCTCTCTCCAAAAGTCGGAACTCATAAGAATGAAGAAAACAATCCCGTGTTTCAACATATGAAACACGGGTTGCGCCTAGACGCTCAGGCCTTAAAATTTTCCCCAGGCGCGCTGTTTTGGGTGCCTAGGCGTGCGGCGTTTTCACTCCCAGGCAAGGTGCGCCTAGGCGCGCAAGCGCTTGATCAGCTCGCCAGCTCCCTGGACTGGGCGCCATCCTGGCCGTGCTGATTTGCACGTCCAGGCGAGGTGCGCCTACTCCACTTCCTCTCGTCCACTGGACTGGGCGCAGCGCCTAGGCGCCCCTGGGCGCGCCCAGTCCAGTTCCTCCACTTCTTTTCCTCTTCTTGCCTAACACCCATTGGACTAGGCGCCCTGAAGTGCGCCGTTCCAGTTTCTCTTCTCCTTCTTCTTTCTGGCTTACCACCTACTGGACTAGGCGCCCAGGAGGTGCAGCTAGTCCGGTTCTGAATTCTTGAACAACACAAAAAATTCCACCAAATTTGGGTCGGGGTTTCACATCGAAATAATCTAGGAAGCTTATACTCGTAAAATTTGACATAGAAGAACAATAAAAAGTGTACACAGAGCAATTTTGATGGTCCAAAATATCTCAACTCTCTCGATGGAGGTGCTTTTAATATTTTCGTCCAATTTAGAACAAAATTTGTTTACTTGATAACAAAACAATCTACGAAGTGAATACTAGTAAAGTTGGACATAAAGAAACAATAAAAGTGCATACTTATCAACTTTGATGATTCGGAATTACTCAATTCTATCCATGGAGGAGCTTTTCAAGGTTTTGTCCATTTAGGAATGAAAGTTTGTCTTTTGAAAATCAAACAATCAACAGAGCAAATAGTCCTAAAATTTGACATAAAATAACAATAAAAAGTGAAAACCGACCAACTTTGATGGTTCGGAATTGCTCGACTCTCTCCATGGAGGAGGTTTTTACGGTTTTGTGCATTTGAGATCAAAAGTAGATATTTTTGACAAGGAAACAATATATAAAGTTTGTACAAGTAAATTTGGACATAAAGAAACAGTAAAAAATGTACGCCTATAACCTTTAATGGTTCGAAATTGCCCGACTCTCTCCACTAACGAGCGTTTTTATGATTTTGTCCATTTGGGAACGAAAGTTGGTGTTTGGGCAACAAAACCGTCTACAGAGTCTAAACTCCTAAAATTTGACATAAAAAAACAATAAAAAGGGTACAGAGACCAACTTTGACGGTTCAAAATTGCTCAACTCTCTCGACAGATGTGCTTTGATCGGTTTTGTCAAATTAAGAAGGAAAGTTGTTCTTTTGACAACAAAATAATATACAAAGCGAATACTAGGAATTTTGGACACAAAGCAATAATAAAAAAAGTACACCAATAACTTTGATGGTTCAAAATTGTTCAACTCTCTCTATGGGGGAGCTTTTAACGGTTTTTTCCATTTGTGATACAAAGTTGGGGTTTTGGCATCGAAATAATATATGGAGCTTATACTCGTAAAATTTGACATAAGAGAACAATAAAAAGTGCACACCGAGCAACATTGATGGTTTGAAATTGCTCCACCCTCTCTATGAAAAAGTTTTTAACGGTTTTGCCGGTTTGTCATAGAAAGTTGGTGTTTTGGCATCGAAATACTCTAGGAAGCTAATACTCATAAAATTTGACATAGAAGAATGATAAAAACTATACACCAAGCAGCTTTGATGGTCAAAAATATCTCAACTCTCTCGATGGAGGTGTTTTTAGTGGTTTCGTCCAATTAAGAATGAAATTTGTTTACATGACAACAAAACAATATACGAAGCGAATACTAGTAAATTTGGACATAAAGAAACAATAAAAGTGCATACTTATCAACTTTGATGATTCGAAATTACTCAATTCTATCCATGGAGGATCTTTTAAAGGTTTTGTCCATTTAGGAATGAAAGTTGGTATTTTGCCAATCAAACAATCAACGGAGCTAATAGTCATAAAATTTGACATAAAATAACATTAAAAAGTGAAGACCGACCAACTTTGATGGTTCAGAATTGCTAAACTCTCTCCATGGAGGAGCTTTGTACGGTTTTGTGGAATTGAGATCAAAAGTATATATTTTTTACAAGGAAACAATATATAAAGCGTGTACTAGTAAATTTGGACATAAAACAATAATAAAAAGTGTACGCCTGTAACTTTTAATAGTTCGGAATTGCGCGACTCTCTCCATTGACGAGCTTTTTTATGATTTTGTCCATTTGGGAACGAAAGTTGGTGTTTTGGCAACGAAACAATCTATGAAGTCTATACTGAAATCACTAGGCTAACACAAGAGGGGGGGGGTGAATTTTGTCTCCAAAAACTAAGTATAAACCCCAAATACAAAAACCACAATCTAAAAATATACAAATGATCAAAACAGTGTTTATAGTACAAATCTGCCAACCAACCAAGTTGATATTATTTGACCAAGCAATTCAAGTCCAAACGCAACGAAATTTGGTATGAAATATCACAATACCTTAATTAATACTATATCAAAAATTCAGATCAAAATTCAAAGTTTAGCTATATGAACAGTGCACGGACAGATTGCTATTCCAGAAAATTAACTATCAAAAGTATACCTAGAATCCACTAATCACAAGTTGTTCAACCACAAGCAATATCCCAACTAGCAATGGCAGCAAGCAACACCCTAATATCAATTTATAAGGCACACAAATCACTAATAGCACCAAACAAGAAAGAACATAAAAATTAGAGTGCACAAGGATATATAGTGGTTCGATGCTCACACCTATATCCACTACCTAAGCTCTCAAGCTTAGGATTTCCAAATCCACTAAAGGATATAAGTGGTTTTGCAAGTTTACCACAAACTTAGGGTTTTCAAGCACACCCCAAACTTGTACACCACCAAGGTTTGAAGCTAACCTTAAACTTTCACACACCTCTCAAAGGTAATGCCCTCAAAAGGGACTTTTACAAGTGATTTGGTTTTTGGTTCTCTCAAGATTAGCTCTAAGCTATTTGGATGAGGAACACTTAATCTCTCAATGTATAGCTCACTGGTAGGATATAAATTTGGCTCAAATTCGTGGCTTTCACTCAACCAAAGGTTCACTCAAAGTCTCACAAAGATGGAAATAAGTTTAGGAGAAGCTTTGTGGAAAGTAGCTCAAGAACACTCAAAGAAGTACCTTAATGATTTTTGGCTTGAAAGTGTGTCTTAGCTTGAGGTTGATGAAGGGAAGATGATGACAATAATCTCAGCAAATGATGATCAAAAGTTCAAGAAAAGATCACTCAAAAATTGTAGAATCAAGAACAAAAGCTCTCTTAGTAATTTTTTTTGCACATGAGTCTTCCAAGTGTGGAATGAAGCATGACTTTCCTCTTCAAAACAAGAATCAAGTCAATCAGAGATCATATGAATAAGTTATGATAATTCAACCAATGTGTGCACAGTGTGATGTTTGAACAATTTTTGTAGTGCGAAAATGAACAAGTCCAAAATCATCAAATTCATATCAAATATGATCAAACATGATTCCAAAGATATATAATGAAGCTTAAATTAGTAGAGAAAATACATTTATCCGCTAATTGACTAATGCTAAGCAAATTAAATTGCAACCTTTCAACCAAAAGACAATCATTTAGAGAAAAGGAACCCTTACCAACCGATCCTATGCCTAGACTCTTTCCCTTAGAATTGTCTCCAAAAGAGACATAACCACCATTCTTCTTTTCCTTGAATGAAGTAAATAAGGTTCGATCTCCACTCATGTGCCTTGAGCATCCACTATCCAAGTACCAATGGCATGGATTGGATGAAGACTTGAAGCATACCTAACCATGTGAATTCAAAAGACCTTACGTATCCAAACTTTGGATCCTTGAGGGTTAGATACAATAGCATAGACATTTAATTTTAGCACAACACTTGCATAATCAATTTTGTCATCATATTTCAAGCACTTTGGCACCCAAACCTTTTTCAAACTCACTTTCCTCACTCTAGGGTGTGTGGCCCTAGATGAAGATGCACCACCCAAGGAGTGAGCACCTTTGGCCTTGGCTTTTGAAGCCTTGGCCGAGCCTTGTATAGTCCTTGGAGTTTTAGTCAAGTCTCCTTTAGATCTTACAAGCTTAATCAATTTTTCATTTTCACATTTAGAACCATCAAGAGTCATAGCATCATAACCAAGTCCACTCCTATCTAAATAATGCCTTTGAGAGGCTAACATTTCATCCAATTTCAAGGAACTCATGGCAAATTTAGACAATTGAGTTTCTAGAAATCTATTCTTTTCTTTTATCATATCAAGCTCATTTTGCAATGAATTAGCATTGGAAATCATTACACACTCATGTTCATCCCATGTAACTAATTCTTCTTCTAACTCAAGCACCCTAGCTTTAAGATGATCATAATCATCCATATTTACATTTGAATTTTCAGCCATACAAGCATTCTCATCAAGCATAAGAGATTTTCCTTTTAAACACTTATTCTCATCAATCAAAACATCATGCTCAAGTATCATATCATCATTTTTAGCACATAGAGCAACATACTTGGCATTCAACTCCTCAAGTTCACTAACATGCATTTCATCATTTTTCATAAGTCTAGCATTTTCTTTCTTAAGTTGTTTGCACTTTCTAAGCAACATACCATGAGAATCACATAAATCATCATAATTAGAATATAATTCATCATAGGTTAAAGGAGTAGAATCTTTTACCATCTCATCTTGAGAAGATGAGTCAATTTTCTCCTATTTTGCCATAAGACAAAAGTGTGCCTTATGCTCCATCTCATCCTCACTTGATGAGCTTGATGATGAATCATCCCATGTTGCTTTCAATGCCTTCTTCTTCTCTTTGCCTTTTCCCTTGTGATATTTCTTGGATGCTTTGGGGCATTCGGCTTGGAAGTGGCCAACCTTGCCACAATTGAAGCAAGATGGCTTCTCTCTTTCCTTCTCCTTTCCCTTGAACTTCATATTCTTGAATCCTCCTCTTTTGTTCTTCACAAACTTCTTTTGTTCTTCACCATCATTGCCATCTCATCATCACTATCCTCATCACTTTCACTACTTGAAGAGTTCTCTTCATCCTTCACCTTAGAAGCCATGGCCCCTTTAGGTTTGGTAGTCACGGCTAGGGCAATGCCCTTCTTCCTTTGAGGCTCTTCATCGACTCTATTCAGCAATTTTATCTCATGAGTCATCAAACTCCCAATGAGCTCGTCCAACTTCAAATTCCTCAAGTCTTTGGCCTCCTCGATGGCGGTAACCTTCTCACTCCAATTTCTAGGTAAGCTCCTTAGAACTTTTTGCACCTTGTCATGCATAGGATAAGGTTTGCCAAGTGCATTCAAATCATTGCATATGCATGTCAACCTATTAAACATGTCACTAATGCATTCACCTTCAAGCATTTTAAACAATTCATACTTTTGCACTAACATATTAATTTTGCAATCTTTAACTTGACTAGTTCCTTCATGCTTTAATTCTAGCATTTTCCATATCTCTTGAGCACTAGTACATGCACTAATATGATCATGCTCACCCCTAGCTAATGCAATGTGTAACAAGTTAATTGCTTTCTCATTTAAACTCACCTTCTTGTCATCACTCTCACTATACTCATTTTCATCCTTAGAAACTACCTTATCTCCCTCTCTCTTAGTAGGAATGAATGGTCCATTCTCTATCACTCTCCACAAAGCTATGTCCATACTCTTAATAAAAATCCTCATCCTATTCTTCCAAAACCATAGTCCTTGCCATCAAAGAACAGTGGCCTATTTGATGACAAGCCCTCACCATCATGTGGTCTAGTACTAGTGTAAGTCATTTGATGTAAGCTAGAATGTTAATTCTAATACTTTGCTAACCTGGCTTCGATACCAATTGAAATCACTAGGCTAACACAAGAGGGGGCTGGGTGAATTGTGTCTCCAAAAACTAAGTATAAACCCCAAATACAAAAATCACAATCTAAAAATATACAAATGATCAAAACAGTGTTTATAGTACAAATCTGCCAACCAACCAAGTAGATATTATTTGACCTAGCAATTCAAGTCCAAATGCAACGACGGAAATAAGTTTAGGAGAAGTTTTGTGGAAAGTAGATCAAGAACACTCAAAGAAGTACCTTAATGATTTTTGGCTTGAAAGTGTGTCTTAGCTTGAGGTTGATGAAGGGAAGATGATGACAATAATCTCAGCAAATGATGATCAAAAGATCAAGAAAAGATCACTCAAAAATTGTAGAATCAAGAACAAAAGCTCTCTTGGTAATTTTTTTTGCACATGAGTTTTCCAAGTGTGGAATGAAGCATGACTTTCCTCTTCATTTGTCTCCATTGAATCTTGGCCATTGGATCTTGTTAATCTTCAATCTCAGCCCTGAATCAACTTATAATCTCTGCCCTTCATCTTCAAAAACGAAATCAATCAACACCATTGAAAAGCTAGCCGTTATTGACTTTTGGTCAACCTTTGATTCAAATTTCAAATCTTGGCTCCAAGGTTTGTTTGAATCTTTTGTGCTTCTTGTTAAACTCTTCTTCATGCTTAGAAAAGCTTCAACAATCAAGCAAACAACCCTTGCAAGACACACACGAAATTCCCCCCAAAATACTTGAAAACAAGAACATAATAGTACATGGTGATGTGGACAATTTTCCTCCAAGTGTTTTGGCTCCAATCTTTTTCATTTGATTTCAAATGAATCTAAGGCATCTCAAACTCCCTCCAAAGGCTCCTAAGACTTTCTAGAAGGGTTATGACCGAGCCCCTACTCCAAATAAATCATCCCACATTAATTCAACCTAGTCTAACCCATGGAAGGTCAATTTGAGGAATTTAGGCTATTTTGGATAAGAATGGGTTGCACCAATTTAAGTCTTCTTCACTCCAAATTTGGCAAACTTTCTCAATAAATATTTCTTAGACTATTTCCTAAATAAATCCTTCAATGTAGCTCACATAATCTCAATTGCTCCCAAATAGGGTTTCCTAGGGGATTTCGGGTTCTAAGTGCCTAAAAAATGAAACCTTAATACTCCATGACCATTTCATATCCTCAATTAATGTCCAAAATAAGTTTATGATTTGTACCTACAAAGAAATGAGTGATAGAACACTCCAATTATGCTTGTAAGCTCAAAGAGCTTCAATGCTTGCACTTGGGTTAACCAATATGATATAAGCTCAATAAAATTCAAGTAAGCACATGATAAATCAATTTATCTATATAAGGATGTGCATACAAAATTTCACTTATAATTGAGGTCGTTTGGTCATTCAATTTGATCATGCAAATCTCAACTAGGCTAGTTTCACAACTACACTAGTGAATTAATTTCAACTGACAAATTGAACATGATAGACTTAAAATTTACCTGACAATATTTCACAATGAAAAATTCCAAAGTGTCTTAAATAATTTTCAAAACAAGAATCAAGTCAATCAGAGATCATATGAATAAGTTATGATAATTCAACCAACGTGTGCACAGTGTGATGTTTGAACAATTTTTGTAGTGCGAAAATGAACAAGTCCAGAATCATCAAATTCATATCAAATATGATCAAACATGATTCCAAAGATATATAATGAAGCTTAAATTAGTAGAGAAAATACATTTCATGATTCATCCAAATTCATCCAAAGATAAGCACAATCAAATAGTCCATTACGTATTTTGCATCAAAACATTAATGTAGGACATATGGTCCAACATATACTCGTAAAATTTGACATAAAAGAACAATAAAAAGGGTCCACTGACCAATTTTGATGATTCAAAATGGCTCAACTCTCTCGACAGAGGTGCTTTGATTGGTTGTGTCGAATTAAGAAGAAAAGTTGCTTTTTTGACGAAAAAAATATATACGAAGTGAATACTAGGAATTTTAGACACAGAGCAATAATAAAAAGAGCACAACTATCAACTTTGATGGTTCAGAATTGCTCAACTCTTTCTCTATGGAAGATCTTTTAACGGTTTTGTTCATTTCTGATACAAAGTTCGGGTTTTGGCATCAAAATAATCTATGGAGCATATACTCTTAAAATGCGACATAAGAGAACAACAAAAAGTGTACACCGAGCAATTTTGATGGTTTGGAATTGCTCAACTCTCTCTATGGAGGAGCTTTTTAAGGATTTTGTCCATTTGTCATAAAAAACTTGTTGTTTTGGCATCGAAATAATCTCAGAAGCTTATATTGGTAAAATTTGAAATAGAAGAACAATAAAAAGTGTACACCGAGCAACTTTGATGGTCCAAAATTGCTCAACTCTCTCTATGGGGGAGCATTTAATGGTTTTGTCCATTTGTCGTACAAAGTTGGTGTTTTGGCATCGAAATAATCTCATAAGCTTATACTCGTAAAATTTGACATATAAGAACAATAAAAAGTGTACACCGAGCAACTTTTATCGTCCGAAATTGTTCAAATCTCTCGATGAAGTTGTTTTTAGTGGTTTTGTCTATTTTAGAATGAAATTTGTTCTCTTTACAGAAAAACAATCTACGAAGAAAATACTGGTAAATTTGGACATAAAGAAACAATAAAAAGTGCATAACCTATCAACTTGGACGGGTCGGAATTACTCAATTCTATCCATGGAGGAGCCTTTAACGATTTTGTTCATTTGTCATAGAAATTTAGTGTTTTCGCATATAAATAATCTTAGAAACTTATACTCGTAAAATTTAACATTGAAGAACAATAAAAAGTGTACACCGAGCAACTTTGATGGTCTGAAATTGCTCAACTCTCTCTATGGAGGAGCCTTTAACGGTTTTGTTCATTTGCGCTACAAAGTTGGGGTTTTGGCATCGAAATAATCTATGGAGCTTCTACTCATAACATTTGACAAAAGAGAAATAAAAAAGTGTACACCGAGCAACTCTGATAGTCCAAAATTGCTCAACTTTCTCGACAGAAGTGCTTTGATCGGTTTTGTCCATTTGTCATAGAAACTTGGTGTTTTGGCATCGAAATAATCTCAGAAGCTTATACTCGTAAAATTTAACATAGAAGAACAATAAAAAGTGCATACCTATCAACTATGACGGGTCAAAATTACTCAATTCTATCCATGGAGGAGCCTTTAACATTTTTGTCCATTTTTCATACAAAATTGGTGTTTTGGCATCGAAATAATCTCAGAAGCTTTTACTCGTAAAATTTGACATAGAAGAATAATAAAAAGTGTACACAGAGCAACTTTGATTGTCCGAAAGTGTTCAAATCTCTCGGTTAAGTTGTTTTTAGTGGTTTTGCCCAATTTATAACGAAATTTGTTCTCTTTACAACAAAATAGTCTACGAAGCAAATACTGGTAAATTTGTACGTAAAAAAAACAATAAAAAGTTCATACCTATCAAATTTGACGGTTCGAAGTTACTCAATTCTATCCATGGAGGAGCCTTTAACGGTTTTGTCCATTTGCGCTACAAAGTTGGGGTTTTGGCATCGAAATAATATATGGAGCTTATACTCGTAAAATTTGAAATAAGAGAACAATAAAAAGTGTATACCGAACAACTTTGATAGACCGAAATTGATCAACTTTCTCGACAGAGGTGCTTTGATCGGTTTTGTCCATTTGTCATAAAAAACTTGTTGTTTTGGCATCGAAATAATCTCAGAAGCTTATATTGGTAAAATTTGAAATAGAAGAACAATAAAAAGTGTACACCGAGCAACTTTGATGGTCCAAAATTGCTCAACTCTCTCTATGGGGGAGCTTTTAATGGTTTTGTTCATTTGTCGTACAAAGTTGGTGTTTTGGCATCGAAATAATCTCATAAGCTTATACTCGTAAAATTTGACATTTAAGAACAATAAAAAGTGTACACCGAGCAACTTTTATCGTCCGAAATTGTTCAAATCTCTCGATGAAGTTGTTTTTAGTGGTTTTGTCTATTTTAGAATGAAATTTGTTCTCTTTACAGAAAAACAATCTACGAAGAAAATACTGGTAAATTTGGACATAAAGAAACAATAAAAAGTGCATAACCTATCAACTTTGACGGGTCGGAATTACTCAATTCTATCCATGGAGGAGCCTTTAACGATTTTGTTCATTTGTCATAGAAATTTAGCGTTTTCGAATATAAATAATCTTAGAAACTTATACTCGTAAAATTTAACATTGAAGAACAGTAAAAAGTGTACACCGAGCAACTTTGATGGTCTGAAATTGCTCAACTCTCTCTATGGAGGAGCCTTTAACGGTTTTGTTCATTTGCGCTACAAAGTTGGGGTTTTGGCATCGAAATAATCTATGGAGCTTCTACTCATAACATTTGACAAAAGAGAAATAAAAAAGTGTACACCGAGCAACTCTGATAGTCCAAAATTGCTCAACTTTCTCGACAGAAGTGCTTTGATCGGTTTTGTCAATTTGTCATAGAAACTTGGTGTTTTGGCATCGAAATAATCTCAGAAGCTTATACTCGTAAAATTTAACATAGAAGAACAATAAAAAGTGCATACCTATCAACTATGACGGGTCAAAATTACTCAATTCTATCCATGGAGGAGCCTTTAACGTTTTTGTCCATTTTTCATACAAAATTGGTGTTTTGGCATCGAAATAATCTCAGAAGCTTTTACTCGTAAAATTTGACATAGAAGAATAATAAAAAGTGTACACAGAGCAACTTTGATTGTCCGAAAGTGTTCAAATCTCTCGGTTAAGTTGTTTTTAGTGGTTTTGCCCA
The DNA here is from genome assembly GCA_963580455.1 of Euonymus europaeus. NCBI lineage: Eukaryota > Viridiplantae > Streptophyta > Magnoliopsida > Celastrales > Celastraceae > Euonymus > Euonymus europaeus. Next base: position 10,008,278 of record OY756969.1, read on the forward strand.
ATTTATAACGAAATTTGTTCTCTTTACAACAAAATAGTCTACGAAGCAAATACTGGTAAATTTGTAGGTAAAAAAAACAATAAAAAGTTCATACCGAGCAACTTTGATGGTCCGAAATTGCTCAACTCTCTCTATGGAGGAGCCTTTAACGGTTTTGTCCATTTGCGCTACAAAGTTGGGGTTTTGGCATCGAAATAATATATGGAGCTTATACTCGTAAAATTTGAAATAAGAGAACAATAAAAAGTGTATACCGAACAACTTTGACAGACCGAAATTGCTTAACTTTCTCGACAGAGGTGCTTTGATCGGTTTTGTCCATTTGTCATAAAAAACTTGTTGTTTTGGCATCGAAATAATCTCAGAAGCTTATATTGGTAAAATTTGAAATAGAAGAACAATAAAAAGTGTACACCGAGCAACTTTGATGGTCCAAAATTGCTCAACTCTCTCTATGGGGGAGCTTTTAATGGTTTTGTCCATTTGTCGTACAAAGTTGGTGTTTTGGCATCGAAATAATCTCATAAGCTTATACTCGTAAAATTTGACATATAAGAAAAATAAAAAGTGTACACCGAGCAACTTTTATCGTCCGAAATTGTTCAAATCTCTCGATGAAGTTGTTTTTAGTGGTTTTGTCTATTTTAGAATGAAATTTGTTCTCTTTACAGAAAAACAATCTACGAAGAATATACTGGTAAATTTGGACATAAAGAAACAATAAAAAGTGCATAACCTATACACTTTGACGGGTCGGAATTACTCAATTCTATCCATGGAGGAGCCTTTAACGATTTTGTTCATTTGTCATAGAAATTTAGTGTTTTCGCATATAAATAATCTTAGAAACTTCTACTCGTAAAATTTAACATTGAAGAACAATAAAAAGTGTACACCGAGCAACTTTGATGGTACAAAATTGCTCAACTCTCTCTGTGGAGGAGCCTTTAACGGTTTTGTTCATTTGCGCTACAAAGTTGGGGTTTTGGCATCGAAATAATCTATGGAGCTTCTACTCATAACATTTGACAAAAGAGAAATAAAAAAGTGTACACCGAGCAACTCTGATAGTCCAAAATTGCTCAACTTTCTCGACAGAAGTGCTTTCATCGGTTTTGTCCATTTGTCATAGAAACTTGGTGTTTTGGCATCGAAATAATCTCAGAAGCTTATACTCGTAAAATTTAACATAGAAGAACAATAAAAAGTGCATACCTATCAACTATGACGGGTCAAAATTACTCAATTCTATCCATGGAGGAGCCTTTAACGTTTTTGTCCATTTTTCATACAAAATTGGTGTTTTGGCATCGAAATAATCTCAGAAGCTTTTACTCGTAAAATTTGACATAGAAGAATAATAAAAAGTGTACACCGAGCAACTTTGGTTGTCCGAAATTGTTCAAATCTCTCGATTAAGCTGTTTTTAGTGGTTTTGCCCAATTTATAACGAAATTTGTTCTCTTTACAACAAAATAGTCTACGAAGCAAATACTGGTAAATTTGTACGTAAAAAAACAATAAAAAGTTCATACCTATCAAATTTGACGGTTCGAAGTTACTCAATTCTATCCATGGAGGAGCCTTTAACGGTTTTGTCCATTTGCGCTACAAAGTTGGGGTTTTGGCATCGAAATAATATATGGAGCTTATACTCGTAAAATTTGAAATAAGAGAACAATAAAAAGTGTATACCGAACAACTTTGATAGACCGAAATTGCTCAACTTTCTCGACAGAGGTGCTTTGATCGGTTTTGTCCATTTGTCATAGAAAACTTGTTGTTTTGGCATCGAAATAATCTCAGAAGCTTATATTGGTAAAATTTGAAATAGAAGAACAATAAAAAGTGTACACCGAGCAACTTTGATGGTCCAAAATTGCTCAACTCTTTCTATAGAAGTGCTTTTAACGGTTTTGTCCATTTGTCGTAGAAAGTTGTTGTTTTGGCATTGAAATAATCTCATAAGCTTATACTCGTAAAATTTGACATATAAGAACAATAAAAAGTGTACACCGAGCAACTTTTATCGTCCGAAATTGTTCAAATCTCTCGATGAAGTTGTTTTTAGTGGTTTTGTCTATTTTAGAATGAAATTTGTTCTCTTTACAGAAAAACAATCTACGAAGAAAATACTGGTAAATTTGGACATAAAGAAACAATAAAAAGTGCATAACCTATCAACTTTGACGGGTCGGAATTACTCAATTCTATCCATGGAGGAGCCTTTAACGATTTTGTTCATTTGTCATAGAAATTTAGTGTTTTCGCATATAAATAATCTTAGAAACTTATACTCGTAAAATTTAACATTGAAGAACAATAAAAAGTGTACAACGAGCAACTTTGATGGTCCGAAATTGCTCAACTCTTTCTATGGAGGAGCCTTTAACGGTTTTGTTCATTTGCGCTACAAAGTTGGGGTTTTGGCATCGAAATAATATAAGGAGCTTATACTCATAACATTTGACAAAAGAGAAATAAAAAAGTGTACACCGAGCAACTCTGATAGTCCAAAATTGCTCAACTTTCTCGACAGAAGTGCTTTGATCGGTTTTGTCCATTTGTCATAGAAACTTGGTGTTTTGGCGTCGAAATAATCTCAGAAGCTTATACTCGTAAAATTTAACATAGAAGAACAATAAAAAGTGCATACCTATCAACTACGACGGGTACAAATTACTCAATTCTATCCATGGAGGAGCCTTTAACGTTTTTGTCGATTTTTCATACAAAATTGGTGTTTTGGCATCGAAATAATCTCAGAAGCTTTTACTCGTAAAATTTGACATAGAAGAATAATAAAAAGTGTACACCGAGCAACTTTGGTTGTCCGAAATTGTTCAAATCTCCCGATTAAGCTGTTTTTAGTGGTTTTGCCCAATTTATAACGAAATTTGTTCTCTTTACAACAAAATAGTCTACGAAGCAAATACTGGTAAATTTGTACGTAAAAAAACAATAAAAAGTTCATACCTATCAAATTTGACGGTTCGAAGTTACTCAATTCTATCCATGGAGGAGCCTTTAACGGTTTTGTCCATTTGCGCTACAAAGTTGGGGTTTTGGCATCGAAATAATATATGGAGCTTATACTCGTAAAATTTGAAATAAGAGAACAATAAAAAGTGTATACCGAACAACTTTGATAGACCGAAATTGCTCAACTTTCTCGACAGAGGTGCTTTGATCGGTTTTGTCCATTTGTCATAGAAAACTTATTGTTTTGGCATCGAAATAATCTCAGAAGCTTATATTGGTAAAATTTGAAATAGAAGAACAATAAAAAGTGTACACCGAGCAACTTTGATGGTCCAAAATTGCTAAACTCTTTCTATAGAAGAGCTTTTAACGGTTTTGTCCATTTATCAAAGAAAGTTGGTGTTTTGGAATCGAAATAATCTCAGAAGTTTATACTCGTAAAATTTGACATATAAGAACAATAAAAAGTGTACACCGAACAACTTTTATCGTCCGAAATTGTTCAAATCTCTCGATGAAGTTGTTTTTAGTGGTTTTGTCTATTTTAGAATGAAATTTGTTCTCTTTACAGAAAAACAATCTACGAAGAAAATACTGGTAAATTTGGACATAAAGAAACAATAAAAAGTGCATAACCTATCAACTTTGACGGGTCGGAATTACTCAATTCTATCCATGGAGGAGCCTTTAACGATTTTGTTCATTTGTCATAGAAATTTAGTGTTTTCGCATATAAATAATCTTAGAAACTTATACTCGTAAAATTTAACATTGAAGAACAATAAAAAGTGTACACCGAGCAACTTTGATGGTCCGAAATTGCTCAACTCTCTCTATGGAGGAGCCTTTAACGGTTTTGTTCATTTGCGCTACAAAGTTGGGGTTTTGGCATCGAAATAATCTATGGAGCTTCTACTCATAACATTTGACAAAAGAGAAATAAAAAAGTGTACACCGAGCAACTCTGATAGTCCAAAATTGCTCAACTTTCTCGACAGAAGTGCTTTGATCGGTTTTGTCCATTTGTCATAGAAACTTGGTGTTTTGGCATCGAAATAATCGCAGAAGCTTATACTCGTAAAATTTAACATAGAAGAACAATAAAAAGTGCATACCTATCAACTACGACGGGTCAAAATTACTCAATTCTATCCATGGAGGAGCCTTTAACGTTTTTGTCCATTTTTCATACAAAATTGGTGTTTTGGCATCGAAATAATCTCAGAAGCTTTTACTCGTAAAATTTGACATAGAAGAATAATAAAAAGTGTACACCGAGCAACTTTGATTGTCCGAAATAGTTCAAATCTCTCGATTAAGCTGTTTTTAGTGGTTTTGCCCAATTTATAACGAAATTTGTTCTCTTTACAACAAAATAGTCTACGAAGCAAATACTGGTAAATTTGTACGTAAAAAACAATAAAAAGTTCATACCTATCAAATGTGACGGTTCGAAGTTACTCAATTCTATCCATGGAGGAGCCTTTAACGGTTTTGTCCATTTGCGCTACAAAGTTGGGGTTTTGGCATCGAAACAATATATGGAGCTTATACTCGTAAAATTTGAAATAAGAGAACAATAAAAAGTGTATACCGAACAACTTTGATAGACCGAAATTGCTCAACTTTCTCGACAAAGGTGCTTTGATCGGTTTTGTCCATTTGTCATAGAAAACTTGTTGTTTTGGCATCGAAATAATCTCAGAAGCTTATATTGGTAAAATTTGAAATAGAAGAACAATAAAAAGTGGACACCGAGCAACTTTGATGTTCCAAAATTGCTAAACTCTTTCTATAGAAGTGCTTTTAACGGTTTTGTCCATTTATCAAAGAAAGTTGGTGTTTTGGAATCGAAATAATCTCAGAAGTTTATACTCGTAAAATTTGACATATAAGAACAATAAAAAGTGTACACCGAGCAACTTTTATCGTCCGAAATTGTTCAAATCTCTCGATGAATTTGTTTTTAGTGGTTTTGTCTATTTTAGAATGAAATTTGTTCTCTTTACAGAAAAACAATCTACGAAGAATATACTGGTAAATTTGGACATAAAGAAACAATAAAAAGTGCATAACCTATCAACTTTGACGGGTCGGAATTACTCAATTCTATCCATGGAGGAGCCTTTAACGATTTTGTTCATTTGTCATAGAAATTTAGTGTTTTCGCATATAAATAATCTTAGAAACTTATACTCGTAAAATTTAACATTGAAGAACAATAAAAAGTGTACACCGAGCAACTTTGATGGTCCGAAATTGCTCAACTCTCTCTATGGAGGAGCCTTTAACGGTTTTGTCCATTTGCGCTACAAAGTTGGGGTTTTGGCATCGAAATAATATATTGAGCTTATACTCGTAAAATTTGAATTAAGAGAACAATAAAAAGTGTATACCGAACAACTTTGATAGACCGAAATTGCTCAACTTTCTCGACAGAGGTGCTTTGATCGGTTTTGTCCATTTGTCATAGAAAACTTATTGTTTTGGCATCGAAATAATCTCAGAAGCTTATATTGGTAAAATTTGAAATAGAAGAACAATAAAAAGTGTACACCGAGCAACTTTGATGGTCAAAAATTGCTAAACTCTTTCTATAGAAGAGCTTTTAACGGTTTTGTCCATTTATCAAAGAAAGTTGGTGTTTTGGAATCGAAATAATCTCAGAAGTTTATACTCGTAAAATTTGACATATAAGAACAATAAAAAGTGTACACCGAGCAACTTTTATCGTCCGAAATTGTTCAAATCTCTCGATGAAGTTGTTTTTAGTGGTTTTGTCTATTTTAGAATGAAATTTGTTCTCTTTACAGAAAAACAATCTACGAAGAATATACTGGTAAATTTGGACATAAAGAAACAATAAAAAGTGCATAACCTATACGCTTTGACGGGTCGGAATTACTCAATTCTATCCATGGAGGAGCCTTTAACGATTTTGTTCATTTGTCATAGAAATTTAGTGTTTTCGAATATAAATAATCTTAGAAACTTATACTCGTAAAATTTAACATTGAAGAACAATAAAAAGTGTACACCGAGCAACTTTGATGGTCCGAAATTGCTCAACTCTCTCTATGGAGGAGCCTTTAACGGTTTTGTTCATTTGCGCTACAAAGTTGGGGTTTTGGCATCGAAATAATCTATGGAGCTTCTACTCATAACATTTGACAAAAGAGAAATAAAAAAGTGTACACCGAGCAACTCTGATAGTCCAAAATTGCTCAACTTTCTCGACAGAAGTGCTTTCATCGGTTTTGTCCATTTGTCATAGAAACTTGGTGTTTTAGCATCGAAATAATCTCAGAAGCTTATACTCGTAAAATTTAACATAGAAGAACAATAAAAAGTGCATACCTATCAACTATGATGGGTCAAAATTACTCAATTCTATCCATGGAGGAGCCTTTAACGTTTTTGTCCATTTTTCATACAAAATTGGTGTTTTGGCATCGAAATAATCTCAGAAGCTTTTACTCGTAAAATTTGACATAGAAGAATAATAAAAAGTGTACACCGAGCAACTTTGATTGTCCGAAATTGTTCAAATCTCTCGATTAAGCTGTTTTTAGTGGTTTTGCCCAATTTATAACGAAATTTGTTCTCTTTACAACAAAATAGTCTACGAAGCAAATACTGGTAAATTTGTACGTAAAAAAACAATAAAAAGTTCATACCTATCAAATTTGACGGTTCGAAGTTACTCAATTCTATCCATGGAGGAGCCTTTAACGGTTTTGTCCATTTGCGCTACAAAGTTGGGGTTTTGGCATCGAAATAATATATGGAGCTTATACTCGTAAAATTTGAAATAAGAGAACAATAAAAAGTGTATACCGAACAACTTTGATAGACCGAAATTGCTCAACTTTCTCGACAGAGGTGCTTTGATCGGTTTTGTCCATTTGTCATAGAAAACTTGTTGTTTTGGCATCGAAATAATCTCAGAAGCTTATATTGGTAAAATTTGAAATAGAAGAACAATAAAAAGTGTACACCGAGCAACTTTGATGGTCCAAAATTGCTCAACTCTTTCTATAGAAGTGCTTTTAACGGTTTTGTCCATTTGTCGTAGAAAGTTGGTGTTTTGGCATTGAAATAATCTCATAAGCTTATACTCGTAAAATTTGACATATAAGAACAATAAAAAGTGTACACCGAGCAACTTTTATCGTCCGAAATTGTTCAAATCTCTCGATGAAGTTGTTTTTAGTGGTTTTGTCTATTTTAGAATGAAATTTGTTCTCTTTACAGAAAAACAATCTACGAAGAAAATACTGGTAAATTTGGACATAAAGAAACAATAAAAAGTGCATAACCTATCAACTTTGACGGGTCGGAATTACTCAATTCTATCCATGGAGGAGCCTTTAACGATTTTGTTCATTTGTCATAGAAATTTAGTGTTTTCGCATATAAATAATCTTAGAAACTTATACTCGTAAAATTTAACATTGAAGAACAATAAAAAGTGTACACCGAGCAACTTTGATGGTCCGAAATTGCTCAACTCTCTCTATGGAGGAGCCTTTAACGGTTTTGTTCATTTGCGCTACAAAGTTGGGGTTTTGGCATCGAAATAATATAAGGAGCTTATACTCATAACATTTGACAAAAGAGAAATAAAAAAGTGTACACCGAGCAACTCTGATAGTCCAAAATTGCTCAACTTTCTCGACAGAAGTGCTTTGATCGGTTTTGTCCATTTGTCATAGAAACTTGGTGTTTTGGCATCGAAATAATCTCAGAAGCTTATACTCGTAAAATTTAACATAGAAGAACAATAAAAAGTGCATACCTATCAACTACGACGGGTACAAATTACTCAATTCTATCCATGGAGGAGCCTTTAACGTTTTTGTCGATTTTTCATACAAAATTGGTGTTTTGGCATCGAAATAATCTCAGAAGCTTTTACTCGTAAAATTTGACATAGAAGAATAATAAAAAGTGTACACCGAGCAACTTTGATTGTCCGAAATTGTTCAAATCTCTCGATTAAGTTGTTTTTAGTGGTTTTGCCCAATTTATAACGAAATTTGTTCTCTTTACAACAAAATAGTCTACGAAGCAAATACTGGTAAATTTGTACGTAAAAAAACAATAAAAAGTTCATACCTATCAAATTTGACGGTTCGAAGTTACTCAATTCTATCCATGGAGGAGCCTTTAACGGTTTTGTCCATTTGCGCTACAAAGTTTGGGTTTTGGCATCGAAATTATATATGGAGCTTATACTCGTAAAATTTGAAATAAGAGAACAATAAAAAGTGTATACCGAACAACTTTGATAGACCGAAATTGCTCAACTTTCTCGACAAAGGTGCTTTGATCGGTTTTGTCCATTTGTCATAGAAAACTTGTTGTTTTGGCATCGAAATAATCTCAGAAGCTTATATTGGTAAAATTTGAAATAGAAGAACAATAAAAAGTGTACACCGAGCAACTTTGATGGTCCAAAATTGCTAAACACTTTCTATAGAAGAGCTTTTAACGGGTTTATCCATTTATCAAAGAAAGTTGGTGTTTTGGAATCGAAATAATCTCAGAAGTTTATACTCGTAAAATTTGACATATAGGAACAATAAAAAGTGTACACCGAGCAACTTTTATCGTCCGAAATTGTTCAAATCTCTCGATGAAGTTGTTTTTAGTGGTTTTGTCTATTTTAGAATGAAATTTGTTCTCTTTACAGAAAAACAATCTACGAAGAAAATACTGGTAAATTTGGACATAAAGAAACAATAAAAAGTGCATAACCTATCAACTTTGACGGGTCGGAATTACTCAATTCTATCCATGGAGGAGCCTTTAAATATTTTGTTCATTTGTCATAGAAATTTATTGTTTTCGAATATAAATAATCTTAGAAACTTATACTCGAAAAATTTAACATTGAAGAACAATAAAAAGTGTACACCGAGCAACTTTGATGGTCCGAAATTGCTCAACTCTCTCTATGGAGGAGCCTTTAACGGTTTTGTTCATTTGCGCTACAAAGTTGGGGTTTTGGCATCGAAATAATCTATGGAGCTTCTACTCATAACATTTGACAAAAGAGAAATAAAAAAGTGTACACCGAGCAACTCTGATAGTCCAAAATTGCTCAACTTTCTCGACAGAAGTGCTTTAATCGGTTTTGTCCATTTGTCATAGAAACTTGGTGTTTTGGCATCGAAATAATCTCAGAAGCTTATACTCGTAAAATTTAACATAGAAGAACAATAAAAAGTGCATACCTATCAACGATGACGGGTCAAAATTACTCAATTCTATCCATGGAGGAGCCTTTAACAATTTTGTCCATTTTTCATACAAAATTGGTGTTTTGGCATCGAAATAATCTCAGAAGCTTTTACTCGTAAAATTTGACATAGAAGAATAATAAAAAGTGTACACCGAGCAACTTTGATGGTCCGAAATTGCTCAACTCTCTCTATGGAGGAGCCTTTAACGGTTTTGTTCATTTGCGCTACAAAGTTGGGGTTTTGGCATCGAAATAATCTATGGAGCTTCTACTCATAACATTTGACAAAAGAGAAATAAAAAAGTGTACACCGAGCAACTCTGATAGTCCAAAATTGCTCAACTTTATCGACAGAATTGCTTTGATCGGTTTTGTCCATTTGTCATAGAAACTTGGTGTTTTGGCATCGAAATAATCTCAGAAGCTTATACTCGTAAAATTTAACATAGAAGAACAATAAAAAGTGCATACCTATCAAATATGACGGGTCAAAATTACTCAATTCTATCCATGGAGGAGCCTTTAACGTTTTTGTCCATTTTTCATACAAAATTGGTGTTTTGGCATCGAAATAATCTCAGAAGCTTTTACTAATAAAATTTGACATAGAAGAATAATAAAAAGTGTACACCGAGCAACTTTGATTGTCCGAAATTGTTGAAATCTCTCGATTAAGCTGTTTTTAGTGGTTTTGCCCAATTTATAACGAAATTTGTTCTCTTTACAACAAACTAGTCTACGAAGCAAATACTGGTAAATTTGTACGTAAAAAACCAATAAAAAGTTCATACCTATCAAATTTGACGGTTCGAAGTTACTCAATTCTATTCATGGAGGAGCTTTTAACGGTTTTGTCCATTTGCGCTACAAAGTTGGGGTTTTGGCATCGAAATAATATATGGAGCTTATACTCGTAAAATTTGAAATAAGAGAACAATAAAAAGTGTATACCGAACAACTTTGATAGACCGAAATTGCTCAACTTTCTCGACAGAGGTGCTTTGATCGGTTTTGTCCATTTGTCATAGAAAACTTGTTGTTTTGGCATCGAAATAATCTCAGAAGCTTATATTGGTAAAATTTGAAATAGAAGAACAATAAAAAGTGTACACCGAGCAACTTTGATGGTCCAAAATTGCTAAACTCTTTCTATAGAAGAGCTTTTAACGGTTTTGTCCATTTATCAAAGAAAGTTGGTGTTTTGGAATCGAAATAATCTCAGAAGTTTATACTCGTAAAATTTGACATATAGGAACAATAAAAAGTGTACACCGAGCAACTTTTATCGTCCGAAATTGTTCAAATCTCTCGATGAAGTTGTTTTTAGTGGTTTTGTCTATTTTAGAATGAAATTTGTTCTCTTTACAGAAAAACAATCTACGAAGAATATACTGGTAAATTTGGACATAAAGAAACAATAAAAAGTGCATAACCTATCAACTTTGACGGGTCGGAATTACTCAATTCTATCCATGGAGGAGCCTTTAAATATTTTGTTCATTTGTCATAGAAATTTAGTGTTTTCGCATATAAAAAATCTTAGAAACTTATACTCGTAAAATTTAACATTGAAGAACAATAAAAAGTGTACACCGAGCAACTTTGATGGTCCGAAATTGCTCAACTCTCTCTATGGAGGAGCCTTTAACGGTTTTGTTCATTTGCGCTACAAAGTTGGGGTTTTGGCATCGAAATAATCTATGGAGCTTCTACTCATAACATTTGACAAAAGAGAAATAAAAAATTGTACACCGAGCAACTCTGATAGTCCAAAATTGCTCAACTTTCTCGACATAAGTGCTTTGATCGGTTTTGTCCATTTGTCATAGAAAACTTATGTTTTGGCATCGAAATAATCTCAGAAGCTTATACTCGTAAAATTTAACATAGAAGAACAATAAAAAGTGCATACCTATCAACTATGACGGGTCAAAATTACTCAATTCTATCCATGGAGGAGCCTTTAACGTTTTTGTCCATTTTTCATACAAAGTTGGTGTTTTGGCATCGAAATAATCTCAGAAGCTTTTACTCGTAAAATTTGACATAGAAGAATAATAAAAAGTGTACACCGAGCAACTTTGATTGTCCGAAATTGTTCAAATCTCTCGATTAAGCTGTTTTAAGTGGTTTTTGCCCAATTTATAACGAAATTTGTTCTCTTTACAACAAAATAGTCTACGAAGCAAATACTGGTAAATTTGTACGTAAAAAACCAATAAAAAGTTCATACCTATCAAATTTGACGGTTCGAAGTTACTCAATTCTATCCATGGAGGAGCCTTTAACGGTTTTGTCCATTTGCGCTACAAAGTTGGGGTTTTGGCATCGAAATAATATATGGAGCTTATACTCGTAAAATTTGAAATAAGAGAACAATAAAAAGTGTATACCGAACAACTTTGATAGACCGAAATTGCTCAACTTTCTCGACAGAGGTGCTTTGATCGGTTTTGTCCATTTGTCAAAGAAAACTTGTTGTTTTGGCATCGAAATAATCTCAGAAGCTTATATTGGTAAAATTTGAAATAGAAGAACAATAAAAAGTGCACACCGAGCAACTTTGATGGTCCAAAATTGCTAAACTCTTTCTATAGAAGAGCTTTTAACGGTTATGTCCATTTATCAAAGAAAGTTGGTGTTTTGGAATCGAAATAATCTCAGAAGTTTATACTCGTAAAATTTGACATATAAGAACAATAAAAAGTGTACACCGAGCAACTTTTATCGTCGGAAATTGTTCAAATCTCTCGATGAAGTTGTTTTTAGTGGTTTTGTCTATTTTAGAATGAAATTTGTTCTCTTTACAGAAAAACAATCTACGAAGAAAATACTGGTAAATTTGGACATAAAGAAACAATACAAAGTGCATAACCTATCAACTTTGACGGGTCGGAATTACTCAATTCTATCCATGGAGGAGCCTTTAACGATTTTGTTCATTTGTCATAGAAATTTAGTGTTTTCGCATATAAATAATCTTAGAAACTTATACTCGTAAAATTTAACATTGAAGAACAATAAAAAGTGTACACCGAGCAACTTTGATGGTCCGAAATTGCTCAACTCTCTCTATGGAGGAGCCTTTAACGGTTTTGTTCATTTGCGCTACAAAGTTGGGGTTTTGGCATCGAAATAATCTATGGAGCTTCTACTCATAACATTTGACAAAAGAGAAATAAAAAAGTGTACACCGAGCAACTCTGATAGTCCAAAATTGCTCAACTTTCTCGACAGAAGTGCTTTGATCGGTTTTGTCCATTTGTCATAGAAACTTGGTGTTTTGGCATCGAAATAATCTCAGAAGCTTATACTCGTAAAATTTAACATAGAAGAACAATAAAAAGTGCATACCTATCAACTATGACGGGTCAAAATTACTCAATTCTATCCATGGAGGAGCCTTTAACGTTTTTGTCCATTTTTCATACAAAATTGGTGTTTTGGCATCGAAATAATTTTAGAAGCTTTTACTCGTAAAATTTGACATAGAAGAATAATAAAAAGTGTACACCGAGCAACTTTGATTGTCCGAAATTGTTGAAATCTCTCGATTAAGCTGTTTTTAGTGGTTTTGCCCAATTTATAACGAAATTTGTTTTCTTTACAACAAAATAGTCTACGAAGCAAATACTGGTAAATTTGTACGTAAAAAACCAATAAAAAGTTCATACCTATCAAATTTGAGGGTTCGAAGTTACTCAATTCTATTCATGGAGAAGCCTTTAACGGTTTTGTCCATTTGCGCTACAAAGTTGGGGTTTTGGCATCGAAGTAATATATGGAGCTTATACTCGTAAAATTTGAAATAAGAGAACAATAAAAAGTGTATACCGAATAACTTTGATAGACCGAAATTGCTCAACTTTCTCGACAGAGGTGCTTTGATCGGTTTTGTCCATTTGTCATAGAAAACTTGTTGTTTTGGCATCAAAATAATCTCAGAAGCTTATATTGGTAAAATTTGAAATAGAAGAACAATAAAAAGTGTACACCGAGCAACTTTGATGGTCCAAAATTGCTAAACTCTTTCTATAGAAGAGCTTTTAACGGTTTTGTCCATTTATCAAAGAAAGTTGGTGTTTTGGAATCGAAATAATCTCAGAAGTTTATACTCGTAAAATTTGACATATAAGAACAATAAAAAGTGTACATCGAGCAACTTTTATCGTCCGAAATTGTTCAAATCTCTCGATTAAGCTGTTTTTAGTGGTTTTGCCCAATTTATAACGAAATTTGTTCTCTTTACAACAAAATAGTCTACGAAGCAAAGACTGGTAAATTTGTACGTAAAAAACCAATAAAAAGTTCATACCTATCAAATTTGACGGTTCGAAGTTACTCAATTCTATTCATTGAGGAGCCTTTAACGGTTTTGTCCATTTGCGCTACAAAGTTGGGGTTTTGGCATCGAAATAATATATGGAGCTTATACTCGTAAAATTTGAAATAAGAGAACAATAAAAAGTGTATACCGAACAACTTTGATAGACCGAAATTGCTCAACTTTCTCGACAGAGGTGCTTTGATCGGTTTTGTCCATTTGTCATAGAAAACTTGTTGTTTTGGCATCGAAATAATCTCAGAAGCTTATATTGGTAAAATTTGAAATAGAAGAACAATAAAAAGTGTACACCGAGCAACTTTGATGGTCCAAAATTGCTAAACTCTTTCTATAGAAGAGCTTTTAACGGTTTTGTCCATTTATCAAAGAAAGTTGGTGTTTTGGAATCGAAATAATCTCAGAAGTTTATACTCGTAAAATTTGACATATAAGAACAATAAAAAGTGTACACCGAGCAACTTTTATCGTCCGAAATTGTTCAAATCTCTCGATTAAGCTGTTTTTAGTGGTTTTGCCCAATTTATAACGAAATTTGTTCTCTTTACAACAAAATAGTCTACGAAGCAAATACTGGTAAATTTGTACGTAAAAAATCAATAAAAAGTTCATACCTATCAAATTTGACGGTTCGAAGTTACTCAATTCTATCCATGGAGGAGCCTTTAACGGTTTTGTCCATTTGCGGTACAAAGTTGGGTTTTGGCATCAAAATAATCTATGGAGCTTATACTCGTAAAATTTGAAATAACATAACATTAAAAAGTGTACACCGAACAACTTTGATAGTCTAAAATTGCTCAACTCTCTCGACAGAGGTGCTTTGATCGGTTTTAACAATTTGTCCTAGAAACTTGGTGTTTTGGCATCGAAATAATCTCAGAAGCTTATACTCGTAAAATTTAACATAGAAGAACAATAAAAAGTTTACACCGAGCAACTTTGATGGTCCGAAATTGCACAAATCTCTTGATGGAGTTGTTTTTAATGGTTTTGCCCAATTTAGAATGAAATTCGTTCTCTTGAAAACAAAATAATCTACAAAGCGAATACTGGTAAATTTGGTCATAAAGAAACAATAAAAAGTTGATGCCTATCAAATTTGATCATTTCGAATTACTCAATTCTATCTATGGAGGAGCATTTAACGGTTTTGTCCATTTGCGCTACAAAGTTGGGGTTTTGGCATCGAAATAATATATGGAGCTTATACTCGTAAAATTTGAAATAAGAGAACAATAAAAAGTGTATACCGAACAACTTTGATAGACCGAAATTGCTCAACTTTCTCGACAGAGGTGCTTTGATCGGTTTTGTCCATTTGTCAAAGAAAACTTGTTGTTTTGGCATCGAAATAATCTCAGAAGCTTATATTGGTAAAATTTGAAATAGAAGAACAATAAAAAGTGCACACCGAGCAACTTTGATGGTCCAAAATTGCTAAACTCTTTCTATAGAAGAGCTTTTAACGGTTTTGTCCATTTATCAAAGAAAGTTGGTGTTTTGGAATCGAAATAATCTCAGAAGTTTATACTCGTAAAATTTGACATATAAGAACAATAAAAAGTGTACACCGAGCAACTTTTATCGTCGGAAATTGGTCAAATCTCTCGATGAAGTTGTTTTTAGTGGTTTTGTCTATTTTAGAATGAAATTTGTTCTCTTTACAGAAAAACAATCTACGAAGAAAATACTGGTAAATTTGGACATAAAGAAACAATACAAAGTGCATAACCTATCAACTTTGACGGGTCAGAATTACTCAATTCTATCCATGGAGGAGCCTTTAACGATTTTGTTCATTTGTCATAGAAATTTAGTGTTTTCGCATATAAATAATCTTAGAAACTTATACTCGTAAAATTTAACATTGAAGAACAATAAAAAGTGTACACCGAGCAACTTTGATGGTCCGAAATTGCTCAACTCTCTCTATGGAGGAGCCTTTAACGGTTTTGTTCATTTGCGCTACAAAGTTGGGGTTTTGGCATCGAAATAATCTATGGAGCTTCTACTCATAACATTTGACAAAAGAGAAATAAAAAAGTGTACACCGAGCAACTCTGATAGTCCAAAATTGCTCAACTTTCTCGACAGAAGTGCTTTGATCGGTTTTGTCCATTTGTCATAGAAACTTGGTGTTTTGGCATCGAAATAATCTCAGAAGCTTATACTCGTAAAATTTAACATAGAAGAACAATAAAAAGTGCATACCTATCAACTATGACGGGTCAAAATTACTCAATTCTATCCATGGAGGAGCCTTTAACGTTTTTGTCCATTTTTCATACAAAATTGGTGTTTTGGCATCGAAATAATTTTAGAAGCTTTTACTCGTAAAATTTGACATAGAAGAATAATAAAAAGTGTACACCGAGCAACTTTGATTGTCCGAAATTGTTGAAATCTCTCGATTAAGCTGTTTTTAGTGGTTTTGCCCAATTTATAACGAAATTTGTTTTCTTTACAACAAAATAGTCTACGAAGCAAATACTGGTAAATTTGTACGTAAAAAACCAATAAAAAGTTCATACCTATCAAATTTGACGGTTCGAAGTTACTCAATTCTATTCATGGAGAAGCCTTTAACGGTTTTGTCCATTTGCGCTACAAAGTTGGGGTTTTGGCATCGAAATAATATATGGAGCTTATACTCGTAAAATTTGAAATAAGAGAACAATAAAAAGTGTATACCGAACAACTTTGATAGACCGAAATTGCTCAACTTTCTCGACAGAGGTGCTTTGATCGGTTTTGTCCATTTGTCATAGAAAACTTGTTGTTTTGGCATCGAAATAATCTCAGAAGCTTATATTGGTAAAATTTGAAATAGAAGAACAATAAAAAGTGTACACCGAGCAACTTTGATGGTCCAAAATTGCTAAACTCTTTCTATAGAAGAGCTTTTAACGGTTTTGTCCATTTATCAAAGAAAGTTGGTGTTTTGGAATCGAAATAATCTCAGAAGTTTATACTCGTAAAATTTGACATATAAGAACAATAAAAAGTGTACATCGAGCAACTTTTATCGTCCGAAATTGTTCAAATCTCTCGATTAAGCTGTTTTTAGTGGTTTTGCCCAATTTATAACGAAATTTGTTCTCTTTACAACAAAATAGTCTACGAAGCAAAGACTGGTAAATTTGTACGTAAAAAACCAATAAAAAGTTCATACCTATCAAATTTGACGGTTCGAAGTTACTCAATTCTATTCATTGAGGAGCCTTTAACGGTTTTGTCCATTTGCGCTACAAAGTTGGGGTTTTGGCATCGAAATAATCTATGGAGCTTATACTCATAAAATTTGAAACAAGAGAACAATAAAAAGTGTACACCGAGCATTTTTGATAGTCCAAAATTGCTCAACTCTCTCGACAGAGGTGCTTTGATCGGTTTTGTCCATTTGTCATAGAAAACTTGTTGTTTTGGCATCGAAATAATCTCAGAAGCTTATATTGGTAAAATTTGAAATAGAAGAACAATAAAAAGTGTACACCGAGCAACTTTGATGGTCCAAGATTGCTAAACTCTTTCTATAGAAGAGCTTTTAACGGTTTTGTCCATTTATCAAAGAAAGTTGGTGTTTTGGAATCGAAATAATCTCAGAAGTTTATACTCGTAAAATTTGACATATAAGAACGATAAAAAGTGTACACCGAGCAACTTTTATCGTCCGAAATTGTTCAAATCTCTCGATGAAGTTGTTTTTAGTGGTTTTGCCCAATTTATAACAAAATTTGTTTTCCTAACAACAAAACAATCAACGAAGCAAATACTGGTAAAGTTGGACATAAAGAAACAATAAAAAGTGCATACCTATCAAATTTGACGGTTCGAAATTACTCAATTCTATCCGTGGAGGAGCCTTTAACGGTTTTGTGCATTTTTCATAGAAACTTGGTGTTTTTGGATAGAAATAATCTTAGAAGCTTATACTCATAAAATTTAACACAGAAGAACATTGAAAAGTGTACACCAAGCAACTTTCATGGTCTGAAATTGCTCAACTCTCTCTATGGAGGAGCCTTTAACGGTTTTGTCCATTTTCGCTACAAAGTTGGGGTTTTGGCATCGAAATAATCTATGAAGCTTATACTCGCAAAATTTGAAATAGAAGAAGAATAAAAAGTGTACACAAAATAACTTTGATGGTCCAAAATTGCTCAACTCTCTCTATGGGGGAGCTTTTAATGGTTTTGTCCATTTGTCGTAGAAAGTTGGTGTTTTGGCATCGAAATAATCTCAGAAGCTTATACTCGTAAAATTCGACAAAGAAGAACAATAGAAAGCGTACACCGAGCAACTTTGATGGTCCGAAATTGCTCAAATCTCTCGATGGAGGTGTTTTTAATGGTTTTGCCCAATTTAGAATGAAATTTATTCTCTTGAAAACAAAACAATCAACCAAGCGAATACTGGTAAAATTGGACATAAAGAAACAATAAAGAAAGAATGCCTATCAACTTTGATGATTCCGAATTACTCAATTCTTTTCATGGAGGAGTATTTAACGGTTTTCTCTATTTGCGCTACAAAGTTGGGGTTTTGGCATCGAAATAATCTATGGAGGTTATACTCGCAAAATTTGAAATAAGAGAACAATAAAAAGTGTACATCGAGCAACATTGATAGTCCAAAATTGCTCAAAACTCTCGACAGAGGTGCTTTGATCGGTTCTATCCAATTAAGAAGGAAATTTGTTCTCTTGACAATAAAACAATCTACGAAGCAAATACTAGTAAATTTGGACATAAAGAAACAATAAAAAGTGTATGCCTATCAACTTTGATGATTCGGAATTACGCAATTCTATCCATGGAGGAGCCATTCACAGTTTTATCCATTTGTGATAAAAAGTTGGGGTTTTGGCATCGAAATAATCTGTGGAGCTTATACTCTTAAAATTTGACATAAGAGAACAATAAAAAGTGTACGCCGAGCAACTTTGATGGTTTGGAATTAATCAACTCTCTCAATGGAAGAGCTTTTAACGGTTTTGTCCATTTGTCATAGAAACTTGGCGTTTTGTCATCAAAATAATCTCAGAAGCTTATACTCGTAAAATTTGACAGAGAAGAACAATAAAAAGTGTACATCAAGCAACTTTGATGGTCCGAAATTGATCGGCTCTCTCTATGGAGGAGCTTTTAACGGTTTTGTCCATTTCTCATAGAAAGTTTGTGTTTTGGAATCGAAATAATCTGAGAAGCTTATAATCGTAAAACTTGACATAGAAGAACAATAGAAAGTATACACCGAGCAACTTTGATGGACAAAAATTGCTCGACTCTCTCGATGGAGGTGCTTTTAATGGTTTTGCCCAATTTAGAATGTAATTTGTTCTCTTGAGAACAAACTAATTTAGGAAATAAATACTAGTAAATTTGGACATAAAGAAACAATAAAAAGTGTATGCCTATCAACTTTGATGATTCGGAATCACTTAATTCTATCTATGGAGGAGCCTTTAACGGTTTTGTCCATTTATGATACAAAGTTGTGGTTTTAGCATCGAAATAATCAATGGAGCATATACTCATAAAATTTGACATAGAACAACAATAAAAAGTGTACACAAAGCAACTTTGATAGTCCAAAATTGCTCAACACTCTCGACAAAGGTGCTTTGATCGGTTTTCTCCAACTAAGAAGGAAATTTGTTCTCTTGACAACAAAACAATCTACGAAGCGAATACTAGTAAATTTGGACAAAAATAAACAATAAAAAGTGCATACCTACCAACTTTGACGGGTCGGAATTACTCAATTCTATCCACGGAGAAGCCTTTAATGATTTTGTCAAATTGTCATAGAAAATTGGTGTTTTCGCAACGAAATAATCTCAAAACGTTATACTCGTAAAATTTGACATAGAAGAACAATAAAAAGTGTACACCGAGCAACTTTGATGGTCCAAAATTGCTCAAATCTCTCGATGAAATTGTTTTTAATGGTTTAGCCCAATTAAGTAGGAAATTTGTTCTCTTGACAACAAAACAATCTACGAAGCAAATAGTAAATTTGGACATAAAGAAATAATAAAAAGTGTTTGCCTATCAACTTTGACGATTTAGAATTACTCAATTCTAGCCATGTAGAAGCCTTTAACGATTTTGTCCATTTACGATACAAAATTGGAGTTTTGGCATCAAAATAATCTATGGAGCTTACACTCATAAAATTTGACAAAGAGAACAATAAAAAGTGTACACCGAGCAACTCTGATAGTCTACAATTGCTCAACTCTCTCGACAGAGGTTTTTTGATCTGTTTTGTCCATTTATCATAGAAACTTGGTGTTTTGGCATCGAAATAATCTCTGAAGCTTATACTCGTAAAATTTAACATATAAGAACAATAAAAAGTGTACACTGAGCAACTTTGATGGTCCAAAATTGCTCAACTCTTTCTATGGAGGAGCTTTTAACAGTTTTGTCCATTTGTCATAGAAAGTTGGTGTTTTAGCATCGAAATAATCTCAGAAGCTTAGACTCATAAAATTTGACAAAAAAGAACAAGAAAAAGTGTACACCGAGCAAGTTTGATGGTCCAAAATTGCCCAAATCTCTTGATGGAGGTGTTTTGAATAGTTTTGCCCAATTTAGAACGAAATTTGTTCTCCTGAAAACAAAACAGTCTACGAAGCAAATACTGTTAAATTTGGACATAAAGAAACTATAAAAAGTGGATGACTATCAACTTTGATGATTCTGAATTACTCAATTCTATCCATGAAGGAGCCTTTAACGGTTTTGTCCATTTGTCATAGAAACTTGGTGTTTTGGCATCAAAATAATCTCAGAAACTTATACTAGTAAAATTTGACATAGAAGAACAATAAAAAGTGTACATCAAGCAACTTTGATGGTCTGAAATTGATCGACACTCCTTATAGAGGAGCTTTTAACGGTTTTGTCCATTTGTCATAGAAAGTTGGTGTTTTGGAATCGAAAAAATCTGAGAAGCTTATAATCGTAAAACTTGACATAGAAGAACAATAAAAAGTGTACACCGAGCAACTTTGATTGACGGAAATTGCTCGACTCTCTCGATGGAGGTGTTTTTAATGGTTTTCCCAATTTAGAATGTAATTTGTTATCTTGAGAACAAAATAATCTACGAAGCGAATACTAGTAAATTTGGACATAAAGAAATAATAAAAAGTGTATGCCTATCAACGTTGATGATTCGGAATTACTTAATTCTATCTATGGAGGAGCCTTTAACGGTTTTGTCCATTTATGATAGAACGTTATGGTTTTGGCATCGAAATAATCAATGGAGCATATACTCATAAAATTTGACATAGAAGAACAATAAAAAGTATCCACCGAGCAACTTTGATAGTCCAAAATTGCTCAACACTCTCGACAGAGGTGCTTTGATCGGTTTTCTCCAACTAAGAAGGAAATTTGTTCTCTTGACAACAAAAAAATCTACGAAGAGAATACTAGTAAATTTGGACAAAAATAAACAATAAAAAGTGCATACCTATCAACTTTGACGGGTCGGAATTACTCAATTCTATCCATCAAGAAGCCCTTAATGATTTTGTCAAATTGTCATAGAAACTTGGTGTTTTCGCAACGAAATAATCTCAAAAGCTTATACTCATAAAATTTAACATAGAAGAACAATAAAAAGTGTACACCGAGCAACTTTGATGGTCCAAAATTGATCAAATCTCTCGATAGAAGTGTTTATAATGGTTTTGCCCAATTAAGAAGGAAATTTGTTCTCTTGACAACAAAACAATCTACGAAGCGAATAGTAGTAAATTTGGACATAAGGAAATAATAAAAAGTGTTTGCCTATCAACTTTGACGATTCATAATTACTCAATTCTACCCATGGAGGAGCCTTTAACAGTTTTGTCCATTTGCGATACAAAGTTGAGGTTTTGGCATCGAAATAATCTGTGGAGCTTATACTCATAAAATTTGACATAAGAGAACAATAGAAAGTGTACACCGAGCAACTCCGATAGTCTAAAATTGTCAACTCTCTCGACAGAGGTGCTTTGATATCTTTTGTCCATTTGTCATAGAAACTTGGTGTTTTGGCATCGAAATAATCTCTAAAGCTTATACTCATAAAATTTAACATATAATAACAATTAAAAGTGTACACCGAGCAACTTTGATACTCCGATATTGCTCAACTCTCTCTATGGAGGAGCTTTTAATAGTTTTGTCCATTTGTCATAGAAAGTTGGTGTTTTGGCATCGAAATAATCTCAGAAGCTTATACTCATAAAATTTGACAAAAAAGAACAATAAAAAGTGTACACCGAGCAACTTTGATTGTCCAAAATTGCACAAATCTCTCGATGAAGGTGTTTTTAATGGTTTTGCCCAATTTAGAACGAAATTTGTTCTCTTGAAAACAAAACGGTCTACGAAGTGAATACAAGTAAATTTGGACATAAAGAAACAATAACAAGTGGATGACTATCAACTTTGATGATTCTAAATTACTCAATTATATCCATGGAGGAGCCTTTAACGGTTTTATCCATTTGCGCTGCAAAGTTCGGATTTTGGCATCAAAATAATCAATGGAGCATATACTTATAAAATTTGACATAGAAGAACAATAAAAGGTTTACACCGAGCAACTTTGATAGTCCAAAATTGCTCAACACTCTCGATTGAGGTGCTTTGATCGGTTTTCTCCAATTAAGAAGGAAATTTGTTCTCTTTATAATAAAACAATCTATGAAGCAAATACTAGTAAATTTGTACATAAATAAACAATAAAAAGTACATACTTATCAACTTTGACGGGTCGGAATTACTCAATTCTATTCATAGAGAAGCCTTTAATGATTTTGTCCAATTGTCATAGGAGCTTGGTGTTTTCACAACGAAATAATCTTAGAAGCTTATACTCGTAAAATTTGACATAGAAGAACAATAAAAAGTGTACACCGAGCAACTTTGATAGTCCAAAATTGCTCAAATCTCTCGATGGAAGTGTTTTTAATGGTTCTGCCCAATTAAGAAGGAAATTTGTTCTCTTGAGAACAAAACAATCTACGAAGCGAATACTAGTAAATTTGGAGATAAATAAATCATAAAAAGTGTTTACCTATCAACTTTGACGATTCGGAATTACTCAATTCTACCCATGGAGGAGCCTTTCACGGTTTTGTCCGTTTGCGATACAAAATTGGAGTTTTGGCATCGAAATAATCTATGGAGCTTATACTCGTAAAATTTGACATAAGAGAACAATAAAAAGTGTACACCGAGCAACTCTAATAGTCCAAAAGTGGTCAACTCTCTCGACAGAGGTGCTTTGATCGGTTTTGTCCATTTCTCATCGAAACTTGGTGTTTTGGCATCGAAATAATCTCAAAAGCTTATACTCGTAAAATTTAACATAGAAGAACAATAAAAAGTGCATACCTATCAACTATGACGGGTCGGAATTACTCAATTCTATCCATGGAGGTGCCTTTAACGTTTTTGTCAATTTCTCATAGAAACTTGGTGTATTAGCATCGAAATAATCTCAGAAGCTTATACTGATAAATTTGGACATAAAGAAACAATAAAAAGTGGATGCATATCAACTTTGATGACTCTGAATTACTAAATTCTATCCATGGAGGAGCCTTTAAAGGTTTTGTCCATTTGCGCTACAAAGTTGGGGTTTTGGCATCAAAATAATCAATGGAGCATATACTCATAAAATTTGACATAGAAGAACAATAAAAAGTGTACACCGAGCAACTTTGATAGTCCAAAATTGCTCGAAATAATTAATGGAGCATATACTCATAAAATTTGACAATGAAGAACAATAAAAATAATACACCGAGCAACTTTGATGGTCCAAAATTGCTCAACACTCTTGACAAAGGTGCTTTGATCGGTTTCCTCCAATTAAAAAGGAAATTTGTTCTCTTGACAATAAAACAATCTATGAAGCGAATACTAGTAAATTTGGACATAAATAAACAATAAAAAGTGCATACCTATCAACTTTGACGGGTCGAAATTACTCAATTCTATCCATGGAGGAGCCTTTAACGATTTTGTCCATTTGTCATAGAAACTTGGTGTTTTGGTGTCGAAATATTCTCAGAAACTTATACTTGTAAAATTTGACATAGAAGAACGATAAAAAGTGTACACCAAGAAACTTCGATGGTCTGAAATTACTCTCTTTATTAAGGGGCTTTTAACTGTTTTGTGCATTTTTAATAGAAAGTTGGTGTTTTGGCATCGAAATAATCTCAGAAGTTTATACTCGTAAAATTTGACATAGAAGAACAATAAAAAGTGTACACCGAGAAACTTTGATTGTCCGAAATTGTTCAAATCTCTCGATGAAGGAGTTTTTTATGGTTTTGTCCAATTAAGAAAGAAATTTGTTCTCCTGAGAACAAAACAATCTACAAAGCGAATACTAGTAAATTAGGACATAAAGAAATAATAAAAAGGGTATGCCTATCAACTTTGATGATTCGGAATTACTGAATTCTAGCCATGGAGGAGCTTTTAACTATTTTGTCCATTTGCGATACAAAGTTGCGGTTTTGCCATCAAAATAATCTATGGAACTTGTACTCGTAAAATTTGACATATGAGAACAATAAAAAGTGTACACCGACCAACCTTGATAGTTCAGAATTGTTGAACTCTCTCTTTGGAGGAGCTTTTAACGGTTTTGTCCATTTGTCATAGAAACTTGGTGTTTTGTCATCGAAATAATCTCATAAGCTTATACTCGTAAAATTTGACATAGAAGAACAATAAAAATTGTACACCGAGCAACTTTGATGGTCCGAAATTGCTTAATTTTCTCTATGGAAGAGCTTTCAACGGTTTTGTCCATTTGTGATAGAAAGTTGGTGTTTTGGCATTGAAATAATCTCATAAGCTTATAATCGTAAAACTTTATGTAGAAGAACAATAAAAAGTGTACACCGAGCAACTTTGATGTTTCAAAATTGCTCAAATCTCTCGATGGAGTTGTTTTCAATGGTTTTGTGCAATTTAGAACAAAATTTGTTCTCTTGACAACAAAATAATCTACGAAGCCAATACTAGTAAATTTGGACATAAGGAAACAATAAAAAGTGTATGCCTATCAACTTTGATGATTCAGAATTACTGAATTCTATCTATGTAGGAGCCTCTAACGGTTTTGTCCATTTGCGCTACAAAGTTGGGGTTTTGGCATCGAAATTATCAATGGAGCATATACTCGTAAAATTTGACATAGAAGAACAATAAAAGGTTTACACCGACCAACCTTGATAGTTCATAATTGCTGAACTCTCTCTTTGGAGGAGCTTTTAACGGTTTTGTCCATTTTTCATAGAAACTTGGTGTTTTGTCATCGAAATAATCTCATAAGCTCATACTCGTAAAATTTGACGTAGAAGAACAATAAAAAGTGTACACCGAGCAACTTTGATGTTTCAAAATTGCTCAAATCTCTCGATGGAGTTGTTTTCAATGGTTTTGCGCAATTTAGAACGAAATTTGTTCTCTTCACAACAAAATAGTCTACGAAGCCAATACTAGTAAATTTGGACATAAGGAAACAATAAAAAGTGTATGCCTATCAACTTTGATGATTCAGAATTACTGAATTCTATCTATGGAGGAGCCTTTAACGGTTTTGTCCATTTGCGATACAAAGTTGAGGTTTTGGCATCGAAATAATTTATGCAGCTTGTACTCGTAAAATTTGACATATGAGAACAATAAAAAATGTACACCGACCAACCTTGATAGTTCATAATTGCTGAACTCTCTCTTTGGAGGAGCTTTTAACGGTTTTGTCCATTTGTAATAGAAACTTGTTGTTTTGTCATCGAAATATTCTCAGAAGCTTATACTCGTAAAATTTGATGTAGAAAAACAATAAAAATTGTACACCGAGCAACTTTGATAGTCCGAAATTGCTCAACTTTCTCTATGGAAGAGCTTTCAACTGTTTTGTCCATTTGTGATAGAAAATTGGTGTTTTGACATCGATATAATCTCAGAAGCTTATAATCGTAAAATTTGACATAGAAGAAAAATAAAAAGTGTACACCGAGGAACTTTGATGGTCCGAAATTGCTCAAATCTCTTGATGAAGTTGTTTTCAATGGTTTTGCGCAATTTAGAATGAAATTTGTTCTCTTGACAACAAAATAGTCTACGAAGCCAATACTAGTAAATTTGGACCTATCAACTTTGATGATTCAAAATTACTCAATTCTATCCATGTAGGAGCCTTTAACGGTTTTGTCCATTTGGGATACAAAGTTGGGGTTTTGCCATCGAAATAATCTTTGATAGTCCAAAATTCCACAACACTCACTACAGAGGTGCCTGGATTGATTTTCTCCAATTAAGAAGGAAATTTGTTCTCTTGACAAAACAACAGTCTACGAAGCGAATACTAGTAAATTTGGACATAAAGAAATAATAAAAAGTGTATACCTATTAACTTTGGTTCGTAATTACTCAAATCTCTTTATGGAGGTGCCTTTACCTGTTTTGTCTGTTTGTCATAGAAAGTTTTTGTTTTGTCATCGAAATAATATAAGAAGTTTATACTCGTAAAATTTGATATAGAAGGACAATAAAAAGTGTACAACGAGCAACTTTGTTGGTTCGGAATTGCTCAACTGTCTCTATGGAAGAGCTTTTAACGGTTTTGTCCATTTGTCATAGAAAGTTGGTGTTTTGGCATCGAAATAATCTCAGAAGCATATACTCCTAAAATTTGACTTAGAAGAGCAATAAAAAGTGGATACCGAGCAAATTTGATCGTCGAAAATTGCACGACTCTCTCGATGGAGGGGTTTTCTTAATGATTTTGCCCAATTTAGAATGAAATTTCTTGTCTTGAAAACAGAACAGTCTACGAAGTGAATACTAGTAAAATTAGACATAAAAATAATAAAAAGTGTATGCCTATCAACTTTGATGATTCAGAATTACTCAATACTATCCATGGAGGGGCCCTTAATGGTTTTGTCCATTTTTGTGAAATCCCGACCCAAAAATTTAGTTTTGGGTCGAATTACGGATGATCCGTGGAGTACGGAATCATGGAAAATATTTTTGAGCTTGGTTCAGTAAATGGGTCATAACTTTTTGTATACATGTCCGTTTTGGGCCCATAATATATCAAATCGAAGCTTAGATCGAGCCGAAAAATAAATTTGAGAAAGAAACAGGGTTCTGTGAACAGTAATCTGTCCGGACGGATAAATTAGCCGTCCGGACGGATATGCCTAGATTCAAGGCAGTGGGTTACTAGAACAGTAATTCGTCCGGACGGATACTTTGGGCGTTCGGACGGCTATCAGGAAATCAGTTTTTAAGAAACAGAGTTAGACATTTCTACATATTATTTCTTGGAGAAGCCCAACCAGAGAGAGAAAGAGAGAGAGAAGGTTTTAGCAAGAGTTTGGCTTGGGGATTGTGGATTGGTGACCCTTGAAGTCAAATAAGGAAGATTCAAGCTTGTTCTTGGAGATTTGGTAAGTTTTTCATTGTTTTTAGAATTTCTAGGTTTTTCTAGATTCGTTTGATTCTTTAAGAATTAGACTCTATGGTTTAGATATGTTGTTCTAGACTTGATTTTAGACCTATGTGTAGGTTTGATTGTGATTTTGGTGTGAAGGATTGTTTGGGCTAAGAACAAAGGTGTTTTAGAGGAATTTCTAGAGAGAGAAAGTACGTGTTTATGATTTTGTTGATTAAATTGTGATTGATATGATAATATGGAATTTTTGGATTAATTATATGAGTTCAATTTGATGTGCATCGATAGGTTGGGAGAACAAATGGTTAAAACCCTAAATTTGAGAATTTGTGTAGTTGGCTCTGAACGAGGTAGGGGATTTCCAACCTTTCTATTTAACATTCGTTATTGTTGCCTAAATAGCGTTTCTATTCTTCATTGGTCGCCGTAGTTTGTGTTTCCGCCTTAATTGCTTCTAAGGGGGAACGAGTTTGTGTGGATTGTTGCCAGTTGTTGAATATTGCATGACCCGATTGTGTGTTCCGTCATTTACGGAGACATTGTGATTTTCCGTTCATGCATCATGGTAGTTATGTAAAATATATAGGATAATCATATATACTTATCTATACGGCATGACATGTCATAATGCATTAGAGATGCATGGGGGACTCGGGTATGGACTCGAGAACCTTTAGGTTACTTGAATGCCACATGGGAGGATGGCAAGGTGAAGATTGTTACCACCGAGTCATGTGAACCCCATGTGGGGTAACGCACTAGGGTAGGGTCGAGAGTGACTTTGCCTTGTGAGGTGCAGGCGTGATGGGTTCACGTAACCGGATGATCCTAGGAGTGGTTGGTAGTAGTGAGCTTGCTCCCATGCAATATTACACTGAGTTGCAATGGTATTGTGGTTGTTATGCTCCGAAAGGGTTAATCCGGATAAATGTGGATGTGAAATTGTTGAGTATACGTTCATGTGGTAGGTACATATTGATGCATTACTTTCTTTTTGTTCTGCCTATATCAATGTTTACTTCTTTACCCTTTTGAGCTTCTAGCTCACTCCTTCACTTTCTTTCTTCTACAGGAGATACTGGTATAGGTGGTTCTGGGTAGGATTGGGTGCTAGAGATATACTCCATGCATGTGGGTGTATGCAGTATATCTATGTTGTGAGAATATAACCATTTGGCACGGTTGTGCTTGCATGTAGATGTGGATGTTGATGTATGGTTATATTTGATGATATATGAATCTGTGTGTAGATTTATATGTGATGCCATCAGTTTGTGCATGCTGGTAGTGGATGGCCTGAGGCCTAGGGTCAGGATTCCATGTGGTTTGAGGCCTGAGGCCTATGGTTGCTAGGTTGCTAGTGTGATGTTGTGTTTGCTGCGTTTCTGATGCAGGTGGGCACTCTCCGATATACGGGGAGATGCCGCCGGATTTTCGGTTGATCCCGGATGTTCACACTAGTGATCTAGGAAGGGTGCGCGGAGAGCACCCAGTCGCGTCTCCAGAAACGGGGCGTGACATTTTGGTATCAGAGGGAGGTTTATGGCTCTTTATAGGATCTGGGGTGTTGGGTTCTAGTTGTAGGGTAGTACATTCCAGGCCATGTCGCGACTGCTGCTGATCCGGTATGTTTTCCTTTTCCCTTAAATCCTTGTTTAAGTAGTGTATTAAATAGTATTATCTGTTACCATGCAGATGAATACTCGTAGTACTGTGCAATCTGATAGTACAGCTGAGGTATCTCGTGGCGGAGGCCAGGTAGACGCACACCGAATACTGAGGGTTCAGTTTCGAGAGTGGACCCTAATTTGAGAGATGAGGAGATAGTTCAGGAGGGACTACCGACTGATGACGTAGTACAGCAGGCACCACTTGTGGTGCAGGTTGCTCCTGTTACTACAGGGGGGCAACCAGTGATGATGGAGGGTCTTGCTAGCTTCACGATGGGTATGGTGCAGACATAGGCGCAGACCATAGCACAGGCGATGGGTGCAACTGGCATCCATACAGAGGGAGTTGTACCAGAGGCTACAACTGAGGTAGCCGCAGTACCTAGAGCTGGGAAAGGGATGTATGAGGTGGACCAATTGAGGAGGACTACTCCTCCAACCTTTTCTGGAGATGGAACGGGTGTGGGGGCGGAGGAGTGGTTCAATCAGCTGAGTATGAGGATGGACACTCTTGAGATACCCGATGAGAGACGGGTGAAGTTTGTGTTCTACTACTTGAGTGGTGCGGCCTATGAATGGTGGACGTCCATGGGTTAGAGACAGAATGAGCTGACTTGGACCTCGTTTGAGTAGCGGTTTATGCAGAAGTTTGTGCCAAGGCCTCTACAAATGGAGAAGGCCAAGCAGTTCTTGGATTTGTTGCAGATACCGGAGATGACGGTGTCTCACTACACCAAACAGTTCGAAGAGTCGTATCGGTATGGGAAGGAGTTTGCTCCAACTAATGTGAAGAAGGCAGTGAGGTACCGAGATGGGTTGTTTCCCAGTCTTGGTAGGATGGTGATGGCCACTAGGGTGGTGTCATATCAGGACACAGTGGAGATGGCTCTCGATTTTGAGTTGAGTGAGAAAAGCGAAGCTCAGAGGAAGCGTCCAGTGAGTGAGGGTAGTAGTGGTGGTGGTAGTAGCCACAAGAAACCGAGGACGGACTTTCGTCAACAGAGAAGGGACCGAGGCAAGGGTCCAAGGCCACAATGGAGCAAGACAGCTTGCATCAAGTGTGGAAAGGAGGGGTACAAGGCAAGTGAGTGCAAGCTTCCTAGGTTTAGGTGCTTTGGGTGTGGCAAGTTGGGTCACAGAAAGAGTGAATGTCCGGAGGGCAACCAGAGAGCACAGCAAAAGAGCATACTGGGATTACCGCCTCCGGCTCTTCCTTCCAATGTTCCTTCAGGAGGAAGGGGGAGGGGTGGGACTCGTCAGCCACAGCAGTAGCAGAATGCACTGATAGAGGGACGTGTCTTTGCATTGGGTCATCAGGAGGCGCAGGAGCATCCAAATTTCATTGGAGGTACCTTCTTGATTTTTAATTGTTGGGCAAGAGTCTTGTTTGATTCCAGGGCTACCTCATCATACATTACTAGTTCGTTAGCACACGCACTAGAGGTGGAGATTTCGCTAATAGGACGAATGTTCACAGTATCCTCACCATTCGGACATTTCACCACGTTGGAGGGGGTAGTGTTCGGATGTGAGTGTCGGTTTGGAGAAGTATCTCTGAAAGTTGACTTGTATGTATTAGATTTCCAGGATTTTGATGTGATTCTTGGAGTTGATTAGTTGACGAAGCACCAAGGGTTGCTTGACTTCTGGGAGAGGAAGATTACTCTTAGAGTACCCGAGGGAGGAGTGATTCAGTTGAGGGGATCGAAGGGGATTCCATGCCCACATTTCATTGATAATCCTTAGTACCAAGATTGTAGAGTCGCGAGTTTAGTGACTTCGGCGCCTGAGGGCGATGTAGCTACACCGATATGGGTAGTGGAAGAATTTACGGATGTATTTTCGGAAGAGTTGCCGGGATTACCTCCGAAGAGGGAAATTGACTTTGCTATTGAGTTGCATCCGAACGTCAAACCGATTTCGATTCCGCCGTATCGGATGGCTCTAGCAGAGTTGAAAGAGTTGAGTACTCAGCTAGAAGAGTTGCTAGACTTGGGTTTCATTAGACCAAGTGTGTCCCCGTGGGGAGCACCGGTGTTGTTCGTCAAGAAGAAAGACGGAAGTTTGAGGATGTGTATTGATTATAGGCAATTGAATAAGGTTACTGTGAGGAATAAGTATCCATTGCCTAGGATCAATGATCTGTTTGACCAATTGAGAGATGCTAGGCATTTCTCTAAGATTGATTTGAGGTCGGGTTATCATCAGCTGAGAATTAAAGATGGTGATATCCAAAAGACGGCGTTTAGGACACGTTATGGTCATTATGAGTTCATTGTGATGCCGTTTGGGTTGACAAATGCCCCGGCGGTATTCATGGACCTAATGCAAAGGGTTCTTCGACCGTTTTTGGACAAGTTTGTAGTTGTGTTTATTGATGATATTTTGATTTATTCTCCTACAGAGGAAGAACATGAGGCACACTTGAGAGTGGTATTACAGACGTTGAGGGAGAATCAGCTGTATGATAAATTGTGTAAGTGTGAATTTTGGGCCACGAAAGTGAAGTTCCTAGGCCATGTCATTACTCAAGAGGGCATAGAGGTTGATTACTCCAAAGTTGAGTTGGTTTTGTATTGGGAGAGACCGAAGAATGTGATTGAGATTCGGAGTTTCCTAGGGTTGGCAGGTTACTACCAGAGGTTTATTGAGGACTTCTCAAGAGTTGCTTCTCCGATGACGCAGCTCACAAAGAAGGGTACACCGTTTGTGTGGACGGACGACTGTGAGGCCGCATTTGAAGAGTTGAAGAAGAGGTTGACAACACCTCCAGTGTTAGTAGTTCCGAAGAGGAATGTTGGCTACTAGGTGTATTGCGATGCATCTGGAGTCGGGTTGGGTTGTGTGTTGATGCAGCAGGGCCGAGTGATAGAGTATGGTTCGAGGTTGCTGAAGACACATGAGAGGAATTATCCAGTGCATGATCTGGAGTTGGCGGCAGTGGTATTTGCTCTTAAGCAGTGGAGGTACTATCTCTACGGAGAGACGTTTGAGGTGTTCTCAGATCACAAAAGCCTCAAGTACCTATTCACCCAAAAAGAGTTGAACTTACGGCAAAGGCGGTGAATGGAGTACTTGGAGGATTTTGATTTTAATTTGCAATACCATCCTGGTAAAGCGAATGTGGTTGCGGATGCATTGAGTAGGAAGTAGAAGGTTGCTAGCTTATTCATGCATGAGTGGGAGATTGTGGAGACAATCAACCAGTTCGGATTAGAGTTGCGAGAGCAAGAAGAAAAGCTGTATTTGAGTTGTCTGACTTAAAGACCGAAGATGGTGCAAAAAGTCATAGATGCGCAGAACGGAGATCCAACTTTCGATGTGATTGAGGATAGTTCTTGATGGGTTCGAGGGAATGATGGGGGAGTACGGTATGTGGAAAGACTAGTAGTTCCCGATGATGATGAGTTGAGGCAAGAGATTCCGAAGGAGGCACACCATTCGTGGTTTGCCATGCGTCCCGGGGGTACGAAAATGTACCGAGACTTGAAGCAAAGTTTCTGGTGAAGAGGTATGAAAGCCGAGGTGGCTAAGTTTGTGGTAAAATGTCTAACTTGTTAGCAAGTGAAGGTAGAACATCAAAGACCTGCAGGGTTTTTACAACCATTACCAGTAGCAGAATGGAAGTGGGAAAGGATCACAATGGATTTTGTGACGGCTTTGCCAATGACTCAGAAATGGCATGATACGGTTTGGGTAGTGGTGGACAGATTGACTAAGTCTGCCCATTTTCTACCAATTAACAAGACGGATTCATTGGAATCCTTGAGCTCGTTGTATGTGAAGGAGATTGCGAGGATTCACGGTGTTCCATTGTCTATTGTGTCAGACCGAGACCCGCGGTTCACAGGTAGATTCTGGAGTAGTTTGCAAGAATCGTTGGGAACGAAGTTGGATTTCTCTACAGCTTATCATCCTCAGAGTGATGGACAGAGTGAGAGAACTATACAAATTTTGGAGGATATGCTACGGGCATGTGTTGTGTACTTTGGTGGAAGTTGGGATCGATACTTACATCTGGCGGAGTTTGTATATAACAACTCTTTTCAGAGTAGTATCGCAATGGCACCTTATGAGGCGCTCTACGGGAGGCCTTGTAGGTCGCCTTTGTGTTGGGCAGAGGTTGGGGAGAAAGTTGTTTCAGGACCGAAGATGGTCAAAGAAGCACGAGAGAGAGTTGATGAGATCCGGAAGCGGTTGATCACCGCACAGAGCCGACAAAAGTCTTATGCTGACCGCAGGAGGAGACCATTGGAGTTCGCTGTAGGCGATAAGGTTTTCTTGAAGGTTAGTTCGAGACGGGGGATTCAGAGGTATAGCAAACATGGGAAGTTAGCACCGAGATTTGTGGGGCCATTTGAGATTTTGGAGACGGTTGGACCGGTGGTGTACCGTTTGGCACTTCCACCGAAGCTTGAGAAGGTTCACAATGTATTCCATGTATCAATGCTTCGGAAATATGAGCCGGATCCATCGCATGTGATAGATTACGTTACAAGTTGAGGAAGATGGGAGTTACACTCTTCACCCGGTGAAGATTCAAAACCGACAGAACAAAGTGACGAGATCGAGTGTGATTCCATTAGTAAAAGTGATGTGGATGTATCATGGAGTTGAAGAAGCAACTTGGGAGTTGGAATCCAGAATGAAGGAGAAGTATCCAGAGTTGTTTGATGATTCAGGTATGTGTGTAGTTAAATTTCGAGACGAAATTTTATTAAGGGGGGGAGGATGTAAAATCCCGACCCAAAAATTTAGTTTTGAGTCGAATTACGGATGATCCGTGGAGTACGGAATCATGGAAAAATAGTTTTGAGCTTGGTTCAGTAAATGGGTCATAACTTTTAGTATACATGTCCGTTTCGGTCCCATAATATATCAAATCGAAGCTTAGACCGAGCCGGAAAATAAATTTGAGAAAAAAACTGAATTATGTGAACAGTAATCCTTCCGGACGAATAAATTAGCCGTCCGGACGGATATGCCTAGATTCAAGGCAGTGAGTTACGGGAACAGTAATTCGTCCGGACAGATACTTTGGGCATCCGGACGGCTATCGGGAAATCAATTTTTAAGAAACAGAGTTAGACATTTCTGCATATTATTTCTTGGAGAAGCCCGACTAGAGAGAGAAAGAGAGAGAGAAGAAAAGAGAGAAGGAGGTTTTAGCAAGAGTTTGGCTTGGGGATTGTGGATTGGTGACCCTTGAAGT
This sequence comes from Euonymus europaeus, assembly GCA_963580455.1. NCBI lineage: Eukaryota > Viridiplantae > Streptophyta > Magnoliopsida > Celastrales > Celastraceae > Euonymus > Euonymus europaeus. The sequence continues at coordinate 10,042,234 of OY756969.1, forward strand.
CAAATAAGGAAGATTCAAGCTTGTTCTTAGAGATTTGGTAAGTTTTTCATAGTTTTTGGAATTTTTAGGTTTTTCTAGATTCGTTTGATTCTTTAAGAATTAGACTCTATGGTTTAGATATGTTGTTCTAGACTTGATTTTAGACCTATGTGTAGGTTTGATTGTGATTTTGGTGTGAAGGATCGTTTGGGCTAAGAACAAAGGTGTTTTAGAGGAATTTCTAGAGAGAGAAAGTACGTGTTTATGATTTTGTTGATTAAATTGTGATTGATATGATAATATGGAATTTTTGGATTAATTATATGAGTTCAATTTGATGTGAATCGATAGGTTGGGAGAACCAATGGTTAAAACCCTAAATTTGAGAATTTGTGTAGTTGGCTTGGAACAAGGTAGGGGATTTCCAACCTTTCTATTTAATATTCGTTATTGTTGCCTAAATAGCGTTTCTATTCTTCATTGGTCGTCGTTGTTTGTGTTTCCGCCTTAATTGCTTCTAAGGGGGAACGAGTTTGTGTGGATTGTTGCTAGTTGTTGAATATTTCATGACCCGATTGTGTGTTCCGTCATTTACGGAGACGTTGTGATTTTCCGTTCATGCATCATGGTAGTTATGTAAAATATATAGGATAATCATATATACTTATCTATTCGGCATGACATGTCATAATGCATTAGAGATGCATGGGGGACTCGGGTATGGACTCGGGAACCTTTAGGTTACTTGAAAGCCACATGGGAGGATGGCAAGGTGAAGGTTGTTACCACCGAGTCCTGTGAACCCCATGTGAGGTAACGCACTAGGGTAGGGTCGAGAGTGACTTTGCCTTGTGAGGTGCGGGCGTGATGGGTTCACGTAGCCGGATGATCCTACGAGTGGTTGGTAGTGGTGAGCTTGCTCCCGTGCAATATTACATTGAACTGTAATGGTATTGTGGTTGTTATGCTCCGAAAAGGTTAATCCGGATAAATGTCGATGTGAAATTGTTGAGTATACGTTCATGTGGTAGGTAGATATTGATGCATTACTTTCTTTTGGTTCTGCCTATATCAATGTTTAATTCTTTACCCTACTGAGCTTCTAGCTCACTCCTTCACTTTCTTCCTTCCACAGGAGATACTGGTATAGGTACCGGTGGTGCGGATCGGTGAGCGGGACGTGACATGGATGGCCCTGGGTAGGATTGGGTGCTAGAGATATACTCTATACATGTGGGTGTATGTAGTATATCTATGTTGTGAGAATATAACCATTTGGCACGGTTGTGCTTGCATGTAGATGTGGATGCTGATGTATGGTTATATTTGATGATATATGAATCTGTGTGTAGATTTATATGTGATGCCATCAGTTTGTGCATGCTGGTAGTAAATGGCCTGTGGCCTAGGGTCAGGATTGCATGTGGTTGAGGACTGAGGCCTATGGTTGCTAGTGTGATGTTGTGTTTGCTACGTTTCTGATGCAGGTGGGCACTCCCTGATATACGGGGAGATGCCGCCGGATTTCCAGTTGATCCCGGATGTTCACACTAGTGACCTTGGAAGGGTGCGCGGAGAGCACCCAGTCGCGTCTCCGAAAACGGGGCGTGACAATTTGTGGTACGTAATTGGGGTTTTGGCATCGAAATAATCAGTGGAGTTTATACTCATAAAATTTGACATAGAAGAACAATAAAAAGTGTACACCGAGCAACTTTGATAGTCCCAAATTCCTCAACACTCTCGAAAGAGGTGATTTGATCGGTTTTCTCCAATTAAGAAGGAAATTTGTTCTCTTTACAACAAAAGAATTTACGAAGCAAATACTAGTAAATTTGGATATAAATAAATAATAAAAAGTGTATGCCTATCAACTTTGATGATTCGGAATTACTCAATTCTATCCATGGAGGAGCCTTTAACGGTTTTGTCCATTTACGATACAAAATTTGGGTTTCTGCATCGAAATAATCTATACAGTTTATACTCGTAAAATTTGACATAGAAGTACAATAAAAAGTGTACACAAAGCAACTTTGATTGTTCGAAATTACTCAACTCTCTCTATGGAGGAACTTTTAACGATTTTGTTCGTTTGTCATAGAAAGATTGTGTTTTGGCATCGAAATAATGTAGGAAGTTCATACTCATAAAATTTGATATACAAGAACAATAAAAAGTGTACACCGAGCAATTTTGATTATTCGGAATTGCACAACTCTCTCTTTGGAGGAGCTTTTAACGGTTTTATTCATTTGTAATGGAAAGTTAGAATTTTGGCATCGAAATAACCTAGGAAGCCTATACTCGTAAAATTTGACATAGAAGAACAATAAAAAGTGTACGCCGAGCAACTTTGGTAGTTCGTAATTACTTAACTCTCTCTATGGAGGAGCGTTTAAAGGTTTTGTCCATTTTTCATAGAAACTTCGTGTTTTGGCATCAAAATAATCTCAGAAGCTTATACTCGTAAAATTTGACATAGAAGAACAATAAAAAGTGTACACCGAGCAACTTTGATGGTCCGAAATTGCTCTACTCTCTCTATGGAGGAGCTTTGAACGGTTTTGTCCATTTATCAAGAAAACTTGGTGTTTTGGCATCGAAATAAACTTAAAAGCTTATAATCGTAACATTTGACATAGAAGAACAATATAAAGTGTACATCGAGCAACTTTGATGGTCCAAAATTGCTCAACTCTCTCTATGGAGGAGCTTTTAACGGTTTTGTTCATTTGTCATAGAAAGTTGGTGTTTTGGCATCGAAATAGCCTCAGAAGTTTATACTCGTAAAATTTGACATAGAAGAACAATAAAAAGTGTACACTTAGCAACTTTGATGGTCCGAAATTGCTCAAATCTCTCAATGGAGGTGTTTTTAATAGTTTTGCCCAGTTTAGAACGAAATTTGTTCTCTTGACAATAAAACAATCTACGAAGTGAATACTAGTAGATTTGAACATAAAGAAACAATAAAAAGTGAATGCCTATCAACTTTGATGATTCAGAATTGCTCAATTCTATCCATGGAGAAGTCTTTACTGGTTTTGTCCATTTTCGATATAAAGTTGGGGTTTTGGCATCGAAATAATTTATGGAGCCTATATTCGTAAAATTTGACATAGGAGAAGAATAAAAAAATGTACACTGAGCAACTTTGATAGTCCAAAATTTCTCAACACTCTCGACAAAGGTGCTTTGATCGGTTCTCGCCAATTAAGAAGGAAATTTGTTTTCTTGACAAAAAAACAAATTACGAAACGAATACTAGTAAATTTGGACACAAAGAAACAATAAAAAGTGCACATTTATCAACTTTGACGGGTCGGAATTACTCATTTCTATCCATGGCGGAGCCTTTAACGGTTTTTTCCATTTATGATACAAAGTTGGGGTTTTGACATTGAAATAATCTATGGAACTTACACTCATAAAATTTGACTTATGAGAACAATAAAAAGTGTAGAACGAGCATCTTTGATGGTTTAGAATTACTCAACTCTCTCTTTGAAGGAGTATTCAATGGTTTTGTCCATTTGTCATAGAAAGTTGGGATTTTGGCATCGAAATAATCTAGTAAGCTTATACTCGTAAAATTTGACATAGAAGAACAATAAAAAGTGTACACCGAGCAACTTTGATGGTTCGAAATTGCTCAACTCTCTCTATGGAGGAGCTTTTAACGGTTTGGTCGATTTGTCATAGAAAGTTGGTATTTTTTCATCGAAATAATCCCAGAAGCTTATAGTCGTAAAATTTGACATATAAGAACAATAAAAAGTGTACACCGAGCAACATCGGTGGTTCGAAATTGCTCAACTATATCTATGGAGATATTTTCTATGATTTTGTCCAATTTAGAACGAAATTTGTTTTCACGACAACAAAACAACCTACAAAGAGAATACTAGTAAATTTTGACAAAAAGAAACAATAAAATGTGCACACCTATCAACATTGATGATAAGGAATCACTCAATTCTATCCATGGAGGATCCTTTAATGTCTTTTTCCATTTGTGATACAAAGTTGGGGTTTCAGCATCAAAATAATCTATAGAGCTTATACTCATAAAATTTGACATAAGAGAACAATAAAAAGTGTACGCCGAGCAACTTTGATGGTTCGAAATTGTTCAACTCTCTTTATAAAGATGCTTTTAACGATTTTGTATATTTGTCATAGAAAGTTGTTGTTTTGGCATCGAAATAATGTAGGAAGTTTATACTCGTAAAATTTGATATAGAAGAACAATAAAATGTGTACACCGAGCAACTTTGATGGTTCGAAATTGCCCAACTCTCTCTTTGGAGAAAGTTTTAACGTTTTTGTCCATTTGTCATAGAAAGTTGGGATTTTGGCATCAAAATAATCTAGGAAGCTTATACTCGTAAAATTTGACATAGAAGAACAATAAAAAGTGTACGCCCGATCACGTATTAAGCCAGAGATAGATAGGGGTCGCAGGAAAGCGAAAAGTTGAAGGCTAGGAATGAACTAGAGCAGGTCGTAGATCAGGTTAAGCTCCGTTCAACTTTGATGGTTCGAAATCGCTCAAATTTCTCTATGAAGTAGCTTTTAATAGTTTTGTCTATTTTTCATAGAAAGCTGTTGTTTTGGCATCGAAATAATCTCAGAAGCTTATACTCGTAAATTTTTACATAGAAGAACAGTGAAAAGTGTACACCGAGCAACTTTGATCGTCCGAAATTGCACAACTCTCTCGATGGAGATGTTTTTAATGGTTTTGCCAATTTAGAATGAAATTTGTTCTCCAAACAACAAAACAATCTACGAAGCGAATACTAATAAATTTGGACATAGAGAAACAATAAAAAGTGCATATCTATCAACTATGACGAGTCGGAATTACTTAATTCTATCCATGGAGGAGCCCTTAACAGTTTTGTCGATTTATGATATAAAGTTGCGGTTTTAGCATCGAAATAATCTATGGAACTTATAGTCATAAAATTTTACATATCAGAACAATAAAAAATATACATCGAGCAACTTCGATGGTTCGGAATTGCTCAACTCTCTCTTTGGAGGAGCTTTTAATGATTTTGTCCATTCGTCATAAAAAGTTGGGATTTTTGCATCGAAATAATCTAGCAAGATTATACTCGTACAATTTGACAGAGAAGAAAAATAAAAATTGTATATCAAACAACTTTGATGGTCCGAAATTGCTCAACTCTCTCAATGGAGGAGCTTTTAACGGTTTTGTCCATTTGTCATAAAGTTGGTGTTTTGGCATCGAAATAGTCTCAGAAGCTTATACTGGTAAAATTTGGCATAGAAGAACAATAAAAAGTGTACACCGAGCAACTTTGATGGTCCGAAATTGCTCAACTCTCTCGATGGAGATATGTTTTACGGTTTTGCCCAATTTAGAACGAAATTTGTTCTCTTGACAACAAAACAATCTAAGAAGAGAATACTAGAAAATGTGGACAAAAAGAAATAATAAAAAGTGCATACCTATCAGTGTTGCTGATTCAGAATTACTCAATTCTATCCATGAAGGAGCCTTTAACGGTTTTGTCAATTTGTGATACAAAGTTCGGGTTTTGCCATCGAAATAATCTATGGAGCTTATACTCATAAAATTTGACATACGAGAACAATAAAAAGTGTACACCGAGCAACTTTGATGGTTCGGAATTGCTCAACTCTCTCTGTGGAGGAGCTCTTAAAGGTTTTGTCCATTTGTCAAAGAAAGTTGGTGTTTCGACATCGAAATAATCCCAGAAGCTTATAGTCGTAAAATTTGACATATAAGAACAATAAAAAGTGTACACCGAGCAACTTTGATTGTTCGAAATTGCTCAACTATGTCTATGGAGATATTTTTTTATGGTTTTGCCCAATTTAGAATGAAATTATTTCTCTTGACAACAAAACAATCTACGAAGAGAATACTACTAAATTTTGACAAAAAGAAACAATAAAAAGTGCATACCTATCAAGGTTGATGATACGGAATCACTCATTTCTATCCATGTAGGAGCCTTTAACGAGTTTGTCCATTTGTGATACAAAGTCAGGATTTCGGCATCAAATTAATCTATGGAGCTTATACTCGTAAAATTTAACATAAGGGAACAATAAAAAGCGTACACCGAACAACTTTGGTGGTTCGGAGTTTCATCTCTTTTTATGGAGATGCTTTTAACGATTTTGTCTATTTGTCATAGAAAGTAGTTGTTTTGGCATCAAAATAATGTAGAAAGTTTATACTCGTAAACTTTGATATAGAAGAACAATAAAAAGTGTACACCGAGCAACTTTGATGGTTCGTAATTGCTCAACTCTCTATTTGCAAGAGCTTTTAACGGTTTTGTCCATTTGTTATAGAAAGTTGGGATTTTGGCATCGAAATAATCTAGGAAGCTTATACTCGTAAAATTTGACGTAGAAGAACAATAAAAAGTGTACCCTCGATCCAGTATTAAACCAGAGACAGATAGGGGCGGCAGGAAAGCAAAAGGAGGAAGGCTAGAAATTAACTAGAGCTGGACGTAGATCAAGTTAAGCTCCATTCAACTTTGATGGTCCAAAATTGCTCAACTCTCTCTATGGAGGTGCTTTTAATGATTTTGTCCATTTGTCATAGAAAGTTGGTGTTTTGGCATCGAAATAATCTCATAAGCTAATACTCGTAAAATTTGACAAAGAAGAACAATAAAAAGTGTACACCGAGGAACTTTGATCGTTCGAAATTGCTCAACTCTCTCGATGGAAATGTTTTTAATGGTTTTGCCAATTTGGAATGAAATTTGTTCTCCTGACAACTAAACAATCTGCGAAGTGAATACTAGTAAAATTGGACATAAAGAAACAATAAAAAGTGAATATCTATCAATTTTGACGAGTCCAAATTACTTAATTCTATCCATGGAGGAGCCATTAACGGTTTTGTCAATTTACGATACAAAGTTGTGGTTTGGGCATCAAAATAATTTATGGAGCTTATAATCAGAAAATTTTACATATGAGAACAATAAAAAGTGTACACCGGGCAACTTCGATGGTTCGGGAATTTCTCAACTGTCTCTTTCGAGGAGCTTTTAACGGTTTTGTCCATTTGTCGTACAAAGTTGGGATTTTTGCATCGAAATAATCTAGCAAGATTATAATCATAAAATTTGACACAGAAGAACAATAAAAAGTGTACACCGAGCAACTTTGATGGTCCGAAATTGCTCAACTCTCTCTATGCAGGAGCTTTTAACGGTTTTGTCCATTTGTCATAAAGTTGGTGTTTTGACATCGAAATAGTCTCAGAATCTTATACTGGTAAAATTTGACATAGAAGAACAATAAAAAGTGTACACGGAGCCACTTTGATGGTCCGAAATTGCTCAACACTCCTGATGGAGATATGTTTTATGGTTTTGCCCAATTTAGAACGAAATTTGTTCTCTTGACAACAAAACAATCTACGAAGAGAATACTAGAAAATGTGGGTAAAAAGAAATAATAAAAAGTGCATACCTATCAGTGTTGATTATTCGGAATTACTCAATTCTATCCATGGCGGAGACTTTTACGGTTTTGTCAATTTGTGATACAAAGTTCGGGTTTTTCCATCGAAATAATCTATGGAGATTATACTCATAAAATTTGACATTCGAGAACAATAAAAAGTGTACAACAAGCAACTTTGATGGTTCGGAATTGCTCAACTCTCCCTTTGGAGGAGCTTTTAACGGTTTTGTCCATTTGTCAAAGAAAGTTGGTGTTTTGACATCGAAATAACCTGAGAAGCTTGTAGTCGTAAATTTTGACATATAAGAACAATAAAAAGTGTACACCGAGCAACTTTGATGGTTCGAAATTGCTAAACTCTCTCTATGAAGGAGCTCTTAACGATTTTGTCCATTTTTCATAGAAAGCTGTTGTTTTGGCATCGAAATAATCTTAGTAGCTTATACTCATAAAAATTGACATAGAAGAACAATAGAAAGTGTACACCGAGCAACTTTGATGGTCCGAAAATGCTCAACTCTCTCGATGGACATATGTTTTATGGTTTTGCCCAATTTGGAACGAAATTTGTTCTCTTGACAACAAAACAATATATGAAGAGAATACTAGAAAATGTGGATAAAAACAAATAATAAAAAGTGCATACCTATCAATGTTGATGATTCGGAATTACTCAATTCTATCCATGGAGGAGCCTTTAACAGTTTTATCAATTTGTGATACAAAGTTGGGGTTTTGCCATCGAAATAATCTATGGAGCTTATACTCATAAAATTTAACATACAAGAACAATAAAAAGAGTACACCGAGCAACTTTGATGGTTCGGACTTGCTCAACTCTCTCTTTGGAGGAGCTTTTAACAGTTTTGTCCATTTGTCAAAGAAAGTTGGTGTTTTGGCATCGAAATAATCTCAGAAGCTTATAGTCGTAAAATTTGACATATAAGAACAATAAAAAGTGTACACCGAGCAACTTTGATGGTTCGAAATTGCTCAACTTTCTCTATGAAGTAGCTTTTTATGGTTTTGTCTATTTTTCATAGAAAGATGTTGTTTTGGCATAGAAATAGTCTCAGAAGCTTATACTCATAAAATTTTACATAGAAGAATAGTATAAAGTGTACACTGAGCAACTTTGATCGTCCGAAATTGTTCAACTCTCTCGATGGAGATGTTTTTAATGGTTTCGCTAATTTAGAATGAAATTCGTTCTCCAAACAACAAAACAATCTACGAAGCAAATACTAGTAAATTTGCACATAAATAAACAAGAAAAAGTGCATATCTGTCAATTTTGACCAGCCGGAATTACTTAATTCTATCCATGGAGGAGTTTTTAACAATTTTGTCAATTTATGATACAAAGTTGGGGTTTTGACATCAAAATAATCTATGGAACTTATAGTAAATTTTTTTTACATATTAGAACAATAAAAAGTGTACACCGAGCAACTTTGATGGTTCGGAATTGCTCAACTCTCTCTTTGGAGGAGCTTTTAACGGTTTTGTCCATTTGTCGTACAAAGTTGGGATTTTTGCATCGAAATAATCTAGCAAGATTATAATCGTAAAATTTGACACAGAAGAACAATAAAAAGTGTACACCGAATAAAACTTTGACGGTCTGAAATTGCTCAACTCTCTCTATGGAGGAGCTTTTAACGGTTTTGTCCATTTGTCATAAAGTTGGTGTTTTGGCATCGAAATAATCTCAGAAGCTTATAGTCGTAAATTTGACATATAAGAACAATAAAAAGTGTACACCGAGCAACTTTGATGGTTCGAAATTGCTCAACTTTCTCTATGAAGTAGCTTTTAATGGTTTTGTCTATTTTTCATAGAAAGCTGTTGTTTTGGCATCGAAATAGTCTCAGAAGCTTATACTCATAAAATTTTACATAGAAGAATAGTATAAAGTGTACACTGAGCAACTTTGATCGTCCGAAATTGTTCAACTCTCTCGATGGAGATGTTTTTAATGGTTTCGCTAATTTAGAATGAAATTTGTTCTCCAAACAACAAAACAATCTACGAAGCAAATACTAGTAAATTTGCACATAAATAAACAATAAAAAGTGCATATCTATCAATTTTGACCAGCCGGAATTACTTAATTCTATCCATGGAGGAGTTTTTAACAATTTTGTCAATTTATGATACAAAGTTGGGGTTTTGACATCAAAATAATCTATGGAACTTCTAGTAAAATTTTTTTACATATTAGAACAATAAAAAGTGTACAACGAGCAACTTTGATGGTTCGGAATTGCTCAACTCTCTCTTTGGAGGAGCTTTTAACGGTTTTGTCCATTTGTCGTACAAAGTTGGGATTTTTGCATCGAAATAATCTAGCAAGATTATAATCGTAAAATTTGACACAGAAGAACAATAAAAAGTGTACACCGAATAAAACTTTGATGGTCTGAAATTGCTCAACTCTCTCTATGGAGGAGCTTTTAACGGTTTTGTCCATTTGTCATAAAGTTGGTGTTTTGACATCGAAATAGTCTCAGAATCTTATATTGGTAAAATTTGACATAGAAGAACAATAAAAAGTGTACACGGAGCAACTTTGATGGTCCAAAATTGCTCAACTCTCTCGATGGGGATATGTTTTATGGTTTTGCCCAATTTAGAACGAAATTTGTTCTCTTAACAACAAAACAATCTACGAAGAGAATACTAGAAAATGTGGGCAAAAAGAAATAATAAAAAGTGCATACCTATCAGTGTTGATTATTCGGAATTAGTCAATTCTATCAATGGAGGAGCCTTTAACGGTTTTATCAATTTGTGTGACAAAGTTCGGGTTTTTCCATCGAAATAATCTATGGAGATTATACTCATAAAATTTGACATACGAGAACAATAAAAAGTGTACACCGAGCAACTTTGATGGTTCGGAATCGCTCAACTCTCTCTTTGGAGGAGCTTTTAACGGTTTTGTTCATTTGTCAAAAAAGTTGGTATTTTGGCATCGAAATAATCTCAGAAGCTTATAGTCGTAGATTTTGACATATAAGAACAATAAAAAGTGTACACCGAGCAACTTTGATGGTTCGAAATTGCTAAACTCTCTCAATGAAGGGGCTTTTAACGATTTTGTCCATTTTTCATAGAAAGCTGTTGTCTTGGCATCGAAATAATCTCAGTAGCTTATACTCGTAAAAATTGACATAGAAGAACAATAAAAAGTGTACACCGAGCAACTTTGATGGTCCGAAAATGCTCAACTCTCTCGATGGAGATATGTTTTATGGTTTTGACCAATTTGGAACGAAATTTGTTCTCTTGACAACAAAACAATATATGAAGAGACTACTAGAAAATGTTGATAAAAAGAAATAATAAAAAGTGCATACCTATCAATGTTGATGATTCGGAATTACTCAATTCTATCCATGGAGAAGCCTTTAACGGTTTTATCAATTTGTGATACAAAGTTGGGGTTTTGCCATCGAAATAATCTATGGAGTTTATACTCATAAAATTTAACATACGAGAACAATAAAAAGAGTACACCGAGCAACTTTGATGGTTCGGAATTGCTCAACTCTCTCTTTGGAGGAGCTTTTAGCGGTTTTGTCCATTTGTCAAAGAAAGCTGGTGTTTTGGCATCGAAATAATATCAGAAGCTTATAGTCGTAAAATTTGACATATAAGAACAATAAAAAGTGTACACCGATCAACTTTGATGGTTCGAAATTGCTCAACATTCTATATGAAGTAGCTTTTAATGGTTTTGTCTATTTTAAATAGAAAGCTGTTGTTTTGGCATCGAAATAATCCCAGAACCTTATAATCATAAAATTTTACATAGAAGAACAGTAAAAAGTGTACACTGAGTAAATTTGATCGTCTGAAATTGTTCAACTCTCTCGATGGAGATGTTTTTAATGGTTTCGCTAATTTAGAATGAAATTTGTTCGCCAAACAACAAAACAATCTACAAAGCGAATACTAGAAAATTTGAACATAAAAAAACAATAAAAAGTGCATATCTATCAACTTTGACGAGTCGGAATTACTTAATTCTATCCATGGAGCTGCCTTTAACGGTTTTGTCAATTTATTATACAAAGTTGCGGTTTTGGCATCGAAATAATCTATGGAACTTATAGTCATAAAATTTTACATATCAGAACAATAAAAAGTGTACACCGAGCAACTTCGATAGTTCGGAATTGCTCAACTCTCTCTTTGGAGGAGCTTTTAACGGTTTTGTCCATTTGTCGTACAAAGTTGGGATTTTTGCATTGAAATAATCTAGCGAGGTTATACTCGTAAAATTTGACACAGAAGAACAATAAAAAGTGTACACCGAGCAACTTTGATGGTCCGAAATTGCTCAACTCCCTCTATGGAGGAGCTTTTAACGGGTTTGTCCATTTGTCATAAAGTTGGTGTTTTGACATCGAAATAGTCTCAGAAGCTTATACGGGTAAAATTTGACATAGAAGAACAATAAAAAATGTACACCGAGCAACTTTGACGGTTCGAAATTGCTCAACTTTCTCTATGAAGTAGCTTTTAATGGTTTTGTCTATTTTTCATAGAAATATGTTGTTTTGGCATCGAAATAATCTCTGAAGCTTATACTCGTAAAATATTAAATAGAAGAACAGTAAAAAGTGTACACCGAGAAACTTTGATCGTCCGAAATTGTTCAACTCTCTCGATGGAGAAGTTTTTAATGGTTTTGCCAATTTAGAATGAAATTTGTTCTCCAAACAACAAAACAATCTACGAAGCGAATACTAGTAAATTTGCACATAGATAAACAATAAAAAGTGCATATCTATCAACTTTGACCAGTCGGAATTACTTAATTCTATCCATGGAGGAGTTTTTAACGATTTTGTCAATTTATGATACAAAGTTGGGGTTTTGGCATCAAAATAATCTATGGAACTTATAGTCAAAAAATTTTACATATCTGAACAATAAAAAGTGTACAACGAGCAACTTTGATGGTTCGGAATTGCTCAACTCTCTGTTTGGAGGAGCTTTTAACGGTTTTGTCCATTTGTCGTACAAAGTTGCGATTTTTGCATCGAAATAATCTAGCAAGATTATAATCGTAAAATTTGACACAGAAGAACAATAAAAAGTGTACACCGGGCAACTTTGATGGTCTGAAATTGCTCAACTCTCTCTATGGAGGAGCTTTTAACGGTTTTGTCCATTTGTCATAAAGTTGGTGTTTTGACATTGAAATAGTCTCAGAATCTTATATTGGTAAAATTTGACATAGAAGAACAATAAAAAGTGTACACAGAGCAACTTTGATGGTCCGAAATTGCTCAACTCTCTCGATGGAGATATGTTTTATGGTTTTGCCCAATTTAGAACGAAATTTGTTCTCTTGACAACAAAACAATCTACGAAGAGAATACTAGAAAATGTGGGCAAAAAGAAATAATAAAAAGTGCATACCTATCAGTGTTGATTATTCGGAATTACTCAATTCTATCCATGGAGGAGCCTTTAACGGTTTTGTCAATTTGTGTGACAAAGTTCGGGTTTTTCCATCGAAATAATCTATGGAGATTATACTCATAAAATTTGACATACGAGAACAATAAAAAGTGTACACCGAACAACTTTGATGGTTCGGAATTGCTCAACTCTCTCTTTGGAGGTGCTTTTAACGGTTTTGTCCATTTATCAAAGAAAGTTGGTGTTTTTCCATTGAAATAATCGAGCAAGGCTATACTCGTAAAATTTGACACAGAAGAACAATAAAAAGTGTACACCGAGCAACTTTGATGGTCCGAAATTGCTCAACTCCCTCTATGGAGGAGGTTTTAACGGGTTTGTCCATTTCTCATAAAGTTGGTGTTTTGACATCGAAATAGTCTCAGAAGCTTATACAGGTAAAATTTGACATAGAAGAACAATAAAAAATGTACACCGAGCAACTTTGATGGTTCGAAATTGCTCAACTTTCTCTACGAAGTAGCTTTTAATGGTTGAGTCTATTTTTCATAGAAATATGTTGTTTTGGCATTGAAATAATCTCTGAAGCTTATACTCATAAAATTTTAAATAGAAGAACAGTAAAAAGTGTACACCGAGCAACTTTGATCGTCCGAAATTGTTCAACTCTCTGGATGGAGATGTTTTTAATGGTTTTGCCGATTTAGAATGAAATTTGTTCTCCAAACAACAAAACAATCTACGAAGCGAATACTAGTAAATTTGGACATAAAGAAACAATAAAAAGTGCATATCTATCAACTTTGACAAGTCGGAATTACTTAATTCTATCCATGGAGGAGCGTTTAACGGTTTTGTCAATTTATGATACAAAGTTGTAGTTTTGGCATCGAAATAATATATGGAACTTATAGTTATAAAATTTTACATATCAGAACAATAAAAAGTGTACACCAAGCAACTTTGAGGGTTCGGAATTGCTCAACTCTCTCTTTGGAGGAGCTTTTAACGGTTTTGTCCATTTGTCATACAAAGTTGGGATTTTTGCATCGAAATAATCTAGCAAGATTATACTCGTAAAATTTGAGACAAAAGAACAATAAAAAGTGTACACCGAGAAACTTTGATCGTCCGAAATTGTTCAACTCTCTCGATGGAGAAGTTTTTAATGGTTTTGCCAATTTAGAATGAAATTTGTTCTCCAAACAACAAAACAATCTACGAAGCGAATACTAGTAAATTTGCACATAGATAAACAATAAAAAGTGCATATCTATCAACTTTGACCAGTCGGAATTACTTAATTCTATCCATGGAGGAGTTTTTAACGATTTTGTCAATTTATGATACAAAGTTGGGGTTTTGGCATCAAAATAATCTATGGAACTTATAGTCAAAAAATTTTACATATCTGAACAATAAAAAGTGTACAACGAGCAACTTTGATGGTTCGGAATTGCTCAACTCTCTGTTTGGAGGAGCTTTTAACGGTTTTGTCCATTTGTCGTACAAAGTTGCGATTTTTGCATCGAAATAATCTAGCAAGATTATAATCGTAAAATTTGACACAGAAGAACAATAAAAAGTGTACACCGAGCAACTTTGATGGTCTGAAATTGCTCAACTCTCTCTATGGAGGAGCTTTTAACGGTTTTGTCCATTTGTCATAAAGTTGGTGTTTTGACATCGAAATAGTCTCAGAATCTTATATTGGTAAAATTTGACATAGAAGAACAATAAAAAGTGTACACAGAGCAACTTTGATGGTCCGAAATTGCTCAACTCTCTCGATGGAGATATGTTTTATGGTTTTGCCCAATTTAGAACGAAATTTGTTCTCTTGACAACAAAACAATCTACGAAGAGAATACTAGAAAATGTGGGCAAAAAGAAATAATAAAAAGTGCATACCTATCAGTGTTGATTATTCGGAATTACTCAATTCTATCCATGGAGGAGCCTTTAACGGTTTTGTCAATTTGTGTGACAAAGTTCGGGTTTTTCCATCGAAATAATCTATGGAGATTATACTCATAAAATTTGACATACGAGAACAATAAAAAGTGTACACCGAACAACTTTGATGGTTCGGAATTGCTCAACTCTCTCTTTGGAGGTGCTTTTAACGGTTTTGTCCATTTATCAAAGAAAGTTGGTGTTTTTCCATTGAAATAATCGAGCAAGGCTATACTCGTAAAATTTGACACAGAAGAACAATAAAAAGTGTACACCGAGCAACTTTGATGGTCCGAAATTGCTCAACTCCCTCTATGGAGGAGGTTTTAACGGGTTTGTCCATTTCTCATAAAGTTGGTGTTTTGACATCGAAATAGTCTCAGAAGCTTATACAGGTAAAATTTGACATAGAAGAACAATAAAAAATGTACACCGAGCAACTTTGATGGTTCGAAATTGCTCAACTTTCTCTACGAAGTAGCTTTTAATGGTTGAGTCTATTTTTCATAGAAATATGTTGTTTTGGCATTGAAATAATCTCTGAAGCTTATACTCATAAAATTTTAAATAGAAGAACAGTAAAAAGTGTACACCGAGCAACTTTGATCGTCCGAAATTGTTCAACTCTCTGGATGGAGATGTTTTTAATGGTTTTGCCGATTTAGAATGAAATTTGTTCTCCAAACAACAAAACAATCTACGAAGCGAATACTAGTAAATTTGGACATAAAGAAACAATAAAAAGTGCATATCTATCAACTTTGACAAGTCGGAATTACTTAATTCTATCCATGGAGGAGCGTTTAACGGTTTTGTCAATTTATGATACAAAGTTGTAGTTTTGGCATCGAAATAATATATGGAACTTATAGTTATAAAATTTTACATATCAGAACAATAAAAAGTGTACACCAAGCAACTTTGAGGGTTCGGAATTGCTCAACTCTCTCTTTGGAGGAGCTTTTAACGGTTTTGTCCATTTGTCATACAAAGTTGGGATTTTTGCATCGAAATAATCTAGCAAGATTATACTCGTAAAATTTGAGACAAAAGAACAATAAAAAGTGTACACCGAGAAACTTTGATCGTCCGAAATTGTTCAACTCTCTCGATGGAGAAGTTTTTAATGGTTTTGCCAATTTAGAATGAAATTTGTTCTCCAAACAACAAAACAATCTACGAAGCGAATACTAGTAAATTTGCACATAGATAAACAATAAAAAGTGCATATCTATCAACTTTGACCAGTCGGAATTACTTAATTCTATCCATGGAGGAGTTTTTAACGATTTTGTCAATTTATGATACAAAGTTGGGGTTTTGGCATCAAAATAATCTATGGAACTTATAGTCAAAAAATTTTACATATCTGAACAATAAAAAGTGTACAACGAGCAACTTTGATGGTTCGGAATTGCTCAACTCTCTGTTTGGAGGAGCTTTTAACGGTTTTGTCCATTTGTCGTACAAAGTTGCGATTTTTGCATCGAAATAATCTAGCAAGATTATAATCGTAAAATTTGACACAGAAGAACAATAAAAAGTGTACACCGAGCAACTTTGATGGTCTGAAATTGCTCAACTCTCTCTATGGAGGAGCTTTTAACGGTTTTGTCCATTTGTCATAAAGTTGGTGTTTTGACATCGAAATAGTCTCAGAATCTTATATTGGTAAAATTTGACATAGAAGAACAATAAAAAGTGTACACAGAGCAACTTTGATGGTCCGAAATTGCTCAACTCTCTCGATGGAGATATGTTTTATGGTTTTGCCCAATTTAGAACGAAATTTGTTCTCTTGACAACAAAACAATCTACGAAGAGAATACTAGAAAATGTGGGCAAAAAGAAATAATAAAAAGTGCATACCTATCAGTGTTGATTATTCGGAATTACTCAATTCTATCCATGGAGGAGCCTTTAACGGTTTTGTCAATTTGTGTGACAAAGTTCGGGTTTTTCCATCGAAATAATCTATGGAGATTATACTCATAAAATTTGACATACGAGAACAATAAAAAGTGTACACCGAACAACTTTGATGGTTCGGAATTGCTCAACTCTCTCTTTGGAGGTGCTTTTAACGGTTTTGTCCATTTGTCAAAGAAAGTTGGTGTTTTTCCATTGAAATAATCGAGCAAGGCTATACTTGTAAAATTTGACACAGAAGAACAATAAAAAGTGTACACCGAGCAACTTTGATGGTCCGAAATTGCTCAACTCCCTCTATGGAGGAGCTTTTAACGGGTTTGTCCATTTCTCATAAAGTTGGTGTTTTGACATCGAAATAGTCTCAGAAGCTTATACAGGTAAAATTTGACATAGAAGAACAATAAAAAATGTACACCGAGCAACTTTGATGGTTCGAAATTGCTCAACTTTCTCTACGAAGTAGCTTTTAATGGTTGAGTCTATTTTTCATAGAAATATGTTGTTTTGGCATTGAAATAATCTCTGAAGCTTATACTCATAAAATTTTAAATAGAAGAACAGTAAAAAGTGTACACCGAGCAACTTTGATCGTCCGAAATTGTTCAACTCTCTGGATGGAGATGTTTTTAATGGTTTTGCCGATTTAGAATGAAATTTGTTCTCCAAACAACAAAACAATCTACGAAGCGAATACTAGTAAATTTGGACATAAAGAAACAATAAAAAGTGCATATCTATCAACTTTGACAAGTCGGAATTACTTAATTCTATCCATGGAGGAGCGTTTAACGGTTTTGTCAATTTATGATACAAAGTTGTAGTTTTGGCATCGAAATAATATATGGAACTTATAGTTATAAAATTTTACATATCAGAACAATAAAAAGTGTACACCAAGCAACTTTGAGGGTTCGGAATTGCTCAACTCTCTCTTTGGAGGAGCTTTTAACGGTTTTGTCCATTTGTCATACAAAGTTGGGATTTTTGCATCGAAATAATCTAGCAAGATTATACTCGTAAAATTTGAGACAAAAGAACAATAAAAAGTGTACACCGAGCAACTTTGATGGTCCGAAATTGTTCAACTCTCTCTATGGAGGAGCTTTTAACGGTTTTGTCCATTTGTCATAAAGTTGGTGTTTTGACATCGAAATAGTCTCAGAATCTTATACTGGTAAAATTTGACATAGAAGAACAATAAAAAGTGTACACCGAGCAACTTTGATGGTCCGAAATTGCTCAACTCTCTCGATGGAGATATGTTTTATGGTTTTGCCCAATTTAGAACGAAATTTGTACTCTTGACAATAAAACAATCTACGAAGAGAATACTAGAAAATGTGGGCAAAAAGAAATAATAAAAAGTGCATACCTATCAGTGTTGATGATTCGGAATTACTCAATTTTATCCATGGAGGAGCCTTTAACGTTTTTGTCAATTTGTGATAAAAAGTTCGGGTTTTGCCATCGAAATAATCTATGGAGCTCATACTCATAAAATTTGACATACGAGAACAATAAAAAGTGTACACCGAGAAACTTTGATGGTTCGGAATTGCCCAACTCTCTCTTTGGAGGAGCTTTTAAAGGTTTTGTCCATTTGTCAAAGAAAGTTGGTGTTTCGGCATCGAAATAATCTCAGAAGCTTATAGTCGTAAAATTTTACATATAAGAACAATAAAAAGTGTACACCGAGCAACTTTGATGGTTCGAAATTGCTCAACTATATCTATGGAGATATTTTTTATGGTTTTGCCCAATTTAGAACGAAAGTTGTTATCTTGACAACAAAACAACCTACGAAGAGAATACTACTAAATTTTGACAAAAAGAAACAATAAAAGTGCATACCTATCAACGTTGATGATACGGAATCACTCATTTCTATCCATGTAGGAGCCTTTAACGACTTTGTCCAGTTGTGATACAAAGTCAGGGTTTCGGCATCAAATTAATCTATGGAGCTTATACTCGTAAAATTTGACATAAGAGAACAATAAAAAGCGTACGCTGAGGAACTTTGGTGGTTCGGAGTTGTTCAACTCTCTTTATGGAGATGCTTTTAACGATTTTGTCTATTTGTCATAGAAAGTAGTTGTTTTGGCATCAAAATAATGTAGGAAGTTTATACTCGTAAAATTTGATATAGAAGAACAATAAAAAGTGTACACCGAGCAACTTTGATGGTTCGTAATTGCTCAACTCTCTCTTTGCAGGAGCTTTTAACGGTTTTGTCCATTTGTTGTAGAAAGTTGAGATTTTGGCATCGAAATAATCTAGGAAGCTTATACTCGTAAAATTTGACATAGAAGAACAATAAAAAGTGTACCCCCAATCCAGTATTAAGCCAGATATAGATAGAGGCGGCAGGAAAGCGAAAGGAGGAAGGCTAGAAATGAACTAGAGCTGGACGTAGATCAGGTTAAGCTTCGTTCAACTTTGATGGTCTGAAATTGCTTAACACTGTCTATGGAAGAGCTTTTAACGATTTTGTCCATTTGTCATAGAAAGTTGGTGTTTTGGCATCGAAATAATCTCATAAGCTAATACTCGTAAAATTTGACAAAGAAGAACAATAAAAAGTGTACACCGAGCAACTTTGATCGTCCGAAATTGCTCAACTCTCTCGATGGAGATGATTTTAATGGTTTTGCCAATTTAGAATAAAATTCGTTATTTTGACAACAAAACAATCTACGAAGCGAATACTAGTAAAATTTGACATAAAGAAACAATAAAAAGTGCATATCTATCAACTTTGACGAGTCCGAATTATTTAATTCTATCCATGGAGGAGCCTTTAACGGTTTTGTCAATTTATGATACAAAGTTGGTGTTTTGGCATCGAAATAATCCATGGAGCTTATACTCATAAAATCTTACCTATGAGAACAATAAATAGTGTACACCGAGCAATTTCGATGGTTCGGAATTGCCCAACTGTCTCTTTGGATGAGCTTTTAACGGTTTTGTCCATTTGTCATAGAAAGTTGGGATTTTTGCATCGAAATAATCTAGCAAGATTATATTCGTAAAATTTGACACAGAAGAACAATAAAAAGTGTACACCGAGCAACTTTGATGGTCCAAAATTTCTCAACTCTCTCTATGGAGGAGCTTTAAATGGTTTTGTCCATTTGTCATAAAGTCGGAGTTTTGGCATCGAAATAGTCTCAGAAACTTATACTCGTAAAAATTGACATAGAAGAACAATAAAAAATGTACACCGAGCAACTTTGATTGTCCGAAAATGATCAAATCTCTCAATGGAGATATGTTTTATGGTTTTGCTCAATTTAGAATGACATTTGTTCTCTTGAAAACAAAACAATCTACGAAGAGAATACTAGTAAATGTAGACAAAAAGAAATAATAAAAAGTGCATACCTATCAATGTTGATGATTCGGAATTACTCAATTCTATCCATGGAGGAGCCTTTAACGATTTTATCAATTTGTGATACAAAGTTGGGTCTTTGCCATCGAAATAATCTATGGAGCTTATACTCATAAAACTTGACTTATGAGAACTATAAAAAGCGTACGCTGAACAACTTTGGTGGTTCGGAGTTTCAACTCTTTTTATGGAAATGCTTTTAACGATTTTGTCTATTTGTCATAGAAAGTAGTTGTTTTAGCATCAAAATAGTGTAGGAAGTTTATACTCGTAAAATTTGATATAGAAGAACAATAAAAAGTGTACACCGAGCAACTTTGATGGTTCGTAATTGCTCAACTCTCTATTTCCAGGAGCTTTTAACGGTTTTGTCCATTTGTTATAGAAAGTTGGGATTTTGGCATCGAAATAATCTAAGAAGCTTATACTCGTAAAATTTGACATAGAAGAACAATAAAAAGTGTACGCCCGATCCCGTATTAAGCCAGAGATAGATAGGGGCACGGAGCAACTTTGGTGGTCTGAAAAATGCTCAACTCTCTCGATGGAGATATGTTTTATGGTTTTGCCCAATTTAGAACGAAATTTGTTCTCTTGACAACAAAACAATCTATGAAGAGAATACTAGAAAATGTGGACAAAAAGAAATAATAAAATGTGCATACCTATCAATGTTGATGATTCGGAATTACTCAATTCTATCCATGGAGGAGCCTTTAACGGTTTTGTCAATTTGCGATACAAAGTTTCGGTTTTGCCATCGAAATAATCTATGGAGATTATACTCATAAAATTTGACATTTGAGAACTATAAAAAGTGTACACCGGGCAACTTTGATGGTTCAGAATTGCTCAACTCTCTCTTTGGAGGAGCTTTTAACAGTTTTGTCCATGTCAAAGAAAGTTGGTGTTTTGACATCGAAATAATCTCAGAAGCTTGTAGTCGTAAATTTTGACATATAAGAGCAATAAAAAGCGTACACCGAGCAACTTTGATGGTTCAAAATTGCTAAACTCTCTCTATGAAGGAGCTTTTAACGGTTTTGTATATTTTTCATAGAAAGCTGTTGTTTTGGCATCGAAATAATTTAACAAGCTTATACGCGTAAAATTTTACATGGAAGAACAACAAAAAGTCTACCCCAAGTAACTTTGGTGGTCCAAAATTTCTCAACTCTCTGGATGGAGATATTTTTTTATGGTTTTGCCCAATTTTGAACGAATTTTGTTCTATTGACAACAAAACAACCTACGAAGAGAATACTAGTAAATTTTGACAAAAAGAAACAATAAAAAGTGCATACCTATCAACGTTGATGATACGGAATCACTCAATTCTATCCATGTAGGAGCCTTTAACGACTTTGTCCATTTGTGATACAAAGTCAGGGTTTCGGCATCAAATTAATCTATGGAGCTTATACTCATAAAATTTGACATAAGAGAACAATAAAAAGAGTACGCCGAGCAACTTTGGTGGTTCATAGTTGTTCAACTATCTTTATGGAGATGCTTTTAACGATTTTGTCTTTTTGTCATATAAAGTTTTTGTTTTGGCATTGTAACACCCCGGCCCGTCCAGCTCAACAGCCCAACAGGCCGACCCGGCACCAGGCCCACCATCAAGTGTTACAGGGCCGCAGCCCAGTACCCCCAACCTTTATCCACCTCTCACAAGGCTGGAGGTTGTTGGTGTTGAGGCTTGAACCTCAACCCCTTTCATGTGGCTCTCCACATCACCAACTAAGCCGCGGATTAGTTAGTGATGTGGAGAGCCACATGAAAGGGGTTGAGGGTTCGAGCCTCAACACCAACAACCTCCAGCCTTGTGAGAGGTGGATAAAGGTTGGGGGTAGTGGGCCGCGCCTCTGTAACACTTGATGGTGGGCCTGGTGCCAGGGGGGCCTGTTGGGCTGTCGAGCTGGACGGGCAGGGGTGTTACATAAAAACTACCTTTTTAAGAGTTTCCCCAGCCAAGTGTCCAACTCGCCAGCCCTCTAGCCCGCCCGGCATACCTCGCCACTGGGTACTTCCCTGGGCCATGGCCCAGGCAGCCCAACCCATCCCCTGGCCCAAGTCTATTTCACCTTGGGAGCGCAGGCAGGTTGTTGGAGACAAGATTCGACCCCCTGACCTCCATTTAACATAGGGCCTTCTGCCAACTATGTGACCAACTAACCAAATCTCACGCCCCGTTTTTGGAGACGCGACTGGGTGCTCTCTCCACACCCTTCCTAGGTCACTAGTGTGAACATCCGGGATCAACCGGAAATCCGGCGGCACCTCCCCGTATATCGGAGTGTGCCCACTTGCATCAGAAACGCAGCAACAACAACATCACACTAGCAACCTAGCAAACATAGGCCTCGGGCCTCAACCACATGCAATCCTGACCTTAGGCCTCAGGCCATCCACTACCAACATGCACAAACTGATGGCATCACATATAAATCTACACTCAGATTCATGCCTTATCAAATATAACCATAAATCAACATCCGCGTCAACATGCAAGCACAACCGTGCCAAATGGTTATATTCTCACAACTTAGATATACTACATACACCCACATGCATAGAGTATATCTCTAGCACCTAATCCTATCCAGGGCCACGTTCCGCTCACCGATCCGCACCACCCGTACCTGTACCAGTATCTCCTGTGGAAGGAAGAAAGTAAAGGAGTGAGCTAGAAGCTCAGTAGGGTAAAGAAGTAAACATTGATGTAGGCGGAACCAAAAGAAAACAATGCATCATTATGTACCTACCACATGAACGTATACTCAACATTTTCACATCAACATTTACCGGATTAACCCTTTCGGAGCACAACAACCACAATATCATTGCAACTCAATGTAATATTGCACGGGAGCAAGCTCACCACAACCAACCACTCCTAGGATCATCCGGTTGCGTGAGCCTATCACGCCCGCACCCCACAAGGCAAGTCACTCTAGACCCTACCCCTGGTGTGTTACCCCACATGGGGTTCACATGACTTGGTGGTAAAAACCTTCACCTTGCCATCCTCCCATGTGGCTTTCAAGTAACCTAAAGGTTCCCGAGTCAATACCCGAGTTCCTCATGCATCTCTAATGCATTATGACATGTCATGCGGAATAGATATATATATATATGAGTATCCTATATATTTTACATAACTACCATGATGCATGAACGGAAAATCACAATGTGTCCGTAAATGACGGTACACACAATCGGGTCATGCAACATTCAACAACTAGCAACAATCCACACAAAGCTTGTTTCCCCTTAGAAGCAATTAAGACGGAAACACAAACAACGGCGACCAATGAAGAATAGAAACGCTATTTAGGCAACAGTAACGAATGTTAAATAGAAAGGTTGAAAATCCCCTACCTCGTGTCGAGCAATTTACCACAAATTCCCGAATTCTGGTCCTAGGGTTCCGGTTTGCCCAAACCTACAATGTGGCGAAACCGAACCCTCACACGCATCAATATATAAACCACAACTCATATAAACATCAATTAAATCAATAAATTTGAAATCACTTACTTCTCTCTCTAGAAATTCCTTCCAAAATTCTCCAAACTCACTCCAAGCTCAACTCGACTCCAAAACACAAACCAATCTACATAAACATCCAAACTCAACCTATAATCAACATATCTAAAGCATAGAGCTCATCTCCCTATGAATCAAACAAATCTAACAAAAACCTAGAATTTCAAAAACTATGGAAAACTTACCAAAACTCCAAAATCCACCTTGAATCTTCCTTGATAAGCTTCAAGAGTCTCCAATCCACAATCTCCAAGCCAATCTCTTGCCAAACTCCCCTTATCTCTCTCCTTACCTCTCTCTTTCTCTCTCTACACAGAAGAAACCAGAGCAAAGTAAGAAGAAGAACGAAATTTCATGTTCTTAAGCTTGCTGGTCGGGTGGCGCTCTACCAGCGCTCCAGCGCTGGAAGTGCACTCGTCTCTGCCCAAAATGCGCTCTTCCAGCGCTTCAGCGCTAGAAGGGCACTCGACTCTGTCCCCTATTTTTTTCGATGTTTTCTACTTTCATATTTACATCCGTCTTGGTCTAAGTTTCGATTTGATATATTATGGGCCCGAAACGGACATGTATATCAAAAGTTATGGCCCATTTAGCGCGAATGGTGTGCCTCTTTCAGAATCTCTTGCCTCAACTCATCATCATCGGGAACTACTAGTCTTCCCACATACCGTATTCCCCCATCATTCCCTCGAACCCATCCAAAACTATCCTCAATCACATCGAAAGTCGGATCTCCGTTCTGCGCATCTATGACTTTTTCACCATCTTCGGTGTCGAAGTTAGATAAATCAAATACACCTTTTCTTCTTGCTCTGGCAACTCTAATCTAAACTGGTTGATTGTCTCCACAATCTTCCACTCATGCATGAATAAGCTAGCAACCTTTTGCTTCCTACTCAATGCATCCGCAACCACATTCGCTTTACCAGGATGGTACTGCAAATTAAAATCAAAATCCTCCAAGTACTCCATCCACCGCCTTTGCCGTAAGTTCAACTCTTTTTGGGTTAATAGGTACTTCAGGCTTTTGTGATCCGAGAACACCTTAAACGTCTCTCCATAGAGATAGTACCTCCACTGCTTAAGAGCAAATACCACTGCCGCCAACTCCAGATCATGCACTGGATAATTCCTCTCATGTGTCTTCAGCAACCTCGAACCATACTCTATCACTCGACCCTGCTGCATCAACACACAACCAAACCCGACTCTAGATGCATCGCAATACACCTGGTAGCCAACATTCTTCTCCGGAACTACTAACACTGGAGGTGTTGTCAACCTCTTCTTCAACTCTTCAAATGCGGCCTCACAGTAATATGTCCACACAAACGGTGTACCCTTCTTCGTGAGCTGCATCATCGGCGAAGCAACTCTTGAGAAGTCCTCAATAAACCTCCGGTAGTAACCTGCCAACCCTAGGAAACTCCGGATCTCAGTCACATTCTTCAGTCTCTCCCAATTCAAAACTGACTCAACTTTGGAGTAATCAACCTATATGCCCTCTCTTGAGTAATGACATGGCCTAGGAACTTCACTTCCGTGGCCCAAAATTCACACTTACTCAATTTAGCATATAGTTGATTCTCCCTCAACGTCTGTAATACCACTCTCAAGTGTGCCTCATGCTCTTCCTCTGTAGGAGAATAAATCAAAATATCATCAATAAACACAACTACAAACTTGTCCAAAAATGGTCGAAGAACCTTTTGCATTAGGTCCTTTAATACCGTCGGGGCATTTGTCAATCCAAACGGCATCACAAGGAATTCATAATGACCATAACGTGTCCTAAACGCCGTCTTTTGGATATCACCATCTTTAATTCTCAGCTGATGATAACCCGACCTCAAATCAATATTAGAGAAATGCCTAGCACCTCTCAATTGGTCAAACAAATCATTGATCCTAGACAATGGATACTTATTCCTCACAGTAACCTTATTCAATTGCCTATAATCAATACACATCCTCAAACTTTTGTCTTTCTTCTTGACGAACAACACCGGTGCTTCCCACGGGGACACACTTGGTCTAATGAACCCCAAGTCTAGCAACTCTTCTAGCTGAGTACTCAACTCTTTCAACTCTGCTGGCGCCATCCGATATGGCGGAATCGAAATTGGTTTGACGTTCGGATGCAACTCAATAGCAAAGTTAATTTCCCTCTTCGGAGGTAATCCCGGCAACTCTTCCGGAAATACATCCATAAATTCCTCCACTACCAATATCGGTGTAGCTACACCGCCCTTAGGCGTCGAAGTCACTAAACTCACGACTCTACAATCTCGGTACGAAGGATTATCCATGAAATGTAGGCATGGAATCCCCTTCGATCCCCTCAACTAAATCACCCCTCCCTCGGGTACCCTAAGAGTAATCTTCCTCTCCCAGAAGTCAAGCAACCCTTGGTGCTTCGTCAACCAATCAACTCCAAGAATCACATCAAAATTCTGAAAATCTAATACATACAAGTCGGCCTTCAGAGATACTTCTCCAAACCGACACTCACATCCAAACACTACCCCCCTCCAACGTGGTGAAGTGTCCAAATGGTGAGGATACCGTGAACATTCGTCTTATTGGCGAAATCTCCACCTCTAGTGCGTGTGCTAACGAACTAGTAATGAATGATGAGGTAGCCCCGGAATCAAACAAGACTCTTGCCCAACAATTAGAAATCAAGAAGGTACCTCCAATGAAATTTGGATGCTCCTGCGCCTACTGATGACCCAATGCAAAGACACGTCCCTCTATCAGTGCATTTTGCTGCTGCTGTGGCTGATGAGTACCACCCTGCCCCCTTCCTCCTGAGGGAACATTGGAAGGAAGAGCCGGAGGCGGTACTCCCGGTATGCTCTGTTGCTGTGCTCTCTGGTTGCCCTCCGGACATTCACTCTTTCTGTGACCCAACTTGCCACACCCAAAGCACCTAAACCTAGGAAGCTTGCACTCACTTGCCTGTGCCCCTCCTTTCCACACTTGAAGCATGCTGTCTTGCTCCATTGTGGCCTTGGACCCTTGCCTCGGTCCCCTCTCTGTTGACGAAAATCCGTCCTCTGTTTCTTGTGGCTACTACCACCACCACTACTACCCTCACTCACTGGACGCTTCCTCTGAGCTTCACTTTTCTCACTCAACTCAAAATCGAGAGCCATCTCCACTGTGTCCTCATATGATACCACCCTAGTGGCCATCACCATCCTACCAAGACTGGGAAGCAACCCATCTCGGTACCTCACTGCCTTCTTCACATCAGTTGGAGCAAACTCCTTCCCATACCGGTATAACTCTTCGAACTGTTTGGTGTACTGAGACACCGTCATCTCCGGTGTCTGCAATAAATCCAAGAACTGCTTGGCCATCTCCATTTGCAGAGGCTTTGGCAAAAACTTCTGCATAAACAGCTGCTCAAACGAAGTCCAAGTCAGCTCATTCCGTCTCTGACCCATGGACGTCCACCATTCATAGGCCGCACCACTCAAGTAGTAGAACACAAACTTCACCCGTCTCTCATCGGGTATCTCAAGAGTGTCCATCCTCATACTCAGCTGATTGAACCACTCCTTCGCCCCCACACCCGTTCCATCTCCAGAAAAGGTTGGAGGAGTAGTCCTCCTCAATTGTTCCACCTTATACATCCCTCTCCCAGCTCTAGGTACTGCGGCTACCTCAATTGTAGCCTCTGGTACAACTCTCTCTGTATGGATGCCAGTTGCACCCATCGCCTGTGCTATTGTCTGTGTCTGTGTCTACACCATACTCATCATGAAGTTAGCAATACCCTCCATCGTCACTGGTTGCCCCCCCTGTAGTAACAGGAGCAACCTACACCACAAGTGGTGCCTACTGGGCTACATCATCAGTCGGTAGTCTCTCCTGAACTATCTCCTCATCTCTCACATCAGAGTCCACTCTCGGAACTGAACCCTCAGTACTCGGTGTGCGTCTAGCCACTCGCCCCGCACTTCTACCACGGCCTCTACCTCGGCCTCTACCTGTCCCTCGTTGGCCTCCACCACGAGGTACCTCAGCTGTACTATCAGATAGTACAGTACTACTAGTATTCATCTGCATGGTAACAGATAATACTATTTAATACACTACTCAAACAAAGATTTAAGGGGAAAAGAAAACATACCGGATCAGCAGCAGTCGTGACATGGCCTGGAATGTACTACTCTACAAGTAGGACCCAATACGCCAGATCCTATAAATAGCTGTAAACCTCGCTCTGATGCCAAAATGTCACGCCCCGTTTCCGGAGACGCGACTGGGTGCTCTCTCCGCACCCTTCCTAGGTCACTAGTGTGAACATCCGGGATCAACCGGAAATCCGGCGGCACCTCCCCGTATATCGGAGTGTGCCTACCTGCTTCAGAAACGCAGCAACAACAACATCACACTAGCAACCTAGCAAACATAGGCCTCGGGCCTCAACCACATGCAATTCTGACCCTAGGCTTCAGGCCATCCACTACCAGCATGCACAAGCTGACGACATCACATATAAATCTAAACTCAGATTCATGCCTTATCAAATATAACCATAAATCAACATCCGCATCACATGCAAGCACAACCGTGCCAAATGGTTCTATTCTCACAACTTAGATATACTATATACACCCACATGCATATAGTATATCTCTAGCACCTAATCCTATCCAAGGCCATCCATGTCACATTCCGCTCACCGATCCGCACCACCGGTACTTGTACCAGTATCTCCTGTGGAAGGAAGAAAGTAAAGGAGTGAGCTAGAAGCTCAGTAGGGTAAAGAAGTAAACATTGATATAGACGGAACCAAAAGAAAGCAATGCATCATTATGTACCTACCATATGAACGTATACTCAACATTTTCACATCAACATTTACCGGATTAACCCTTTCGGAGCACAACAACCACAATATCATTGCAACTCAATGTAATATTGCACGGGAGCAAGCTCACCACAACCAACCACTCCTAGGATCATCCGGTTGCGTGAGCCTATCACGCCCGCACCCCACAAGGAAAGTCACTCTCGACCCAACCCCGGGTGCGTTACCCCATATGGGGTTCACATGACTTGGTGGTAACAACCTTCTCCTTGCCATCCTCCCATGTGGCTTTCAAGTAACCTAAAGGTTCCCGAGTCCATACTCGAGTCCCTCATACATCTCTAATGCATTATGACATGTCATGCCGAATAGATATATATATGAGTATCATATATATATGAGTACACACAATCGGGTCATGCAACATTCAACAACTAGCAACAATCCACACAAAGTCGTTTCCCCTTAGAAGCAATTAAGGCGGAAACACAAACAACGGTGACCAATGAAGAATAGAAACGCTATTTAGGCAACAATAACGAATGTTAAATAGAAAGGTTGGAAATCTCCTACCTCGTGCGGAGCAATTTACCACAAATTCCCAAATTCTGTTCCTAGGGTTCCGATTTGCCCAAACCTACAATATGGCGAAACCAAACCCTCACACGCATCAATATATAAACCACAACTCATATAAACATCAATTAAATCAATAAATTCGAAATCACTTACTTCTCTCTCTAGAAATTCCTTCCAAAATCCTCCAAACTCACTCCAAGCTCAACTCGACTCCAAAACACAAACCAATCTACATAAACATCCAAAATCAACCTATAATCAACATATCTAAAGCATAGAGCTCATCTCCCTATGAATCAAACAAATCTAACAAAAACCTAGAATTTCAAAAACTACGGAAAACTTACCAAAACTCCAAAATCCACCTTGAATCTTCCTTGATAAGCTTCAAGAGTCTCCAATCCACAATCTCCAAGCCAATCTCACCTTATCTCTCTCCCTACCTCTCTCTTTATCTCTCTACACGGAAGAAACCAGAGCAAACTAAGAAGAAGAAGGAAATTTCGTGTTTTTAAGCTTGCCGGTCGGGTGGCACTCTTCCAGCGCTCCAGCGCTGGAAGTGCACTCGACTCTGCCCAAAATGGGCTCTTCTAGCGCACTCTGTCCCCTATTTTTTCTATGTTTTCTAACTTTATATTTACATCCTTCTCGGTCTAAGTTTTGATTTGATATATTATGGGCCCGAAACGGACATGTATATCAAAAGTTATGGCCCATTTACCGAACCTAGCTCAAAACTATTTTTTTTTCCATGATTCCGTACTCCACAGATCATCCGTAATTCGACTCAAAACCAAATTTTTTGGTCGGGATTTCACAGGCATCAAAATAATGTAGAAAGTTTATACTCGTAAAATTTGATATAGAACAATAAAAAGTGTACACCGAGCAACTTTGATGGTTCGTAATTGCTCAACTCTCTCTTTGCAGAAGCTTTTAACGATTTTTTCCATTTGTTATAGAAAGTTTTGATTTTGGCATCGAAATAATCTAGGAAGCTTATACTCATAAAATTTGACATAGAAAAACAATAAAAAGTGTACGCCCAATCCCGTACCCGTATTAAGTCAGAGATAGATAGGGGCGGCAGGAAAGCGAATGGAGGAAGGCTAGAAATGAATTACAGCTGGACGTAGATCAGGTAAAGCTTCGTTCAACTTTGATGGTCTGAAATTGCTCAACTCTGTCTATAGAGGAGCTTTTAACGATTTTGTCCATTTGTCATAGAAATTTGGTGTTTTGGCATCGAAACAATCTCATAAGCTAATACTCATAAAATTTGACAAAGAATAACAATAAAAAGTGTACACCGAGCAAGTTTGATCGTCCGAAATTGCTCAACTCTCTCGATGGAGATGTTTTTAATGGTTTTGCCAATTTAGCATAAAATTTGTTATCCTGACAACAAAACAATCTACGAAGCGAATACTAGTAAATTTGGACATAAAGAAACAATAAAAAGTGCATATCTATCAACATTGACGAGTCAGAATTACTTAATTCTATCCATGGAGGAGCCTTTAACGGTTTTGTCAATTTATGATACAAAGTTGGGGTTTTGGCATCGAAATAATCTATGGAGCTTATACTCATAAAATTTTACATATGAGAACAATAAAAAGTGTACATAGAGCAACTTCGATGGTTCGGAATTGCTCAACTGTCTCTTTGGAGGAGCTTCTAACGGTTCTGTCCATTTGTCATAGAAAGTTGGTATTTTGACATCGAAATAGTCTCAGAAGCTTATTGACATAGAAGAACAATAAATAGTGTACACCGAGCAACATTGATGGT
The DNA here is from genome assembly GCA_963580455.1 of Euonymus europaeus. NCBI lineage: Eukaryota > Viridiplantae > Streptophyta > Magnoliopsida > Celastrales > Celastraceae > Euonymus > Euonymus europaeus. The sequence goes on from OY756969.1 coordinate 10,073,181, forward strand.
CCGAAAATGCTCAACACTCTCAATGGAGATATGTTTTATGGTTTTGCCTAATTTAGAACGAATTTTTTTCTCTTGACAACAAAACAATCTACGAAGAGAAAACTAGTAATGTGGACAAAAAGAAATAATAAAAAGTGCATACCTATCAATGTTGATGATTCGGAATTACTCAATTCTATCCATGGAGGAGCCTTTAACGGTTTTGTCAATTTGTGATACAAAGTTGGGTTTTTGCCATCGAAATAATCTATGGACTATGGAGCTTATACTCATAAAATTTGACATATGAGAACAATACAAAGTGTTTACCGAGCAACTTTGATTGTTTGGAATCGCTCAACTCTCTCTTTAGAGAAGGTTTTAACGATTTTGTCCATTTGTCAAAGAAAGTTGGTGTTTCGGCATCGAAATAATCTTAGAAGCTTATACTCGTAAAAGTTGACATAGAAGAACAATAAAAAGTGTACACCGAGCAACTTTGATGGTTCTAAATTGCTCAACTATCTCTATGGAGGGGCTTTTAACGGTTTTGTCCATTTATCATAAAGTCGTTGTTTTGGCATCAAAATAGTCTCAGAAGCTTATACTCGTAAAAATTGACATAGAAGAATAATAAAAAGTGTACACCAAGCAACTTTGATGGTCCGAAAATGCTCAACTCTCTCAATGGAGATATGTTTTATGGTTTTGCCTAATTTAGAACGAAATTTGTTCTCTTGACAACAAAACAATCCACGAAGAGAATGCTAGTAAATGTGGACAAAAAGAAATAATAAAAAGTGCATACCTATCAATGTTGCTGATTCGGAATTACTCAATTCTATCCGTGGAGGAGCCTTTAACGGTTTTGTCAATTTGTGTTACAAAGTTGGGGTTTTGCCATCGAAATAATCTATGGAGCTTATACTCATAAAATTTGACATTTGAGAACAATAAAAAGTGTACCCTGAGCAACTTTGATTGTTCGAAATTTCTCAACTCTCTCTTTGGAGGAGGTTTTAACGATTTTGTCCATTTTTCAAATAAAGTTTGTGTTTTGGCATCGAAATAATCTCAGAAGCTTATACACGTAAAATTTGACATAGAAGAACAATAAAAAGTGTACACCGAGCAACTTTTATGGTTCAAAATTGCTTAACTATCTTTATGGAGGAGCTTTTAACGGTTTTATCCATTTGTTATAAAAAGTTGTTGTTTTGGCATCAAAATAGTTTTAGAAGCTTATACTCGTAAAATTATACATAGAAGAACAACAAAAAGTGTACACCAAGAAACTTTGGTGGTCCGAAATTGCTCAACTCTCTCGATGGAGATATTTTTTTATGGTTTTGACCAATTTAGAACGAAATTTGTTATCTTGACAACAAAACAACCTACGAAGAGAATACTAGTAAATTTTGACAAAAAGAAACAATAAAAAGTGCATACCTATCAACGTTGATGATACGGAATCACTCAATTCTATCCATGTAGGAGCCTTTAACGACTTTGTCCATTTATGATACAAAGTAAGGGTTTTAGCATCAAATTAATCTATGGAGCTTATACTCGTAAAATTTGACATAAGAAAAGAATAAAAAGGGTATGCCGAGCAACTTTGGTGGTTCGGAGTTGTTCAACACTCTTTATGGAGATGCTTTTAACGATTTTATTTATTTGTCATGAAAAGTTGTTGTTTTGGCATCAAAATAATGTAGGAAGTTTATACTCATAAAATTTGATATAGAAGAACAATAAAAAGTGTACACTGAGCAACTTTGATGGTTCGTAATTGCTCAACTCTCTCTTTGCAGGAGCTTTTAACGGTTTTGTCCATTTGTTATAGAAAGTTGGGATTTTGGCATCGAAATAATCTAGGAAGCTTATACTCCTAAAATTTGACATAGAAGAACAATAAAAACTGTACGCCCGATCCCGTATTAAGCGAGAGATAGATAGGGGCGGCAAGAAAGCGAAAGGAGGAAGGCTAGAAATGAACTAGAGCTGGACGTAGATCAGGTTAAGCTTCGTTCAACTTTGATGGTCCGAAATTGCTCAACTTTGTCTATGGAGGAGCTTTTATCGATTTTGTCCATTTGTCATATAAAGTTGTTGTTTTGGCATCGAAATAATCTCATAAGCTAATACTCATAAAATTTGACAAAGAATAACAATACAAAGTGTACACCGAGCAAGTTTGATCGTCCGAATTACTTAATTCTATTCATGGAGGAACCCTTAACGGTTTTGTCAATTTAAGATACAAAGTTGGGGTTTTGGCATCAAAATAATCTATGGAGCTTATACTCATAAAATATTACATATGAGAACAATAATAAGTGTACAGCGAGCAACTTCGATGGTTCGGAATTGCTCAACTGTCTATTTGGAAGAGCTTTTAATGGTTTTGTCCATTTGTCATAGAAAGTTGGGATTTTTGCATCGAAATAATCTAGAAAGATTATACTCATAAAATTTGACACAGAAGAAGAATAAAAAGTGTACACCGAGCAAGTTTGATGATCTGAAATTTCTCAACTCCGTCTATGGAGGAGCTTTAAACGGTTTTGTCCATTTGTCGTAAAGTCGTTGTTTTGGCATCGAAATAGTCTCATAAGCTTGTACTCGTAAAAATTGACATAGAAGAACAATAAAAAGAGTACACCGAGCAACTTTGATGGTCCGAAAATGTTCAACTTTCTTAATGGAGATTTGTTTTATGGTTTTGCCCAATTTAGAACGAAATTTGTTCTCTTGACAACAAAACAATCTACGAAGAGAATACTAGTAAATGTGGACAAAAAGAAATAATAAAAAGTGCATACCTATCAGTGTTGATGATTCGGAATTACTCAATTCTATCCATGGAGGAGCCTTTAACGGTTTTGTCTATTTGTGATACAAAGTTGGGGTTTTGCCATCGAAATAATCTATGGAGCTTATACTCATAAAATTTCACATATGAGAACAATACAAAGTGTACACCGAGCAACTTTGATTGTTCGGAATTGCTCAACTCTCTCTTTGGAGGAGCTTTTAACGATTTTGTCCATTTGTCAAAGAAAGTTGGTGTTTCGGCATCGAAATAATCTCAGAAGCTTATACTCGTAAAATTTGACATATAAGAACAATAAAAAGTGTACACCGAGGAACTTTGATGGTCCGAAAATGGTCAACTCTCTCGATGGAGATATGTTTTATGGTTTTGCCCAATTTATAACGAAATTTGTTCTCTTGACAACAAAACAATCTACGAAGAGAATACTAGTAAATGTGGACAAAAACAAATAAAAAGTGCAAACTTATCAATGTTGATGATTTGGAATTACTCAATTCTATCCATGGAGGAGCCTTTAACGGTTTTGTCAATTTATATTAAAAAGTTGGGGTTTTGCCATCGAAATAATCTATGGAGCTTATACTCAAAAAATTTGACATATGAGAATAATAAAAAGTGTACACCGAGCAACATTGATTGTTCGGAATTGCTCAACTCTCTCTTTGGAGGAGCTTTTAACGATTTTGTCCATTTGTCAAAGAAAACTGGTGTTTTGGCATCGAAATAATCTCAGAAGCTTATACTCGTAAAATTTGACATAGAAGAACAATAACAAGTATACACCGAGCAACTTTGATGGTTCAAAATTGCTCAACTATCTCTATGGAGGAGCTTTTAATGGTTTTGTCCATTTGTCATAAAAATTTGTTGTTTTGGAATCAAAATAATTTCAGAAGCTTATACTCGTAAAATTTGACATAGAATAACAACAAAAAGTGTACACCAGGCAACTTTGGTGGTCCGAAACTGCTGAACTCTCTCGATGAAGATATTTTTTATGGTTTTGACCAATTTAGAACGAAATTTTTTCTCTTGACAACGAAACAACCTACGAAGAGAATACTAGTAAATTTTGATAAAAAGAAACAATAAAAAGTGCATACCTATCAACGTTGATAATACGGAATCACTCAATTCTATCCATGGAGGAGCCTTTAACGATTTTGTCTATTTTTGATACAAAGTAAGGGTTTCGACATCAAAATAATCTATGGAGCTTATACTCGTAAAATTTGACATAAGAGAACAATAAAAAGTGTACGCCGAGCAACTTTGGTGGTTCGGAGTTGTTCAACTCTCTTTATGGAGATGCTTTTAACGATTTTGTCTATTTGTCATTGAAAGTTGTTGTTTTGGCATCAAAATAATGCAGGAAGTTTATACTCGTAAAATTTGATATAGAAGACCAATAAAAAGTATACACCGAGAAACTTTGATGGTTCGTAATTGCTGAACTCTCTCTTTGGAGGAGCTTTTAATGGTTTTGTCCATTTGTTATAGAAAGTTAAGATTTTGGCATTGAAATAATCTATGAAGCTTATACTAGTAAAATTTGACATAGAAGAACAATAAAAAGTGTACGCCCGATCCCGTATTAAGCCAGAGATAGATAGGGCCGGCATAAAAGCGAAAGGAGAAAGACTAGGAATGAAATAGAGCTCGACGTAGATCAGGTTAAGCTCCGTTCAACTTTGATGGTCAGAAATTGCTCAACTCTCTGTATGGAGGAGCTTTTAACGATTTTGTCCTTTTGTCATAGAAAGTTGATGTTCTAGTATCGAAATAATCACATAAGCTTATACTCGTAAAATTTGACAAAGAAGAGTACACCGAGCAACTTTGATCGTCCGAAATTGCTGAACTCTCTCGATGGATGTGTTTTTAATAGTTTCGACAATTTAGAATGAAATTTGTTATCTTGACAACAAAACAATCTACGAAGGGAATACTAGTAAATTTGGACATAAAGAAACAATAAAAGTGCATATCTATCAACTTTGACCGGTCGGGATTACTTAATTCTATCCATGGAGGAGCCTTTAACGATTTTCTCAATTTATGATACAAAGTTGGGGTTTTGACATCGAAATAATCTATGGAGCTTATACTCATAAAATTTTACATATGAGAACAATAAAAAGTATACATCAAGCAACTTTGATGTGTTGGAATTTCTCAACTATCTCTTCTGAGGAGCTTTTAACGGTTTTGTCCATTTGTCATAGAAAGTTGGGATTTTTGCATCGAAATAATCTAGGAAGGTTATACTCAAAAAATTTGACACAGAAGAACGATTAAAAATGTACACCGAGCAATTTTGATGGTCCGAAATTGCTCAACTCTCTCTATGGAGGAGCTTTTAACGATTTTTTCCATTTTTCATAGAAAGTTAGTGTTTTGGCATCGAAATAGTCTCAGAAGCTTATACTCGTAAAATTTGACATAGACGAACAATAAAAAGTGTACACCGAGCAACTTTGATGGTCCAAAATTGCTCAACTCTCTTTGATGGTTTGAAATTGCTCAACTCTCTCTATGGGTGAGCCTTTAAGTGTTTTGTCCCTTTGTCTTAGAAAGTTGTTTTGTCGTCGAAATAATCTTGAAAGCTTATACTCGTAAAATTTAACATAGAAGAACAATAAAAAGTGTACACCGAGCAATTTTGATGGTCCCAAAATGCTCAACTCTCTCTATGGAGGAACTTTTAGAATTTGACATAGAAGAACAATAAAAAATGTACACCGGGCAACCTTGATTGTTCAAAATTGCTCAAATTTCTCGATGGAGGAGTTTTTAACGGTTTTGCCCAATTAAGAGCAAAATTTGTTCTCTTCACAACAAAACAATCTACGAAGCGAATACTAGTAAATTTGGACACAAAGAAATAATAAAAAGTGTATGCCTATCGACTATGATGAATTCGGAGTTACACAATTCTATCCATGGAGGAGCCTTTAACGATTTTGTCCATTTTCGATACAAAGTTGGGGTTTTGGCATCGAAATAATATATGGAGCTTATACTCGTAAAATTTGAAATAAGAGAACAATAAAAATTGTACATCGAGCAACTTTGATAGTCCAAAATTCCTCAAAACTCTTGACAGAGGTGCTTTGATCGGTTCTCTCCAATTAAGAAGAAAATTTGTTCTCTTGACAACAAAACAATATATGAAGGGAATACTAGTAAATTTGGACATAAAGAAATAATAAAAAGTGTATGACTATCAACTTCGATGATTCGGAATTACTCAATTCTATCAATGGAGGAGCCTTTAACGGTTTTGTCCATTTGTGATACAAAGTTGCGGTTTTGGCATGAAAATAATCATTGGAGATTATACCCGTAAAATTTGACAGAGAAGAACAATAAAAAGTGTACACCGAGCAAATTTGATAGTACAAAATTGCTCAAAACTCTCGACATAGGTGCTTTGATCGGTTTTCTCCAATTAAGAAGGAAATTTGTTCTCTTGACAACAAAACAATCTACGAAGTGAATACTAGTAAATTTGGACATAAAGAAATAATAAAAAGTGTATGCCTATCAACTTCGATGATTCGGAATTACTCAATTCTATCAATGGAGGAGCCTTTAACGATTTTGTCCATTTGTGATACAAAGTTGCGGTTTTGGCATGGAAATAATCATTGGAGCTTATACCCGTAAAATTTGACAGAGAAGAACAAGAAAAAGTGTACACCGAGCAACTTTGATAGTCAAAAATTTCTCAAAACTCTCGATAGAGGTGCTTTGATCGGTTCTCTCCAATTAAGAAGAAAATTTGTTCTCATGACAACAAAACAATATACGAAGGGAATACTAGTAAATTTGGACACAAAGAAACAATAAAAAAGTCCATACGTATCAACTTTGACAGGTCAGAATTACTCAATTCTATCCGTTGAGGAGCCTTTAACGGTTTTGTCCATTTATGATACAAAGTTGGGGTTTTGGCATTGAAATAATCTATGGAGCTTATACTCATAAAATTTGACATATGAGCACAATAAAAAATGTACACCAAACAACTCTGATGGTTCGGAATTGCTGAACTATCTCTTTAGAAGAGCTTTCAACGTTTTTGTCCATTTGTCATAGAAAGTTGAGATTTTGGCATCGAAATAATTTAGAAATCTTATACTCATAAAATTTGACATAGAAGAACAATAAAAAGTGTACACTGAGCAACTTTGATGGTCCGAAATTGCTCAACTATCTCCATGGAGGAGGTTTTAACGGTTTTATCCATTTGTCATAGAAAGTTGGTGTTTTGGCATCAAAATATTCTCAGAAGCTTATACTCGTAAAATTTGACATAGAAGAACAATAAAAAGTGTACACTGAGCAACTTTGATGGTCCGAAATTTCTCAACTATCTCCATGGAGGAGGTTTTAACGGTTTTATCCATTTGTCATACAAAGTTGGTGTTTTGGCATCAAAATATTCCCCGTAGCTTATACTCGTAAAATTTGACATAAAAGAATAATAAAAAGTGTACATCGAGAATCTTTGATGGTTCGGAATCGATCAAATCTCTCGATGGAAATATTTTTTATGCTTTTGCGCAATTTAGAAGGAAATTTGTTCTCTTGACAACAAAACAATCCACGAAGCGAATACTAGTAAATTTAGACATAAAGAAATAATAAAAAGTGTATTCCTATCAACTTTGATGATTCGAAATTACCCAATTCTATCCATGGAGGAGCCATTGACGGTTTTGTCCATTTTGTGATACAAAGTTGAGGTTTTGGCATCCAAATAATCAATGAAGCTTATACTCGTAAAAATTGACATAGAAGAACAATAAGAAGTGTACACCGAGCAACTTTGATAGTCCAAAATTGGTCGACACTCTCGATAGAGGTGCTTTGATCGGTTTTTTCCAATTAAGAATGAAATTTGTTCTCTTGACAACAAAACAATCTACGAAGCGAATACTGGTAAATTTGGACATAAAAATAATAAAAAGTGCATACCTATCAACTTTGACTGGTCGGAATTACTCAATTCTATCTATGGAGGAGCCTTTAACAGTTTTGTTTATTTATGATACAAAGTTGGGGTTTTGACATCAAAATAATCTATGAAGCTTATACTCATAAAATTTGGCATATGAGAACAATAAAAAGTGTACACCAAGCAACTTTGATGGTTCGGAATTACTTAACTTTTTCTTTGAAGAAGCTTTCAACAATTTTGTCCGTTTGTCAGAGAAAGTTGGGATTTTGGCATCGAAATAATTTAGAAATCTTATACTCGTAAAATTTACATAGAAGAACAATAAAAAGTGCACACCGAGCAACTTTGATGGTCCGAAATTGCTCAACTATCTCTATGGAGGAGCTTTTAACGGTTTTATCCATTTGTCATAGAAAGTTAGTGTTTTAGCATCAAAATATTCTCAGAATCTTATACTCGTAAAATTTGACATAGAAGAACAATAAAAAGTGTACACCGAGAAACTTTGATGGTCCGGAATCGATCAAGTCTCTCGATGGAAATTTTTTTATGCTTTTGCGCAATTTAGAAGGAAATTTATTCTCTTGACAACAAAACAATCTACGAAGCGAATACTTGTAAATTTAGACATAAATAAATAATAAAAAGTGTATTCCTATCAACTTTGATGATTCAAAATTACTCAATTCTATCAATGGAGGAGCCTTTGACGGTTTTGTCCATTTTGTGATACAAAGTTGGGGTTTTGGCATCTGAATAATAAATGGAGCTTATACTCGTAAAAATTGACATAAAAGAACAATAATAAGTGCACACCGAGCAACTTTGATAGTCCAAAATTGCTCGACACTCTCGACAAAGGTGCTTTGATCGATTTTTTCCAATTAAGAAGAAAATTTGTTCTCTTGACGACAAAACAATCTACGAAGTGAATGCTAGTAAATTTGGACATAAAAAAATAATAAAAAGTTCATACCTATCAACTTTGACGGGTCCGAATTACTCAATTCTATCTATGGAGGAGCCTTTAACAGTTTTGTCTATTTATGATACAAAGTTGGGGTTATGGTATCAAAATAATCTATGAAGCTTATACTCATAAAATTTGACATATGAGAGCAATAAAAAGTATACACCGAGCAACTTTGATGGTTCGGGATTGCTTAACTTTCTCTTTCAAGGAGATTTCAACAATTTTGTCCGTTTGTCAGAGAAAGTTGGGATTTTGGCATCGAAATAAGAAATCTTATACTCGTAAAATTTGACATAGAAAAATAATAAAAAGTATACACCGAGCAACTTTGATTGTCCGAAATTGCTCAACTATCTCTTGGAGGAGCTTTTAACGGTTTTATCCATTTATCATAGAAAGTTGGTGTTTTGGCATCGAAATATTCTCAGAAGCTTATACTCGTAAAATTTGACATAGAAGAACAATAAAAAGTGTACACCGAGCAACTTTGACGGTCCGAAATTGCTCAAGTATCTCTATGGAGGAGCTTTTAACGGTTTTATTTATTTATCATAGAAAGTTGGTGTTTTGGCATCAAAATATTCTCAGAAGCTTATAGTCGTAAAATTTGACATAGAAGAACAATAAAAAGTGTACACCGAGAACCTTTGATGGTTCGGAATCGCTCAAGTCTATCGATGGAAATATTTAGACGGAAATTTGTTTTCTTGACAACAAAACAATCTACGAAGAGAATACTAGTAAATTTTGAAAAATAGAAACAATAAAAAGTGCATACCTATCAACGTTGATGATTCGAAATAACTCAATTCTATCCATGGAGGAGCCTTTAACGGCTTTGTCCATTTGTGATACAAAATTGAGGTTTCGACATCGAAATAATCTATGGAGCTTATACACGTAAAATTTGACATAAAAGAACAATAAAAAGTGTAGACCGAGCAACTTTGATGGTTCGAAGTTGCTCAACTCTCTCTATGGAGGAAGTTTTAACGGTTTTGTCCATTTGTCATAGAAATGTTGTGTTTTGGCATCAAAATAATGTAGGAAGTCGTTGTTTTGGCATCGAAATAATGTAGGAAGTTTATACTCGTAAAATTTGATATACAAGAACAATAAAAAGTGTACACCGAGCAACTTTGATTGTTTGGAATTGCTCAACTCTCTCCTTAAAGGAGCTTTTAATGGTTCTATCCATTTGTCATGGAAAGTTAGGATTTTGGCATCGAAATAATCTAGGAAACTTGTACTCGTAAAATTTGGCATAAAGGAACAATAAAAAGTGTACGCCGATCAACTTTGGTGGTTCAGAAGTACTTAACTCTCTCTATGGAGGAGCGTTTAACGATTTTGTCCATTTGTCATAGAAAGTTGGTGTTTTGGCATCGAAATAATCTGAGAAGCTTATACTCGTAAAATTTGACATAGAAGAACAATAAAAACTGTACAACGAGCAACTTTGATGGTCCGAAATTGCTCGACTCTCTCTATGGAGGAGCTTTTAACGGTTTTATCCATTTGTCATAGAAAGCTGGTGTTCTGGCATCGAAATAATCTCAGAATCTTATACTGACAAAATTTGACATAGAAGAACAATAAAAAGTGTACAACGAGCAACTTTGATGGTCCGAAATTGCTCAAATCTCTCGATGGAGGTGTTTTTAATGGTTTTTCCCAATTAAGAAAGAAATTTGTTCTCTCGACAGTAAAATAATTTACGAAGTGCATAGTAGTAAATTAGGACATAAAGAAACAATAAAAAGTATATGCCTATCAATTTTGATTGTGACGCCTCGATCCGGGCACGCCACGGGCGCCCTCCGGCACCGTCCTAGGCCGCTAGTGCGATCATCCGGTAGACCGAAAAATCCGGCTGCATCTCCCCGTATATCAGGGAGTCCCCGCCTGCATCAGAAACGCGCAGCATAAAATCATTCCATCACACTAGCAACCTAGCTAGGCCTCAGGCCTCAAACACATGCAATCCTGTTCCTGGGGCCTCAGGCCATCCATTACCAGCATGCACAAACTAATAGTAATAACACATCATCAAATTCATAATATCATATAACCTTAAAATCAACTCAGCATACATCATGCATACACCTATCTGGTGCCAATGGTTATAAGTATATTATGAATAACATCCATACATCAAAATCAAAATATGTGCTAGAGTACATCTCTAACACCCATATCCTACCCAGGGCCATCCATGTCACATCCCGCCTTACTGATCCGCTCCACTGCTACCTGTACCAGAATCTCTTGTGGGAAGGAATAGAAAGTAGAGAGTGAGCAAGAAGCTCAGTAGGGTTAAGAGTAATGAGCATATAAAGGTTGAATCCGAACATTAGGCTATGCAACAATATGAAATCTACTACATGCACGTATACTCAACAATCACATAGAACATCAATCCGGGTAATTCCCTCAATGAGCAAACCTCATCGATACCATGGCTCATTCCATGTAATATCGAACGTGAGCAAGCTCACCACATCAACTCATCAATATCATGGACGCTATCCATGTAATATTGAACAGCAGCAAGCTCCCCAACATCAAACGCTCTTGGATTACCCGGTTGCGTGAACCTATCATGCCCGCACCATTCCAGGCAAGGTCCCTCATTAACCATACCTCTAGTGCATTATCCTACTTGGAGATCACATGACTTGGTGGTAACTCTCATCACCTCGTCATCCCTCCAAGTAGCTTTCAAGAATTCTAAGGAGCCCCGAGTCCATACCCGGTCCCCAATGCAACTCTAATGCACTTATGCCATGACATGCCGAAAAGATATATATATGAACATCCTACATATATATATATACATAACTACCATGATGCATGAACGGAAATCACATCGTGCCCATAGGTGATGGAACACGCACGATCGGGGCATGCAACATCAAAAATTAACAATATTCCACAAGCAAGGTTCGTTTTCCCTTAGAAGAAATTAAGGCGGAAACACAAATAAAATGACCAATGAGGAATCGAAACGCTCTTTAATAATGAGAACGAACGAAAGAAAGAAAGGTTGGAAATCCTCTACCTCGTGTCGAGCAATTTACCCAAAATCCACAATTAGGGTTTAAAGCCCCGTTTCACCAACCTAATAATTTAACACAATCGAACTCTAATAATCATTCAAAATAACTCAACATATCATATCCAATATGAATTAAATCACTAAATCGTGAAAACTTACTTTCTCTCTCTAGGTTCCTCTCAAACCCACAAACTTCAACCTTATGGAACTCAAGTCCAAAATAAGAATCAAACCTACATATACAACCAAATATGACCTAGTACCAATATATCTAAACCGTATCAATATATCTAAACCATATGGATCAACTCTAAGCAAGCCATCAAGATCTACTCGAAACCCTAGAAATGAAAAGTCAAGAAATATTACTTCAAACACTTGAATCTTCCTTGAATCCTCTCTAAATCTCCAAAACCAAGCTTCAATCTCCAAGAATCACCTCAAATGCACTTCTCTCTCTCTCTCTCTCTCTAAAAGTTGGAATACCCATAATAATGAAGAAACAACCCTGTGTTTCATCATATGAAACACGGGTTGCGCCCAGGCGCTACCCTGGGCGCCTAGGCGCCCTGGCCTAATGAATCTTTCCCAGGCGCGCTGCTCTGGGCACCATCCTGAGCGTGCAGAGTTTTCACGCCCAGGCGAGGTGCGCCTGGGCAGGCACCTAGGCGCCCTAGCACCTGAGCAGCTTCCCAGCTCCCTGGACTGGATGCCATCCTGGGTGTGCTGATTTTTCACGCCCAGGCGAGGTGCGGCTTGGCGCCCCTAGGCCTACTCCACTCCCACTCTTCCACTGGACTGGGCGCAGTGCCTAGCTGGCCAGAAGGTACGTCTAGTCCAGTTTCTAAATTTCTGAAGCAACAACAAACTTCACCAAAAAAAAATTTTTTGGGTCGGGGTTTCACATTAATGATTCAGAATTACTCAATTCTATCCATGGAGGAGCCTTTAATGGTTTTTTCCATTTGCAATACAAAGTTAGGGTTTTGGCATCGAAATAATCTATGGAGCTTATACTCGTAAAATTTAACATAAGAAAACAATAAAAAGTGTACACCGAGCAACATTGATAGTCCAAAATTGCTCAGCTCTCTCGACAGAGGTGCTTTGATTGGTTTTGTCCATTTTTCATAGAAACTTGGTGTTTTGGCATCAAAATAATTTCAAAAGCTTATACTCTTAAAATTTGACATAAAAGAACAATAAAAAGTGTACACCAAGCAACTTTAATGGTCCAAAATTGCACAACTCTCTCGATAGAGGTGCTTTGATCGGTTTTCTCAAATTAAGAAGGAAGTTTGTTCTCTTGACAGCAAAACAATCTACGAAGTGAATAATAGTAAATTTGGACATAAAGAAACAATAAAAAGTGCATAGCTATCAACTTTTATGGTTCAAAATTACTTAATTCTATCCATGGAGGTGCCTTTAACGGTTTTGTCCATTTATGATATATACAAAGTTAGAGTTTTGGCCTTGAAATAATCTATGGAGCTTATACTAATAAAATTTGACATCTGAGAACAATAAAAAGTGTACACCGACCAACCTTGATGGTTCAGAATTGCTGAACTCTCTATTTGGAGGAGCTTTTAACGGTTTTTTCCATTTGTCATATAAACTTGGTGTTTTGGCATCGAAATAATCTCAGAAGCTTATACTCATAAAATTTGACGTAGAAGAACAATAATAATTGTACACTGAGCAACTTTGATGGTCCGAAATTGTTCAACTCTCTCTATGGAAGAGCTTTTAACGGTTTTGTCCATTTGTGATAGAAAGTTGGTGTTTTGGCAACGAAATAATCTCAGAAGCTTATAATCATAAAATTTGACGTAGAAGAACAATAAAAATTGTACACTGAGCAACTTTTATGGTCTGAAATTGCTCAACTCTCTCTATGGAAGAGTTTTTAACGGTTTTGTCCATCTGTGATAGAAAGTTGGTGTTTTGGCATTGAAATAATCTCAGAAGCTTATAATCGTAAAATTTGACGTAGAAAAACAATAAAAAGTGTTCACCGAGCAACTTTAATGGTTGGAAATAGATCAACTCTATCGATGGAGGTGTTTTTAATGGTTTTGCCCAATTTAGAACAAAATTTGTTCTCTTGACAACAAAACAATCTACAAAGTGAATTCTAGTAAATTTGGACATAAAGAAATAATAAAAAGTGTATGCCTATCAACTTTGATGATTCAGAATTACTCAATTATATCCATGGAGGAGCTTTAATGTTTTTGTCCATTTGGGATACAAAATTGGGGTTTTGGCATCGCAATAATCAATGGACCATATACTCATAAAATTTGTCATAGACGAACAATAAAAAGTGTACACCAAGAAACTTTGATAGTCAAAAATTGCTCAACACTCTCGACAGAGGTGCTTTGATCGGTTTTCTCTAATTAAGAAGGAAATTTGTTCTCTTGACAATAAAATAATCTACAAAGGGAATACTAGTCAATTTGGACATAAAGAAACAGTAAAAAGTGCATACCTATCAACTTGGTATGGTCGGAATTACTCAATTCTATCCATGGAGGAGCCTTTAACGATTTTGTCTGTTTGTGATAGAAACTTGGTGTTTTGGCATCGAAATAATCTCAGAAACTTATGCTCATAAAATTTGACGTATAAGAACAATAAAAAGTGTACACCGAGCAACTTTGATGGTCTGAAATTGCTCAAATCTCTCGATGGACGAGTTTTTAATGGTTTTGCCCAATTAAGAATGAAATTTGTTCTCTTGACAACAAAACAATCTACGAAGCGAATACTAGTAAATTTGGACACAATGAAATAATGAAAAGTGTATCCCTATTCACTTTGATGATTCGAAATTACTCAACTCTATCCATGGAGGAGCCTTTAACGGCTTCGTCTATTTGCGATATAAAATTGGGGTTTCGGCATCGAAATAATCTATGGAGCTTATACTCATAAAATTTGACATAAGAGAACAATAAAAAGTGTAGACCGAGCAACTTTGTATGGTTCGAAATTGCTTAACTCTCTCTATGGATGAACTTTTAACGGTTTTGTCCATTTGTAATAGAAAGGTTGCGTTTTAGCATCGAAATAATTTAGGAAGTTTATACTCGTAAAATTTGTTATAGAAAAACGATAAAAATTGTTCACCGAGCAACTTTAATTAATCGGAATTGCTGAACTCTCTCTTTGGAGGTGCTTTTAATGGTTTTGTCCATTTGTCATGGAAAGTTAGGATTTTGACATCCAAATAATCTAGGAAGCTTATACTCACAAAATTTCACATAGAAGAACAATAAAAAGTGTACGCCGAGCAACTTTGGTGGTTCGGAATTACTTAACTCTCTCTATGGAGGAGCATTTAACGGTTTTGTCCATTTGTCATAGAAACTTCGTGTTTTGGCATCGAAATAATCTCAGAAGCGTATACTCATAAAATTTGACATAGAAGAACAATAAAAAGTGTACACCGAGCAAATTTGATGGTACGAAATTGCTCGACTCTTTCTATGGAGGACCTTTTAACGGTTTTGGTCGTTTGTCATAGAAAGTTGGTGTTTTGGCATCGAAATAATCTCATAAACTTATACTCGTAAAATTTGACATAGAATAACAATAAAAAGTGTACAACGAGCAACTTTGATGGTACGAAATTGCTCAAATCTCTCGATGGAGGTGTTCTTAATGGTTTTGCCCAATTTAAAATGAAATTTATTCTCTTGACAACAAAACAATTTACGAAGCGCATACTAGTAAATTAGGATACAAATAAACAATATAAAGTCTATGCCTATCAACTTTGATGATTCAGAATTCTCAATTCTATCCATGGAGGAGCCTTTAACGGATTTTTCCATTTGCGATAAAAAGTTGGGGTTTTGGCATCGAAATAATCTATGGAGCTTATACTCGTAAAATTTGACATAAGAAAACAATAAAAAGTGTACACCGAGCAACATTGATAGTCCACAATTGCTCAACACTCTCGACAGAGTTGCTTTAATCGGTTTTGTCCATTTGTCATAGAAACTTGGTGTTTTGGCATCGAAATAATCTCAAAAGCTTATACTCGTAAAATTTGACATAGAAGAACAATAAAAAGTGTACACCGAGCAACTTTGATGGTCCAAAATTGCCCAACTCTCTCGACAGAGGTGCTTTGATTGGTTTTCTCAAATTAATAAGGAAATTTGTTCTCTTGACAGCAAAACAATCTACGAAGTGAATAATAGTAAATTTGGACATAAAGAAACAATAAAAAGTGCATAGCTATCAACTTTGATGGTTCGGAATTACTCAATTCTATCCATGGAGGTGCCTTTAACGGTTTTGTCCATTTATGATACAAAGTCGAGGTTGTGGCATTGAAATAATCTATGGAGCTTATACTCATAAAATTTGACATAAGAGAACAATAAAGTGTACATCGAACAACCTTGATGATTCAGAATTGCTGAACTCTCTCTTTGGAGGAGCTTTTAACGGTTTTGTCCATTTGTCATAGAAACGTGGTCTTTTGGCATCGAAATAATCTCAAAAGCTTATACTTGTAAAATTTTACGTAGAAGAACAATAAAATTTTTACACCGAGCAACTTTGATGGTCTGAAATTCCTCGACTCTCTCCATGGAGGAGCTTTTAACGGTTTTGATCATTTGTCATAGAAAGTTGGTGTTTTGGCATCGAAATAATCTCAGAAGCTTATACTCGTAAAATTTGACATAGAAGAACAATAAAAAGTCTACAACGAGCAACTTTGATGGTTCGAAATTGCTCAAATCTCTCGATGGAGGTGTTCTTAATGGTTTTGCCCAATTTAGAATGAAATTTGTTCTCTTGCTGACAAAATAATTTACGAAGTGCATACTAGTAAATTAGGATACAAATAAACAATAAAAAGTCTATGCCTATCAACTTTGATGATTCAGAATTCTCAATTCTATCCATGGAGGAGCCTTTAATGGTTTTTTCCATTTGCGATAAAAAGTTGGGGTTTTGACATCGAAATAATCTATGGAGCTTATACTCATAAAATTTGACATAAGAAAACAATAAAAAGTGTACACCGAGCAACTTTGATAGTCAAAAATTGCTCAACACTCTTGACAGAGGAGCTTTGATCGATTTTCTTCAATTAAAAAGGAAATTTGTTCTCTTGACAACAAAACAGTCTACGAAGCGAATACTAGTCAATTTGGACACAAATAAATAATAAAAAGTGCATACCTATCGACTTTGACTTGTCAGAATTACTCAATTCTATCCATGGAGGAGCCTTTAACGATTTTGTCCATTTGTCATAGAAACTTGGTGTTTTGGCATCGAAATAAACTCAGAAGCTTATACTCGTAAAATTTGACGTATAAGAACAATAAAACGTGTACACCGAGAAACTTTGATAGTCCAAAATTGCTCAACTCTCTTGACAGAAGAGCTTTTATCGGTTTTGTCCATTTTTCATAGAAACTTGGTGTTTTGGCATCGAAATAATCTCAGAAGCTTATACTCGCAAAATTTGACATAGAAAACAATAAAAAGATAAAAAGTGTACACCGAGAAACTTTGATAGTCCAAAATTGCTCAACTCTCTTGACAGAAGAGCTTTTATCGGTTTTGTCCATTTTTCATAGAAACTTGGTGTTTTGGCATCGAAATAATCTCAGAAGCTTATACTCGCAAAATTTGACATAGAAAACAATAAAAAGTGTACACCGAGCAACTTTGATGGCCCAAAATTGCTCAACGCTCTCTATGGAGGAGCTTTTAATGGTTTTGTCTATTTATTATAGATAGTTCGTGTTTTGGCATCGAAATAACCTCAGAAGCTTATACTCATAAAATTTGACATACAAGAACAATAAAAATTATACACCGAGCAACTTTGATGGTCTGAAATTGCTCAAATCTCTCGATGGAGGTGTTTTTAATAGTTTTGCCCAATTTAGTATGAAATTTGTTATCTTGACAACAAAACAATCTACGAAGTCAATACTAGTAAATTTGGACATAAAGAAACAATAAAAAGTCTATGCCTATCAACTTTGATGATTCGGAATTACTCAATTCTATCCATCGAGTAGCCTTTAACAGTTTTGTGCATTTGCTATACAAAGTTGGGGCATTGGCATCAAAATAATCTGTGGAGCTTATACTCATAAAATTTGACATAAGAGAACAATAAAAATTGTACACCGAGCAACTTTGATAGTCAAAAATTGCTCAACTCTCTCGACAGAGGTGCTTTGATCGGTTTTCTCTAATTAAGAAGGAAATTTGTTTTCTTTACAATAAAATAATCTACGAAGTGAATACTAGTAAATTTGGACATAAATAAATAATAAAAAGTGCATACCTATCAACTTTGGTGGTTCGGAATTGCTCAACTCTCTTTATGGAGGTGCTTTTAATGATTTTGTCTATTTGTCATAGAAAGTTGTTGTTTTGGCATCAAAATAATGTAGAAAGTTTATACTCGTAAAATTTGATATATAAGAACAGTAAAAAGTGTATACCGAGACACTTTGATGGTTCAGAATTGCTCAACTCTCTCTATGGAGGAGCGTTTATCGGTTTTGTCCATTTGTGATACAAAGTTGGGGTTTTGACATGGAAATAATCAACGGAGCTTATACTCGTAAAATATGACATAGAAGAACAATAAAAAGTGTACACTAAGCAACTTTGACTGTCCAAAATTGCTCAACAGTCTCGACAGAGGTGCTTTGATCGGATCTCGCCAATTAAGAAGGAAATTTGTTCTCTTGACAACAAAATAATTTACGAAACGAATACTAGTAAATTTGAACACAAAGAAACAATAAAATGTGCCTACTAATCAACTTTGACGGGTCGAAATTACTCAATTCCATCCATGGCGGAGCTTTTTAGGGTTTTTTCCATTTATGATACAAAGTTGGGGTTTTGGCATTGAAATAATCTGTGGAGGTTATACTCATAAAATTTGACATATGACAACAATAAAAAGTGTACAACGAGCAGCTTTGATGGTTCGGAATTGCTCAACTCTCTCTTTGGAGGAGTTTTCAATGGTTTTGTCCATTTGTCATAGAAAGTTGGGATTTTGGCATCGAAATAATCTCAGAAGCTTATACTCGTAAAATTTGACATAGAAGAACAATAAAAAAGTGTACACCGAGCAACTTTGATGGTTTGAAATTGCTCAACACTCTCTATGGAGGAGATATTAACGATTTTGTCCATTTGTAATAGAAAGTTGGTGTTTTGGCATCGAAATAATCTCACAAGCTTATACTCGTAGAATTTGACATAGAAGAACAATAAAAAGTGTACACCAAGCAACTTCGGTGGACCGAAGTTGTTTTTGGTCGATGGAGATATTTTTTGTGGTTTTGTTCAATTTAAAACAAAATTTGTTCTCTTGACAACAAAACAACCTACGAAGAGAATACTAGTAAATTTTGACAAAAAGAAACAATAAAAAGTGCACACCTATTAACGTTGATGATTCGGAATCACTAAATTCCATCCATGAAGGAGCCTTTAACGACTTTGTCCATTTGTGATATAAATTTGGGGTTTAGGCATCGAAAGGATCTATGGTGCTTATACTCGTAAAATTTGACATAAGAGAACAATAAAAAGTGTACGCCGAGCAACTTTGATGGTTCAGAATTGTTCAACTATCTTTATGAAGATGCTTTTAACAATTTTGTCTATTTGTCATAGAAAGTCGTTGTTTTGACATCGAAATAATGTAGGAAGTTTGTACTCGTAAAATTTGATACAGAAGAATAATAGAAAGTGTACACCGAGCAACTTTGATGGTTCGGAAATTGCTCAACTCTCTCTTTGGAAGAGCTTTTAACGGTTTTGTCCATTTGACATAGAAAGTTGGGATTTTGGCATCTAAATAATCTTGGAAGCTTATGCTCATAAAATTTGACATAGAAGAACAATAAAAAGTGTACGCCCAAACCAGTATTAAGCCAGAGATAGATAGGGGCGGCAGGAAAGCGAATGGCGGAAGGCTAGGAATGAACTAAAGCTGGTCGTAGATTAGGTTAAGCTCCGTTCAACTTTGATGGTCTGAAATTGCTCAACTCTCTCTATGGAGGAGCTTTTAACGATTTTGTCCATTTTTCATAGAAAGTTGGTGTTTTGGCATTGAAATAATCTCATAAGCTTATACTCGTAAAATTTGACATAGAAGAACAGTAAAAGTGTACACCGAGCAACTTTGATCATCCGAAATTGCTCAACTCTCTCGATGGAAGTGTTTTTAATGGTTTTTCCAATTTAGAATGAAATTTGTTCTCTTGACAACCAAACAATTTACGAAGCGAATACTAGTAAATTTGGACATAAAGTGTCACGCCCCTCTCCCAGATAGGTGCGGATGAGCACCCATGAATCCCAGAGGCGTGACCGGCAGGGAACTCCTTCATTCCCCGAACCGGATTTACACCCCAAGCTACCCAAACACTACATAAGTAGTCTCACATGTATATATATAAATCTCAACCATAATCCCAAATACTCCAAACATAATGTAATCTGCTATCCAGTGTCTACAGCGGAAAATCCAAGTATCATAAATACGAATAACAAATACTAAAACAGACACAAACATCCCCACAGCAGCTACCCATCACATCTCACACATCACCGCGCTGATCACATCCACTCCGGCTATCTCACCTGAAAAACATGAGAATGAAAGGGATGAGCCACAAAGCTCAGTAGGGATATAAAGAAGTATCAAACATCAGAGTAAATGGAAAATAAAACCCAAGAGGTATGTGAACTGAACAGAAATAAAGTAAGAAAAATCCGAAAGGTATAAGAGTACATAAAAGGAACCATACAGTAATACCCTAATAGAGTAAAGAATCTCCGAACCCGTCATAAACATCAATAATCGATCAATCTGTAGGGTAGACACCGAGTAGGCTCCACCACTACCATCCTCAAGTACACCATCATAATCAGTACACCATCATAATCCAACTCAAATCCATATCAACTCAAAACCATATAATATCATAAATCCTCCTCTGGACCCACCATGATCCCCGCAAGGTGTCTCCCAGTCCAGGTTTGTCAATTTATGATACAAAGTTGGGGTTTTGGCATTGAAATAATCAATGAAGCTTATACTCATAAAATTTTACATATGAGAACAATAAAAAGTGTACACCGAGCAACTTCGATAGTTCGGAATTGCTCAACTCTCTCTTTGGAGGAGCTTTTAACGGTTTTTTCCATTTGTCATACAAAGTTGGGATTTTTTCGTCGAAATAACCTAGGAAGCTTATACTCGTAAAATTTGAAAGAGGAGAACAATAAAAAGTGTACACCGAGCAACTTTGATGGTCCGAAATTTCTCAACTCTCTTTACGGAGGAGCTTTTAACGATTTTGTCCATTTGTCATAAAGTTGGTGTTTTGGCATCGAAATAGTTTCAGAAGCTTATTCTCGTAAAATTTGACATAGAAGAATAAAAAAATTATACACCGAGCAACTTTGATGGTACGAAATTGCTCAACTCTCTCGATGGAGATCTTTTTTATGGTTTTGCCCAATTTAGAACGAAATTTGTTCTCTTGACATCAAACCAATCTGCGAAGAGAATAGTAGTAAATGTGGACAGAAAGAAATATTACAAAGTACATACCTATCAATGTTGATGATTCGAAATTACTCAATTTTATCCATGGAGGAGCCTTTAACGGTTTTGTCAATTTATGATACAAAGTTGGGGTTTTGCCATCGAAATAATCTATGGAGCTTATACTCATAAAATTTGACATATGAGAACAGTAAAAAGTGTACACCAAGCAATTTTGATGGTTCGGAATTGCTCAACTCTCTCTTTCGACGAGCTTTTAACGGTTTTGTCCATTTGTCAAAGAAAGTTGGTGTTTTGACATCGAAATCATCTCAGAAGCTTAGACGTAAAATTTGACATAGAAGAACAATAAAAAGTGTACACCGAGCAACTTTGGTGGTTCGAAATTGCTCAACTCTCTCTATGGAGGAGCTTTTAACGATTTTGTCCATTTATCATAGAAAGTTGTTGTTTTGTCATCGAAATAATCTCAGAAGCTTATACTCATAAAATTTGACATAGAAGAACAATAAAAGGTGTACACCAAGCAACGTTGGTGGTCCAAAATTGCTCAACACTCTCGATGGAGATATTTTTTATGGTTTTGCCCAATTAAGAACAAAATTTGTTCTCTTGAAAAAAAAACAACCTACGAAGAGAATACTAGTAAATTTTGACAAAATGAAACAATAAAAAGTGCATACCTATCAACATTGTTGCTATGGAATCACTCAATTCTATCCATGGAGGAGCCTTTAACGACTTTGTCCATTTCTGATACAAAGTTAGGGTTTCGGCATCGAAATAATCTATGCAGCTTATACTCGTAAAATTTTACATAAGAAAACAATAAAAAGTGTACGCCGAGCAACTTTGATGGTTCAGAGTTGTTCAACTTTGATGGTTCAGAGTTGCCTATTTGTCGTAGAAAGTTGTTGTTTTGGCATGAAAATAATGTAGGAATTTTATACTCATAAAATTTGATATAGAAGAACAATAAAAAGTGTACACCGACCAACTTTGATGGTTCGGAATTGTACAACTCTCTCTTTGGAGGAGTTTTTAACGGTTTTGTCCATTTGTTATAAAAAGTAGGGATTTTGGCATCGAAATAATCTCGGAAGCTTATACTCGTAACATTTGACATAGAAGAACAATAAAAAGTGTACACCTAGCAACTTTGATCTTCCGAAATTGCTCAACTCTCTCGATGGAGGTGTTTTTTTTATGGTTTTACCAATTTAGAACAAAATTTGTTCTCTTGACAACAAAACAATCTACGAAATGAATACTAGTAAATTGGGACATAAAGAAACAATAAAAAGTGCATATCCATCAACTTTGACGAGGCGGAATTACTCAACTCTATCTATGGAGGAGCTTTTAACTGTTTTGTCAATTTGTAATACAAAGTTGGGGTTTTGGCATCGAAATAATCTACGGAGCTTATACTCGTAAAATTTGACATAGGAGACAAATAGAAAGTGTACATCGAGCAACTTTGATATTCCAAAATTGCTCAACTATCTCTATGGAGGAGCTTTTAACGGTTTTGTCCATTTGTTATAGAAAGTTGTTGTTTTGACATCAAAATAATCTAGCAAGCATATACTCGTAAAATTTGACATAGAAGAGCAATAAAAATTATACACCGAGCAACTTTGATGATTCAAAATTGCTTAACTATCTCGATGGAGGTGTTTTTAATAGTTTTGTCTAATTTAGAACGAAATTTATTCTCTTGAAAACAAAATAATCTACGAAGCAAATACTAGTAAATTTGGACGTACAGAAACAATAAAAAGTGTATACCTATCAACTTTGATGGTTTGTAATTACTCAATTCTATCCATGTAGGAGCCTTTAAAGATTTTGTGCATTTGTGATGCCAAGTTGGGTTTATGGCATCGAAATAATCTATGGAGCTTATACTCCTAAAATTTGACATTAGAGAACAATAAAAAGTGTAGACCGAGCAACTTTGACGGTTCAAAATTGCTCAACTCTCTATGGATGAGCATTTAACGGTTTTGTCCATTTTGTCATAGAAAGGTTTTGTTTTGGCGTCGAAATAATCTAGGACACTTATACTCGTAAAATTTGACATTGAAGAACAATAAAAAGTGTACACCGAGCAACCTTGATAGTCCAAAATTGCCCAACTCTCTCGACAGAGTTGCTTTGATCGATTTTCTCCAATTAAGAATGAAATTTGTTTTCCAGACAACAAAACAATCTACGAAGCGAATACTAGTAAATTTGGACATAAAGAAACAATAAAAAGTGAATACCCATTAACTTTGATGGTTCGAAATAACTTAATTCTATCCATGGAGGAGCTTTTAACGGTTTTGTTCATTTATGATACAAAGTTGGGGTTTTGGCATGGAAATAATCTATGGATATTATACTGATAAAATTTAACATATGAGAACAATAAAAAGTGTACGCCGAGCAACTTTGATGGTTTGAAATTGCTCAACTCTCTCTATGGAGGAGCTCTTAACGGTTTTCTCCATTTGTCATAGAAAGTTGGTGTTTTGGCATCGAAATAATCTCAGAAGCTTATACTCGTAAGATTTGACATAGAAGAACAATAAAAAGTGTACACCAAGCAACTTTGATATTCAAAAATTACTCAACTCTCTCGACAGAGGTGCTTTGATCGATTTTCTCCAATTAAGAAGGAAATTTGTTCTCTTGACAACAAAACAATGTACGAAGTGAATACTTGTAAATTTAGACATAAAAAACAATAAAAAGTGAATAACTATCAACTTTGAAAGTTCGGAATTACTCAATTATATCCATGGAGGAGCCTTTAATGGTTTTGTTCATTTAAGATACAAAGTTGGGTTTTGACAACGTAATAATCTATGGAGCTTATACTCATGAAATCAGACACATGAAAACAATAAAAAGTGTACACCGAGCAACATTGATGATTCGGAATTGCTCAACTCTCTCTATGGAGGAGCTTTTAAATGTTTTGTCCCTTTGTCATAGAAAGTTGGTGTTTTGGCATCGAAATAATCTAGGAAGCTTATACTCGTAAAATTTGACATAGAAGAACAATAAAAAGTGTACACCGAGTAACTTTGATAGTCCGAAATTGCTCAACTCTCTCTATGGAGAAGCTTTTAACGATTTTGTCCATTTGTCGTAGAAAGTTAGTGTTTTGGCATCGAAATAATATCAAAAGCTTATACTCGTGAAATTTGAAATAGAAGAACAATAAAAAGTGTACACCGAGTAACTTTGATGGTCCGGAATTGCTCAACACTCTCGACGGAGGTGTTTTTAATGGTTTTGCCCAATTTAGAACGAAATTTGTTCTCTAGACAACAAAACAATCTACAAATCGAATACTAGTAAATATGGACATAAAGAAATAATAGAGAGTGTATGCCTATCAACTTTCATGATTCAGAATTACTCATTCTATCCATGGAGGAGCCTTTAACGGTTTTGTCCATTTGTGATACAAAGTTGGGGTTTTGGCATGGAAATAGTCTATGGAGCTTATTCTCATAAAATTTGACATAAGAGAACAATATAAAGTATACACCGAGCAACTTTGATGGTTCGAAATTGCTCAACTCTCTTTATGGAGGGGCTTTTAACGGTTTTGTCCATTTGTCATAGAAAGTTGGTGTTTTGGCATCGAAATAATCTAGGAAGCTTATACTCATAAAATTTTACATAGAAGAATAATAAAAGTGTACACCGAGCAACTTTAATGGTCTGAAATTGCTCGACTCTCTCGATGGAGATATTTTTTATGGTTTTGACCAATTTAGAATGAAATTTGTTCACTTGACAACAAAACAATCTACAAAGAGAATACTAGTAAATGCGGACAAAAATAAATAATACAAAGTGCATACCTATCAATGTTGATGATTCGTAATTACTCAATTCTATCCATAAAGGAGCCTTTAACGATTTTGTTAATTTGTGATACAAAGTTGGGGTTTTGCCATCGAAATAATCTATGGAGCTTATACTCATAAAATTTGACATATGAGAACAATAAAAAGTGTACACCAAGCAACTTTGATAGTTTGGAATTGCTCAACTCTTTTTTTGTAGGAGCTTTTAATGGTTTTGTCCATTTGTCAAAGAAAGTTGGTGTTTTGGCATCGAAATTGTGAAACCCAGACCCAAAAATTTAAGTTTGAGTCGAATTACAGATGATCCGTGAGGTACGAAATCATGGAAAAATGGTTTTGAGCTAGGTTCGGTAAATGGGCCATAACTTTTTGTATACATGTCCGTTTCGGGCCCATAATATATCAAATCGAAGGTTGGACCAATATTGAAAAAGATAGTTCTATGAAAAGTAATCTGTCCGGATGGATAAAATGGCCGTCCGGACGGATATGCCTAGAGTGGAGGCAGCGTGTTGCGGGAACAGTGAAGCGTCCGGAAGGCCACTTAAGGTGTCCGGACAGCTATCGGGAAATTAGTTTTTAAGCCCAGTTTTAGACATTTCAGCCATACCACACTTGGAGAAAACCCGACTAGAGAGAGAAAGAGAGAGAAAAGAAGAGAGTGAAGGAGCTTTTGGTTAGGTTTTGGCTTGGAGATTGAAGATTAGTGACCATTGAAGCTTGGCAAGGAAGATTCAAGGTTGATTTGCGTGATTTGGTAAGTTTTTCATAGTTTTTGTAAATTCTAGGTTTTTCTAGATTTGTTAGATTCTTGAAGAGTTGAGTTATATGCTTTAGATATGTTGTTTATAGGTTGATTTAGAACATATATGTAGATTGATTTCTGAGTTGGAGTTGATTTGAGCTTGGATTGAGATTGGAGATTTTTGGAGGAAATTTTAGAGAGAGAAAGTAGGTAATTTCGAATTCGTTGATTTAATTGATGTTTATATGAATTGTGGTTGATATATTGATGCGTGTGAGGGTTCGGTTTCACCACATTGTATGTTTGGGCAAACCGGAACCCTAGGCACGAAATTTGGGGATTTGTGGTAAATTGCTCGACACGAGGTAGGGGATTTCCAACCATGTTTTCTATCGTTCGTTTTGATATTTTAAAGAGCTTTTCGATTTCTCATTAGTCGTTCTATTTGTGTTTCCACCTTAATTGCTTCTAAGGGGAAACGAGCCTTCTTGTGAAATGTTGTTAATTCTTGATATTGCATGACCGAATATGTGTGTTCCATCACCTATGAGCACGATGTAATTTGCCTTTCATGCATCATGGTAGTTATGTATATATATATATATGTAGGTTGTTCATATATATATCTTTTCGGCATGTCATGACGTTAATGCATTAGAGTTGCATTGGGGACCGGGTATGGACTCGGGACTCCTTAGGATTCTTGAAAGCTACTTGGAAGGATGACGAGATGAAGAGAGTTACCACTGAGCCAAGTGAACTCCAAGTAGGATAACGCACTAGAGGTATGGTTCATGAGGGACTTTGCCTGGAGTGGTGCGGGCGTGATAGGATCACGCAACCGGGTAATCCAAGAGCGTTTGTTGTTGGGGAGCTTGCTCCTATTCAATAGTCATGGTTAGCGACCATGATATTGATGAGTTGATTTGGTGAGCTTGCTCACGTTCGATATTACATGGAACGAGCCATGGTATCGATGAGGTTTGCTCATGAGGGGATTGCCCGGACCGATGTTTTATGTGATTGTTGAGTATACGTGCATGTGGTAGTTTTCATATTGTTGCATAACCTACTGTTTCAGATTCGGCCATTATACTCTACATACTCTAAACCCTACTGAGCTTCTTGCTCACCCTCTACTTTCATTCCTTCCCACATGTGATACTGGTACAGGTACAGGTACTAGTGGAGCGGATCAGTGAGAGCGGGATGTGACATGGATGGCCCTGGGTAGGATGTGGGTGCTAGGGAGATACTCTAAGCACGTATTTTGTATATGATGTTTATTCATGATATTCTTATAACCATTTGGCACTAGAGGGTGTATGCATGATGTATGCGGAGATGTTTTTATGGTTATATGATATTGTGAATTGGTTGATTTGATTATTATTATCAGTTTGTGCATGCTGGTAGTGGATGGCCTGAGGCCCCTAGGATCAGGATTGCATGTGATTGAGGCCTGAGGCCTGGCTAGGTTGCTAGTGTGATGGATTGATGATTTTTCTGCTGCGCGTTTCTAATGCAGGCGGGGACTCTCCGATATACGGGGAGATACCGCCGGATTTTCGGTTTGCCAGATGATCGCACTAGTGGCCTAGGACTGTGCCGGAGGGCACCCATGGCGTGCTCGGACCGGGGCGTCACAAAATAATCTCAGAAGCTTATACTCGTAAAATTTGACCTAGAAGAACAATAAAAAGTGTACACCGAGCAACTTTGATGGTTCGGAATTGCTTAACTCTCTCTATGGAGGAGCTTTTAACGATTTTGTCCATTTGTCATAGAAAGTTGTTGTTTTGGCATCGAAATAATCTCAGAAGCTTATACTCGTAAAATTTGGCATAGAAGAACAATAAAAAGTGTACGCCGAGCAACTTTGATGGTTTGAAATTTCTCAACTCTTTCTACGGAGGAGATTTTAACGGTTTTGTCCATTTGTCATAGAAAGTTGTTGTTTTAGCATCGAAATAATCTCACAAGATTATACTCGTAAAATTTGACATAGAAGAACAATAAAAAGTCTACACCGAGCAACCTTGATGGTCCGAAATTGCTCAACTCTTTCTATAGACTACGTTTTAACGGTTTTGTCCATTTGTTATAGAAAGTTGGTGTTTTGGCATCGAAATAATCTCAGAAGCTTATACTCGTAAGAGTTGACATAGAAGAACAATAAAAAGTGTACACCAAGCAACTTTGATATTCCAAAATTGCTCAACTCTCTCGACAGAGGTGCTTTAATCGGTTTTCTCCAATTAAGAAGGAAATTTGTTCTCTTGACCACAAAACAATCTACGAAGTGAATACTAGTAAATTTATCCATAAAGAAACAATAAAAAGTGCATAAATAAACTTTGAAAGTTCAGAATTACTCAATTCTATCCATGGAGGAGCCTTTAACGGTTTGTACATTTATGATTAAAAGGTGGCGTTTTGACATCGAAATAATCTATAAAGCTTATACTCATGAAATTTGACACATGAGTACAATAAAAAGTGTACACCGAGTAACATTGATGATTCGGAATTGCTTAACTCTCTCTGTGGAGTAGCTTTTAATGATTTTGTCCATTTTTCATAGAAAGTTGAGATTTTGGCATCGAAATAATCTAGCAAGCTTATACTCGTAAAGTTTTAGATAGAAGAACAATAAAAAGTGTACATCGAGCAACTTTGATGGTCTGAAATTGCTCAATTCTCTCTATGGAGGAGCTTTTAACGCTTTTGTCCATTTTTCATAGAAAGTTGGTATTTTAGCATCGAAATAATCTCAGAAGCTTATGCTCATAAAAGTTGACATAGAAGAACAATGAAAAGTATACACCAAGCAACTTTGATGGTCCGAAATTGCTCATCTCTCTCTATGGAGGAGCTCTTAATGGTTTTCTTCATTTGTCATAGAAATTTGGTGTTTCGGCATCGAAATAATCTTAGAAGCTTATACTCGTAAAATTTGACATTGAAGAACAATAAAAAATGTACGCCGAGCAACTTTCATGGTCCGAAATTTCTCAACTCTCTCGATGGATGTGTTTTTAATGGTTTTGCCCAATTTAGAAAGAAATTTGTTCTCTTGACTACAAAACAATCTACGAAGCGAATACTAGTAAATGTGGGCATAAAGAAACAATAAAAGTGTATGCCTATCAACTTTGATGATTCGGAATTACTCAATTATATCCATGGAGGAGCTTTTAACTGTTTTGTCTATTTGTGATAAAAAGTTGGGGTTTTGGCATCGAAATAATCTATGGAGCTTATACTCGTAAAATCTGAAATAAGATAACAATATAGAGTGTAGACCGAGCAATTTTGTTGGTTCGAAATTGATCAACTCTCTCTATGGAGGAGCTTTTAAATGTTCTGTCCCTTTGTCATAGAAAGTTGGTGTTTTGGAATCGAAATAATCTAGGAAGCTATACTCATAAAATTTGACATAGAAGAACAATAAAAAGTGTACACCGAGCAACTTTGATGGTCCGGAATTGCTCAACACTCTCGATGGAGGTGTTTTTAATGGTTTTGCCCAATTTAGAGCGAAATTTGTTCTCTAGACAACAAAACAATCTACGAATCGAATACTAGTAAATCTGGACATAAAGAAATAATAGGGAGTGTATGCCTATCAACTTTCATGATTCAGAATTGCTCATTCTATCCATGGAGGAGCCTTTAACGGTTTTGTCCATTTGTGATACAAAGTTAGGGGTTTGGCATGGAAATAGTCTATGGAGCTTATTCTCATAAAATTTGACATAAGAGAACAATATAAAGTGTACACCGAGTGCTTTTAACGGTTTTGTCCATTAGTCAGAGAAAGTTCGTGTTTTGTCATCGAAATAATCTAGGAAGCTTATACTCGTAAAATTTTACATAGAAGAATAATAAAAGTGTACACCGAGGAACTTTGATAGTCCGAAATTGCTCAACTCTCTCGATGGAGATATTTTTATGGTTTTGACCAATTTAGAACGAAATTTGTTCACTTGACAACAAAACAATCTTCAAAGAGAATACTAGTAAATGTGGAAAAAAGAAATAATACAAAGTGCATACCTATCAAAATTGATTATTCGTAATTACTCACATTTATCCATAGAGGAGCCTTTAACGGTTTTGTCAATTTGTGATACAAAGTTGGGGTTTTCCTTCGAAATAATCTATGGAGCTTATACTCATAAAATTTGACATATGAGAACAATAAAAAGTGTACACCCAAAAACTTTGATAGTTTGGAATCGCTCAACTATCTTTTTGGAGAAGCTTTTAACGGTTTTGTCCATTTGTCAAAGAAAGTTGGTGTTTTGGCATCGAAATAATCTTAGAACTTATACTCGTAAAATTTGACATAGAAAAACAATAAAAAGTGTACACAGAGCAACTTTGATGGTTCAGAATTGCTCCACTCTCTCTATAGAGGAGCTTTTAACGGCTTTGTCCATTTGTCATAGAAAGTTATTGTTTTGGCAACGAAATAATCTTAGAAGCTTATACTCGTAAAATTTGACATAAAAGAACAATAAAAAGTGTACGCCTAGAAACTTTGATGGTTCGAAATTGCTCAACTCACTCTATGGTGGAGCTTTTAACGGTTTTGTCCATTTGTCATAGAAAGTTGTTATTTTGGCATCGAAATAATCTCAGAAGCATATATTCGTAAAATTTGACATAGAAAAACAATAAAAAGTGTACACCAAGCATCTTTGGTGGTCCGAAATTGCTCAACTCTCTCGATTGAGATATTTTTTAAGGTCTTGCCCAATTTAGAACGAAATTTGTTCCCTTGACAACAAAACAACATACGAAGAGAATACTAGTAAATCCGGACAGAAAGAAATAATACAAAGTGCATACCTATCAATGTTGATGATTCGGAATTACTCAATTCTATCCATGGAGGAGTCTTTAACGGTTTTGTCAATTTGTGATACAAATTTAGGGTTTTGCCATCGAAATAATCTATCGAGCTTATACTCATAAAATTTGACATATGAGAACAATAAAAAGTGTACACCGAGCAACCTTGATGGTTTGGAATTGCTCAACTCTCTTTTCGGAGGAGCTTTTAACGGTTTTGTCCATTTGTCAAAGAAAGTTCGTGTTTTGGCATTGAAATAATCTCAGAAGCTTATACTCGTAAAATTTGATATAGAAGAACAATAAAAAGTGTACACCGAGCAACTTTGATGGTTCGGAATTGCTCAACTCTCTCTATGGAGGAGCTTTTAACGGTTTTGTCCATTTGTCATAGAAAGTTGTTGTTTTGGCATCGAAATAATCTCAGAAGCTTATACTTGTAAAATTTGGCATAGAAGAACAATAAAAAGTGTACGCTGAGCAACATTGATGGTTTGAAATTTCTCAACTCTCTCTACAGAGGAGTTTTTAACGGTTTTGTCCATTTGTCATAGAAAGTTGTTGTTTTGGTATCGAAATAATCTCACAAGCTTATACTCGTAAAATTTGACATAGAAGAACAATAAAAAGTGTACACCGAGCAACCTTGATGATCCGAAATTTCCCAACTCTCTCGACAGAGGTGCTTTAATCGGTTTTCTCCATTTAAGAAGGAAATTTATTCTCTTGACAATAAAACAATCTACGAAGTGAATACTAGTAAATTTATACATAAAGAAACAATAAAAAGTGCATAACTATTAACTTTGAAAGTTTGGAATTACTCAATTCTATCCATGGAGGAGCCTTTAATGGTTTGTCCATTTATCATACAAAGTTGGGGTTTTGACATCGAAATAATCTATGAAGCTTATACTCATGAAATTTGACACATGAAAACAATAAAAAGTGTACACCGAGCAACATTGATGATTCGGAATTGCTCAACTCTCTCTGTGGAGTAGCTTTTAATGATGTTGTCCATTTGTCATAGAAAGTTGGGATTTTGGCATGGAAATAATCTAGCAAGCTTATACTCTTAAAGTTGACGTATAAGAACAATAAAAAGTGTACACCGAGCAACTTTGATGGTCCGAAATTGCTAATCTCTCTCTATGTAGGAGCTCTTAACGGTTTTCTCCATTTGTCATAGAAAGTTGGTGTTTTGGCATCGAAATAATCTCAGAAGCTTATACTCGTAAAATTTGACATAGAAGAACGATAAAAAATGTACGCCGAGCAACTTTCATGGTCCGAAAGTCCCCAACTCTCTCGATGGATGTGTTTTTAATGGATTTGCCCAATTTAGAAAGAAATTTGTTCTCTTGACAACAAAACAATCTACGAAGCGAATACTAGTAAATGTGGGCTAAAAGAAACAATAAAAACTGTATGACTATAAACTTTGATGATTCGGAATTACTCAATTATATCCATGGAGGAGCTTTTAACTATTTTGTCCATTTGTGATAAAAAAAGTTAGGGTTTTGGCATCGAAATAATCTATGCAACTTATACTCGTAAAATTTGAAATAAGATAACAATATAGAGTGTACACCGAGCAATTTTGGTGGTTCGAAATTGCTCAACTCTCTCTATGGAGGAGCTTTTAAACGTTTTGTCCCTTTCTCATAGAAAGTTGGTGTTTTGGCATCGAAATAATCTTGGAAGCTTATACTCATAAAATTTGACATAGAAGAACAATAAAAAGTGTACACCGAGTAACTTTGATAGTACGAAATTGCTCAACTCTCTCTATGGAGAAGCTTTTAACGATTTTGTCCATTTGTCATAGAAAGTTGGTGTTTTGGCATCGAAATAATCTCAAAAGCTTATACTCGTGAAATTTGACGTAGAAGAACAATAAAAGGTGTACACCGAGCAACTTTGATGGTCCGGAATTGCTCAACACTCTCGATGGAGGTGTTTTTAATGGTTTTGCCCAATTTAGAGCGAAATTTGTTCTCTAGACAACAAAACAATCTACGAATCGAATACTAGTAAATCTGGACATAAAGAAATAATTGGGAGTGTATGCCTATCAACTTTCATGATTCAGAATTGCTCATTCTATCCATGGAGGAGCCTTTAACGGTTTTGTCCTTTTGTGATACAAAGTTAGGGGTTTGGCATGGAAATAGTCTATGGAGCTTATTCTCATAAAATTTGACATAAGAGAACAATATAAAGTGTACACCGAGTGCTTTTAACGGTTTTGTCCATTAGTCAGAGAAAGTTCGTGTTTTGTCATCGAAATAATCTAGGAAGCTTATACTCGTAAAATTTTACATAGAAGAATAATAAAAGTGTACACCGAGGAACTTTGATAGTCCGAAATTGCTCAACTCTCTCGATGGAGATATTTTTATGGTTTTGACCAATTTAGAACGAAATTTGTTCACTTGACAACAAAACAATCTTCAAAGAGAATACTAGTAAATGTGGAAAAAAGAAATAATACAAAGTGCATACCTATCAAAATTGATTATTCGTAATTACTCACATTTATCCATAGAGGAGCCTTTAACGGTTTTGTCAATTTGTGATACAAAGTTGGGGTTTTCCTTCGAAATAATCTATGGAGCTTATACTCATAAAATTTGACATATGAGAACAATAAAAAGTGTACACCCAAAAACTTTGATAGTTTGGAATCGCTCAACTATCTTTTTGGAGAAGCTTTTAACGGTTTTGTCCATTTGTCAAAGAAAGTTGGTGTTTTGGCATCGAAATAATCTTAGAACTTATACTCGTAAAATTTGACATAGAAAAACAATAAAAAGTGTACACAGAGCAACTTTGATGGTTCAGAATTGCTCCACTCTCTCTATAGAGGAGCTTTTAACGGCTTTGTCCATTTGTCATAGAAAGTTATTGTTTTGGCAACGAAATAATCTTAGAAGCTTATACTCGTAAAATTTGACATAAAAGAACAATAAAAAGTGTACGCCTAGAAACTTTGATGGTTCGAAATTGCTCAACTCACTCTATGGTGGAGCTTTTAACGGTTTTGTCCATTTGTCATAGAGAGTTGTTATTTTGGCATCGAAATAATCTCAGAAGCATATATTCGTAAAATTTGACATAGAAAAACAATAAAAAGTGTACACCAAGCATCTTTGGTGGTCCGAAATTGCTCAACTCTCTCGATTGAGATATTTTTTAAGGTCTTGCCCAATTTAGAACGAAATTTGTTCCCTTGACAACAAAACAACATACGAAGAGAATACTAGTAAATCCGGACAGAAAGAAATAATACAAAGTGCATACCTATCAATGTTGATGATTCGGAATTACTCAATTCTATCCATGGAGGAGTCTTTAACGGTTTTGTCAATTTGTGATACAAATTTAGGGTTTTGCCATCGAAATAATCTATCGAGCTTATACTCATAAAATTTGACATATGAGAACAATAAAAAGTGTACACCGAGCAACCTTGATGGTTTGGAATTGCTCAACTCTCTTTTCGGAGGAGCTTTTAACGGTTTTGTCCATTTGTCAAAGAAAGTTCGTGTTTTGGCATTGAAATAATCTCAGAAGCTTATACTCGTAAAATTTGTTATAGAAGAACAATAAAAAGTGTACACCGAGCAACTTTGATGGTTCGGAATTGCTCAACTCTCTCTATGGAGGAGCTTTTAACGGTTTTGTCCATTTGTCATAGAAAGTTGTTGTTTTGGCATCGAAATAATCTCAGAAGCTTATACTTGTAAAATTTGGCATAGAAGAACAATAAAAAGTGTACGCTGAGCAACATTGATGGTTTGAAATTTCTCAACTCTCTCTACAGAGGAGTTTTTAACGGTTTTGTCCATTTGTCATAGAAAGTTGTTGTTTTGGTATCGAAATAATCTCACAAGCTTATACTCGTAAAATTTGACATAGAAGAACAATAAAAAGTGTACACCGAGCAACCTTGATGATCCGAAATTTCCCAACTCTCTCGACAGAGGTGCTTTAATCGGTTTTCTCCATTTAAGAAGGAAATTTATTCTCTTGACAATAAAACAATCTACGAAGTGAATACTAGTAAATTTATACATAAAGAAACAATAAAAAGTGCATAACTATTAACTTTGAAAGTTTGGAATTACTCAATTCTATCCATGGAGGAGCCTTTAATGGTTTGTCCATTTATCATACAAAGTTGGGGTTTTGACATCGAAATAATCTATGAAGCTTATACTCATGAAATTTGACACATGAAAACAATAAAAAGTGTACACCGAGCAACATTGATGATTCGGAATTGCTCAACTCTCTCTGTGGAGTAGCTTTTAATGATGCTGTCCATTTGTCATAGAAAGTTGGGATTTTGGCATGGAAATAATCTAGCAAGCTTATACTCTTAAAGTTGACGTATAAGAACAATAAAAAGTGTACACCGAGCAACTTTGATGGTCCGAAATTGCTAATCTCTCTCTATGTAGGAGCTCTTAACGGTTTTCTCCATTTGTCATAGAAAGTTGGTGTTTTGGCATCGAAATAATCTCAGAAGCTTATACTCGTAAAATTTGACATAGAAGAACGATAAAAAATGTACGCCGAGCAACTTTCATGGTCCGAAAGTCCCCAACTCTCTCGATGGATGTGTTTTTAATGGATTTGCCCAATTTAGAAAGAAATTTGTTCTCTTGACAACAAAACAATCTACGAAGCGAATACTAGTAAATGTGGGCTAAAAGAAACAATAAAAACTGTATGACTATAAACTTTGATGATTCGGAATTACTCAATTATATCCATGGAGGAGCTTTTAACTATTTTGTCCATTTGTGATAAAAAAAGTTAGGGTTTTGGCATCGAAATAATCTATGCAACTTATACTCGTAAAATTTGAAATAAGATAACAATATAGAGTGTACACCGAGCAATTTTGGTGGTTCGAAATTGCTCAACTCTCTCTATGGAGGAGCTTTTAAACGTTTTGTCCCTTTCTCATAGAAAGTTGGTGTTTTGGCATCGAAATAATCTTGGAAGCTTATACTCATAAAATTTGACATAGAAGAACAATAAAAAGTGTACACCGAGTAACTTTGATAGTACGAAATTGCTCAACTCTCTCTATGGAGAAGCTTTTAACGATTTTGTCCATTTGTCATAGAAAGTTGGTGTTTTGGCATCGAAATAATCTCAAAAGCTTATACTCGTGAAATTTGACGTAGAAGAACAATAAAAGGTGTACACCGAGCAACTTTGATGGTCCGGAATTGCTCAACACTCTCGATGGAGGTGTTTTTAATGGTTTTGCCCAATTTAGAGCGAAATTTGTTCTCTAGACAACAAAACAATCTACGAATCGAATACTAGTAAATCTGGACATAAAGAAATAATTGGGAGTGTATGCCTATCAACTTTCATGATTCAGAATTGCTCATTCTATCCATGGAGGAGCCTTTAACGGTTTTGTCCTTTTGTGATACAAAGTTAGGGGTTTGGCATGGAAATAGTCTATGGAGCTTATTCTCATAAAATTTGACATAAGAGAACAATATAAAGTGTACACCGAGTGCTTTTAACGGTTTTGTCCATTAGTCAGAGAAAGTTCGTGTTTTGTCATCGAAATAATCTAGGAAGCTTATACTCGTAAAATTTTACATAGAAGAATAATAAAAGTGTACACCGAGGAACTTTGATAGTCCGAAATTGCTCAACTCTCTCGATGGAGATATTTTTATGGTTTTGACCAATTTAGAACGAAATTTGTTCACTTGACAACAAAACAATCTTCAAAGAGAATACTAGTAAATGTGGAAAAAAGAAATAATACAAAGTGCATACCTATCAAAATTGATTATTCGTAATTACTCACATTTATCCATAGAGGAGCCTTTAACGGTTTTGTCAATTTGTGATACAAAGTTGGGGTTTTCCTTCGAAATAATCTATGGAGCTTATACTCATAAAATTTGACATATGAGAACAATAAAAAGTGTACACCCAAAAACTTTGATAGTTTGGAATCGCTCAACTATCTTTTTGGAGAAGCTTTTAACGGTTTTGTCCATTTGTCAAAGAAAGTTGGTGTTTTGGCATCGAAATAATCTTAGAACTTATACTCGTAAAATTTGACATAGAAAAACAATAAAAAGTGTACACAGAGCAACTTTGATGGTTCAGAATTGCTCCACTCTCTCTATAGAGGAGCTTTTAACGGCTTTGTCCATTTGTCATAGAAAGTTATTGTTTTGGCAACGAAATAATCTTAGAAGCTTATACTCGTAAAATTTGACATAAAAGAACAATAAAAAGTGTACGCCTAGAAACTTTGATGGTTCGAAATTGCTCAACTCACTCTATGGTGGAGCTTTTAACGGTTTTGTCCATTTGTCATAGAAAGTTGTTATTTTGGCATCGAAATAATCTCAGAAGCATATATTCGTAAAATTTGACATAGAAAAACAATAAAAAGTGTACACCAAGCATCTTTGGTGGTCCGAAATTGCTCAACTCTCTCGATTGAGATATTTTTTAAGGTCTTGCCCAATTTAGAACGAAATTTGTTCCCTTGACAACAAAACAACATACGAAGAGAATACTAGTAAATCCGGACAGAAAGAAATAATACAAAGTGCATACCTATCAATGTTGATGATTCGGAATTACTCAATTCTATCCATGGAGGAGTCTTTAACGGTTTTGTCAATTTGTGATACAAATTTAGGGTTTTGCCATCGAAATAATCTATCGAGCTTATACTCATAAAATTTGACATATGAGAACAATAAAAAGTGTACACCGAGCAACCTTGATGGTTTGGAATTGCTCAACTCTCTTTTCGGAGGAGCTTTTAACGGTTTTGTCCATTTGTCAAAGAAAGTTCGTGTTTTGGCATTGAAATAATCTCAGAAGCTTATACTCGTAAAATTTGTTATAGAAGAACAATAAAAAGTGTACACCGAGCAACTTTGATGGTTCGGAATTGCTCAACTCTCTCTATGGAGGAGCTTTTAACGGTTTTGTCCATTTGTCATAGAAAGTTGTTGTTTTGGCATCGAAATAATCTCAGAAGCTTATACTTGTAAAATTTGGCATAGAAGAACAATAAAAAGTGTACGCTGAGCAACATTGATGGTTTGAAATTTCTCAACTCTCTCTACAGAGGAGTTTTTAACGGTTTTGTCCATTTGTCATAGAAAGTTGTTGTTTTGGTATCGAAATAATCTCACAAGCTTATACTCGTAAAATTTGACATAGAAGAACAATAAAAAGTGTACACCGAGCAACCTTGATGATCCGAAATTTCCCAACTCTCTCGACAGAGGTGCTTTAATCGGTTTTCTCCATTTAAGAAGGAAATTTATTCTCTTGACAATAAAACAATCTACGAAGTGAATACTAGTAAATTTATACATAAAGAAACAATAAAAAGTGCATAACTATTAACTTTGAAAGTTTGGAATTACTCAATTCTATCCATGGAGGAGCCTTTAATGGTTTGTCCATTTATCATACAAAGTTGGGGTTTTGACATCGAAATAATCTATGGAGCTTATACTCATGAAATTTGACACATGAAAACAATAAAAAGTGTACACCGAGCAACATTGATGATTCGGAATTGCTCAACTCTCTCTGTGGAGTAGCTTTTAATGATGTTGTCCATTTGTCATAGAATGTTGGGATTTTGGCATGGAAATAATCTAGCAAGCTTATACTCTTAAAGTTGACGTATAAGAACAATAAAAAGTGTACACCGAGCAACTTTGATGGTCCGAAATTGCTAATCTCTCTCTATGTAGGAGCTCTTAACGGTTTTCTCCATTTGTCATAGAAAGTTGGTGTTTTGGCATCGAAATAATCTCATAAGCTTATACTCGTAAAATTTGACATAGAAGAACGATAAAAAATGTACGCCGAGCAACTTTCATGGTCCGAAAGTCCCCAACTCTCTCGATGGATGTGTTTTTAATGGATTTGCCCAATTTAGAAAGAAATTTGTTCTCTTGACAACAAAACAATCTACGAAGCGAATACTGGTAAATGTGGGCTAAAAGAAACAATAAAAACTGTATGACTATAAACTTTGATGATTCGGAATTACTCAATTATATCCATGGAGGAGCTTTTAACTATTTTGTCCATTTGTGATAAAAAAAAGTTAGGGTTTTGGCATCGAAATAATCTATGCAACTTATACTCGTAAAATTTGAAATAAGATAACAATATAGAGTGTACACCGAGCAATTTTGGTGGTTCGAAATTGCTCAACTCTCTCTATGGAGGAGCTTTTAAACGTTTTGTCCCTTTCTCATAGAAAGTTGGTGTTTTGGCATCGAAATAATCTTGGAAGCTTATACTCATAAAATTTGACATAGAAGAACAATAAAAAGTGTACACCGAGTAACTTTGATAGTACGAAATTGCTCAACTCTCTCTATGGAGAAGCTTTTAACGATTTTGTCCATTTGTCATAGAAAGTTGGTGTTTTGGCATCGAAATAATCTCAAAAGCTTATACTCGTGAAATTTGACGTAGAAGAACAATAAAAGGTGTACACCGAGCAACTTTGATGGTCCGGAATTGCTCAACACTCTCGGTGGAGGTGTTTTTAATGGTTTTGCCCAATTTAGAACGAAATATGTTCTCTAGACAACAAAACAATCTACGAATCGAATACTAGTAAATATGGACATAAACAATTAATAGAGAGTGTATGCCTATCAACTTTCATGATTCAGAATTACTCATTCTATCCATGGAGGAGCCTTTAACGGTTTTGTCCATTTGTTATACAAAGTTGGGGTTTTGGAATGGAAATAGTCTATGGAGCTTATTCTCATAAAATTTGACAAAAGAGAACAATATAAAGTGTACATCGAGCAACTTTGATGATTCGAAATTGCTCAACTCTCTTTATGGAGGGGCTTTTAACGGTTTTGTCCATTTGTCATAGAAAGTTGGTGTTTTGGCATCGACATAATCTAGGAAGCTTATACTCGTAAAATTTTACATAGAAGAATAATAAAATTGTACATCGAGAAATTTAATGGTCCGAAATTGCTCAACTCTCTCGATGGAGATATTTTTTATGGTTTTGACCAATTTAGAACGAAATTTGTTCACTTGACAACAAAACAATCTACAAAGAGAATACTAGTAAATGTGGAGAAAAAGAAATAATACAAAGTGCATACCTATCAATGTTGATGATTCGTAATTACTCAATTCTATCCATATAGGAGCCTTTAACAGTTTTGTCAATTTGTGATACAAAGTTGGGGTTTTGCAATCGAAATAATCTATGGACGTTATACTCATAAAATTTGACATATGAGAACAATAAAAAGTGTACACCGAGCAACTTTGATGGTTTGGAATTGCTCAACTCTCTTTTCGGAGGAGCTTTTAACGGTTTTGTCCATTTGTCAAAGAAATTTGGTGTTTTTGCATTGAAATAATCTCCGAAGCTTATACTCATAAAATTTAATATAGAAGAACAATAAAAAGTGTACACCGAGCAACTTTGATGGTTCGGAATTGCGCAACTCTCTCTATGGAGGAGCTTTTAACGGTTTTGTCCATTTGTCATAGAAAGTTGTTGTTTTGGCATCGAAATAATCTCAGAAGCTTATACTCGTAAAATTTGACATAGAAGAACAATAAAAAGTGTACACCAAGAAACTTTAATATTCCAAAATTGCCCAACTCTCTCGACAGAGGTGCTTTAATCGGTTTTTTCCAATTAAGAAGGAAATTTGTTCTATTGACAATAAAACAATCTAAGAAGTGAATACTAGTAAATTTAAACATAAAGAAACAATAAAAAGTACATAACTATTAACTTTGAAAGTTTGGGATTACTCAATTCTATCCATGGAGGAGCTTTTAAAGGTTTGTCCATTTATGATACAAAGTTAGGGTTTTGCCATCGAAATAATCTATGGAGCTTACACTCAAAGAATTTGACATATGAGAACAATAAAAAGTGTACACCAAACAACTTTGATAGTTTGGAATTGCTCAACTCTCTTTTTGGAGGAGCTTTTAATGGTTTTGTCCATTTGTCAAAGAAAGTTGGTGTTTTGCCATCGAAATAATCCCAGAAGCTTATACTCGTAGAATTTGACATAGAAGAACAATAAAAAGTGTACACCGAGCAACTTTGATGGTTCGGAATTGATCAACTCTCTCTATGGAGGAGTTTTTACCTGTTTTGTCCATTTGTCATTGAAAGTTGTTGTTTTGGCATCGAAATAATCTTAGAAGCTTATACTCGTAAAATTTGACATAGAAGAACAATAAAAAGTGTACACCGAGCAACTTTGATGGTCCAAAATTGCTCATCTCTCTCTATGGAGGAACTCCTAACGGTTTTCTCCATTTGTCATAGAAAGTTGGTGTTTTGGCATCGAAATAATCTCAGAAGCTTATACTCATAAAATTTGACATAGAAGAACAATAAAAAATGTACGCCGAGAAACTTTCATGGTCCGAAATTCCTCAACTCTCTCGATGGATGTGTTTTTAATGGTTCTGCCCAATTTAAAAAGAAATTTGTTCTCTTAACAACAAAACAATCTACAAAGCGAATACTAGTAAATGCGGGCTTAAAGAAACAATAAAAAGTGTATGCCTATAAACTTTGATGATTCGGAATTACTCAATTATATCCATGGATGAGCTTTTAACTGTTTTGTCCATTTGTGATAAAAAAAAGTTAAAGTTTTGGCATTGAAATAATCTATGGAGCTTATACTCGTAAAATTTGAAATAAGATAACAATATAGAGTGTACACCGACCAATTTTGGTGGTTTGAAATTGCTCAGCTCTCTCTATGGAGGA
Source organism: Euonymus europaeus (assembly GCA_963580455.1). NCBI lineage: Eukaryota > Viridiplantae > Streptophyta > Magnoliopsida > Celastrales > Celastraceae > Euonymus > Euonymus europaeus. Next base: position 10,114,902 of record OY756969.1, read on the forward strand.
GCTTTTAAACGTTTTGTCCCATTCTCATAGAAAGTTGGTGTTTTGGCATCGAAATAATCTTGGAAGCTTATACTCATAAAATTTGACATAGAAGAACAATAAAAAGGAAACACCGAGTAACTTTGATATCCGAAATTGCTCAACTCTCTCTATGGAGTAGCTTTTAATGGTTTTGTCAATTTGTCAAAGAAAGTTGGTGTTTTGGCATCGAAATAATCTCAGAAGCTTATACTCGTAAATTATGACATAGAAGAACAATAAAAAGTGTACACCGAGCAACTATGATGGTTCGGAATTGCTCATCTCTCCCTATGGAGGAGCTCTTAACGGTTTTCCCCATTTGTCATAAAAGTTAGTGTTTTGGCATCGAAATAATCTCAGAAGCTTATACTCATAAAATTTGACATAGAAGAACAATAAAATGTGTACACCGAGCAACTTTGATAGTCCGAAAGTGCTCAACTCTCTCTATGGAGGAGCTTTTAACGCTTTTGTCCATTTTTCATAGAAAGTTGGTATTTTGGCATCGAAATAATCTCAGAAGGTTATGCTCATAAAAATTGACATAGAAGAACAATAAAAACTCTACACCGGGCAACTTTGATGGTCCGAAATTGCTTATCTCTCTCTATGGAGGACCTCTTAACGGTTTTCTCCATTTGTAATAGAAAGTTGGTGTTTTGGAATCGAAATTAATCTTGGAATCTTATACTCATATAATTTGACATAGAAGAACAATAAAAAGTGTACACCGAGTAACTTTGATATCCGAAATTGCTCAACTCTCTCTATGGAGAAGTTCTTAACGGTTTTCTCCATTTGTCATAGAAAGTTGGGATTTTGGCATCGAAATAATCTAGCAGGCTCATACTCGTAAATTTGACATAGAAGAACAATAAAAAGTGTACACCGAGTAACATTGATAGTCCAAAATTGCTCAACTCTCTCTATGGAGAAGCTTTTAACGATTTTATCCATTTGTCATAGAAAGTTGGTGTTTTGGTATCAAAATAATCTCAGAAGCTTATACTCGTAAAATTTGGCATAGAAGAACAATTAAAAGTGTACGGCGAGCAACGTTGATTGTTTGAAATTTCTCAACTCTCTCTGTGGAGTAGCTTTTAACGGTTTGTCCATTTGTCATAGAAAGCTGGGATTTTGGCATCGAAATAATATAGCACGCTTATACTCGTAAAGATTGAGATAGAAGAACAATAAAAAGTGTACACCGAGCAACTTTGATGGTCTGAAATTGCTCAACTCTCTCAATTGAGGAGCTTTTAACGCTTTTGTCCATTTTTCACAGAAAGTTGGTATTTTGGCATCGAAATAATCTCAGAAGCTTATGCTCATAAAAGTTGACATAGAAGAACAATAAAAAGTGTACACCGAGCAACTTTAATGGTCCGAAATTGCTTATCTCTCTCTATGGAGGAGCTCTTAACGGTTTTCTCCATTTGTCATAGAAAGTTGGTGTTTTGGCATCGAAATAATCTTGGAAGCTTATACTCATAAAATTTGACATAGAAGAACAATAAAAAGTGTACACCGAGTAACTTTGATAGTCCGAAATTGCTCAACTCTCTCTATGGAGAAGCTTTTAACGATTTTGTCCATTTGTCATAGAAAGTTGGTGTTTTGGCATCGAAATAATCTCAAAAGCTTATACTCGTGAAATTTGACGTAGAAGAACAATAAAAGGTGTACACCGAGCAACTTTGATGGTCCGGAATTGCTCAACACTCTCGGTGGAGGTGTTTTTAATGGTTTTGCCCAATTTAGAACGAAATATGTTCTCTAGACAACAAAACAATCTACGAATCGAATACTAGTAAATATGGACATAAACAATTAATAGAGAGTGTATGCCTATCAACTTTCATGATTCAGAATTACTCATTCTATCCATGGAGGGCCTTTAACGGTTTTGTCCATTTGTTATACAAAGTTGGGGTTTTGGAATGGAAATAGTCTATGGAGCTTATTCTCATAAAATTTGACAAAAGAGAACAATATAAAGTGTACATCGAGCAACTTTGATGATTCGAAATTGCTCAACTCTCTTTATGGAGGGGCTTTTAACGGTTTTGTCCATTTGTCATAGAAAGTTGGTGTTTTGGCATCGACATAATCTAGGAAGCTTATACTCGTAAAATTTTACATAGAAGAATAATAAAATTGTACATCGAGAAATTTAATGGTCCGAAATTGCTCAACTCTCTCGATGGAGATATTTTTTATGGTTTTGACCAATTTAGAACGAAATTTGTTCACTTGACAACAAAACAATCTACAAAGAGAATACTAGTAAATGTGGAGAAAAAGAAATAATACAAAGTGCATACCTATCAATGTTGATGATTCGTAATTACTCAATTCTATCCATATAGGAGCCTTTAACAGTTTTGTCAATTTGTGATACAAAGTTGGGGTTTTGCAATCGAAATAATCTATGGACGTTATACTCATAAAATTTGACATATGAGAACAATAAAAAGTGTACACCGAGCAACTTTGATGGTTTGGAATTGCTCAACTCTCTTTTCGGAGGAGCTTTTAACGGTTTTGTCCATTTGTCAAAGAAATTTGGTGTTTTTGCATTGAAATAATCTCCGAAGCTTATACTCATAAAATTTAATATAGAAGAACAATAAAAAGTGTACACCGAGCAACTTTGATGGTTCGGAATTGCGCAACTCTCTCTATGGAGGAGCTTTTAACGGTTTTGTCCATTTGTCATAGAAAGTTGTTGTTTTGGCATCGAAATAATCTCAGAAGCTTATACTCGTAAAATTTGACATAGAAGAACAATAAAAAGTGTACACCAAGAAACTTTAATATTCCAAAATTGCCCAACTCTCTCGACAGAGGTGCTTTAATCGGTTTTTTCCAATTAAGAAGGAAATTTGTTCTATTGACAATAAAACAATCTAAGAAGTGAATACTAGTAAATTTAAACATAAAGAAACAATAAAAAGTGCATAACTATTAACTTTGAAAGTTTGGGATTACTCAATTCTATCCATGGAGGAGCTTTTAAAGGTTTGTCCATTTATGATACAAAGTTAGGGTTTTGCCATCGAAATAATCTATGGAGCTTACACTCAAAGAATTTGACATATGAGAACAATAAAAAGTGTACACCAAACAACTTTGATAGTTTGGAATTGCTCAACTCTCTTTTTGGAGGAGCTTTTAATGGTTTTGTCCATTTGTCAAAGAAAGTTGGTGTTTTGCCATCGAAATAATCCCAGAAGCTTATACTCGTAGAATTTGACATAGAAGAACAATAAAAAGTGTACACCGAGCAACTTTGATGGTTCGGAATTGATCAACTCTCTCTATGGAGGAGTTTTTACCTGTTTTGTCCATTTGTCATTGAAAGTTGTTGTTTTGGCATCGAAATAATCTTAGAAGCTTATACTCGTAAAATTTGACATAGAAGAACAATAAAAAGTGTACACCGAGCAACTTTGATGGTCCAAAATTGCTCATCTCTCTCTATGGAGGAACTCCTAACGGTTTTCTCCATTTGTCATAGAAAGTTGGTGTTTTGGCATCGAAATAATCTCAGAAGCTTATACTCATAAAATTTGACATAGAAGAACAATAAAAAATGTACGCCGAGAAACTTTCATGGTCCGAAATTCCTCAACTCTCTCGATGGATGTGTTTTTAATGGTTCTGCCCAATTTAAAAAGAAATTTGTTCTCTTAACAACAAAACAATCTACAAAGCGAATACTAGTAAATGCGGGCTTAAAGAAACAATAAAAAGTGTATGCCTATAAACTTTGATGATTCGGAATTACTCAATTATATCCATGGATGAGCTTTTAACTGTTTTGTCCATTTGTGATAAAAAAAGTTAGAGTTTTGGCATTGAAATAATCTATGGAGCTTATACTCGTAAAATTTGAAATAAGATAACAATATAGAGTGTACACCGACCAATTTTGGTGGTTTGAAATTGCTCAGCTCTCTCTATGGAGGAGCTTTTAAACGTTTTGTCCCATTCTCATAGAAAGTTGGTGTTTTGGCATCGAAATAATCTTGGAAGCTTATACTCATAAAATTTGACATAGAAGAACAATAAAAAGGAAACACCGAGTAACTTTGATATCCGAAATTGCTCAACTCTCTCTATGGAGTAGCTTTTAATGGTTTTGTCAATTTGTCAAAGAAAGTTGGTGTTTTGGCATCGAAATAATCTCAGAAGCTTATACTCGTAAATTATGACATAGAAGAACAATAAAAAGTGTACACCGAGCAACTATGATGGTTCGGAATTGCTCATCTCTCCCTATGGAGGAGCTCTTAACGGTTTTCCCCATTTGTCATAAAAGTTAGTGTTTTGGCATCGAAATAATCTCAGAAGCTTATACTCATAAAATTTGACATAGAAGAACAATAAAATGTGTACACCGAGCAACTTTGATAGTCCGAAAGTGCTCAACTCTCTCTATGGAGGAGCTTTTAACGCTTTTGTCCATTTTTCATAGAAAGTTGGTATTTTGGCATCGAAATAATCTCAGAAGGTTATGCTCATAAAAATTGACATAGAAGAACAATAAAAACTCTACACCGGGCAACTTTGATGGTCCGAAATTGCTTATCTCTCTCTATGGAGGACCTCTTAACGGTTTTCTCCATTTGTAATAGAAAGTTGGTGTTTTGGAATCGAAATTAATCTTGGAATCTTATACTCATATAATTTGACATAGAAGAATAATGAAAAGTGTACACCGAGTAACTTTGATATCCGAAATTGCTCAACTCTCTCTATGGAGAAGTTCTTAACGGTTTTCTCCATTTGTCATAGAAAGTTGGGATTTTGGCATCGAAATAATCTAGCAGGCTCATACTCGTAAATTTGACATAGAAGAACAATAAAAAGTGTACACCGAGTAACTTTGATAGTCCAAAATTGCTCAACTCTCTCTATGGAGAAGCTTTTAACGATTTTATCCATTTGTCATAGAAAGTTGGTGTTTTGGTATCAAATTAATCTCAGAAGCTTATACTCGTAAAATTTGGCATAGAAGAACAATTAAAAGTGTACGGCGAGCAACGTTGATTGTTTGAAATTTCTCAACTCTCTCTGTGGAGTAGCTTTTAACGGTTTGTCCATTTGTCATAGAAAGCTGGGATTTTGGCATCGAAATAATATAGCAAGCTTATACTCGTAAAGATTGAGATAGAAGAACAATAAAAAGTGTACACCGAGCAACTTTGATGGTCTGAAATTACTCAACTCTCTCAATTGAGGAGCTTTTAACGCTTTTGTCCATTTTTCACAGAAAGTTGGTATTTTGGCATCGAAATAATCTCAGAAGCTTATGCTCATAAAAGTTGACATAGAAGAACAATAAAAAGTGTACACCGAGCAACTTTAATGGTCCGAAATTGCTTATCTCTCTCTATGGAGGAGCTCTTAACGGTTTTCTCCATTTGTCATAGAAAGTTGGTGTTTTGGCATCGAAATAATCTTGGAAGCTTATACTCATAAAATTTGACATAGAAGAACAATAAAAAGTGTACACCGAGTAACTTTGATAGTCCGAAATTGCTCAACTCTCTCTATGGAGAAGCTTTTAACGATTTTGTCCATTTATCATAGAAAGTTGGTGTTTTAGCATCGAAATAATCTCAAAAGCTTATACTCGTGAAATTTGACATAGAAGAACAATAAAAAGTGTACACCGAGAAACTTTGATGGTCCGGAATTGCGCAACACTCTCGATGGAGGTGTTTTTAATGGTTTTGCCCAATTTACAACTAAATTTGTTCTCTAGACAACAAAATAATCTACGAATCGAATACTAGTAAATCTGGATATAAGGAAATAATAGAGAGTGTATGCCTAACAACTTTCATGATTCAGAATTACTCATTCTATCCATGGAGGAGCCTTTAAGGGTTTTGTCCATTTGTGATACAAAGTTGGGGTTTTGGCCTGGAAATAGTCTATGGAGCTTATTCTCATAAATTTTGACATAAGAGAACAATAGAAAGTGTACACCGAGCAACTTTGATGGTTCGAAATTGCTCAACTCTCTTAACGGTTTTCTCCATTTGTCATAGAAAGTTGGTGTTTTGGCATCGAAATAGTCTTGGAAGCTTATACTCATAAAATTTGACATAGAAGAACAATAAAAAGTGTACACCGAGTATCTTTGATAGTCCGAAATCGCTCCACTCTCTCTATGGAGAAGCTTTTAACGATTTTGTCCATTTGTCATAGAAAGTTGGTGTTTTGGCATCGAAATAATCTCAAAAGCTTGTACTCGTGAAATTTGTCATAGAAGAACAATAAAAAGTGTACACCGAGAACCTTTGATGGTCTGGAATTTCTCAACACTCTCGATGGAGGTGTTTTTAATGGTTTTGCCCAATTTAGAACGAAAATTTTTCTCTAGAAAACAAAATAGTCTACGAATCGAATACTAGTAAATCTGGACATAAAGAAATAATAGATAGTGTATGCCAATCAACTTTCATGATTCAGAATTACTCATTCAATCCATGGAGGAGCCTTTAACGATTTTGTCCATTTGTGATACAAAGTTGGGGTTTTGGCATGGAAGTAGTCTATGGAGCTTATTCTCATAAAATTTGACATAAGAGAACAATATAAAGTGTACACCGAGCAACTTGATGGTTCGAAATTGCTCAACTCCCTTTATGGAGGGGCTTTTAACGGTTTTGTCCATTTGTCATAGAAAGTTGCTGTTTTGGCATCAAAATAATCTAGGAAGCTTATACTCGTAAAATTTTACATAGAAAAATAATAAAAGTGTACACCGAGAAACTTTGATGGTCCGAAATTGCTCAACTCTCTCGATGAAGATATTTTTTAAGGACTTGCCCAATTTAAAACGAAATTTGTTCACTTGACAACAAAACAATCTACAAAGAGAATACTTGTAAATGTGGACAGAAAGAAATAAAACAAAGTGCATACCTATCAATGTGGATGATTCGGAATTACTCAATTCTATCCACACAGGAGTCTTTAACGGTTTTGTCAATTTGTGATACAAAGTTGGGGTTTTATCATCGAAATAATCTATGGAGCTTATACTCATAAAATTTGACATATGAGAACAATAAAAGGTGTACACCAAGCAACTTTGATAGTTTGGAATTGCTCAACTCTCTTTTTGGAGGAGCTTTTAATGGTTTTGTCCATTTGTCAAAGAAAGTTGGTGTTTTGGCATCGAAATAATCTTAGAAGCTTATACTCGTAAAATTTGACATAGAAGAACAATAAACAGTGTACACCGAGCAACTTTGATGGTTTGAAATTGCTCAACTCTCTTTATGGAGGAGCTTTTAACGGTTTTGTCCATTTGTCATAGAAAGTTGTTGTTTTGGTATCGAAATAATCTTAGAAGCTTATACTCGTAAAATTTGACATAGGAAAACAATAAAAAGTGTACACCAAGCATCTTCGGTGGTCTAAAATTGCTCAACTCTCTCTATGGTGGAGCTTTTAATGGTTTTGTCCAATTGTCATAGAAAGTTGTTGTTTTGGCATCGAAATAATCTGAGAAGCATATACTCATAAAATTTGATGTAGAAAAACAATAAAAGGTGTACACCAAGCATCTTTGGTGGTCTAAAATTGCTCAACTCTCTCGATGGAGATATTTTTTAAGGACTTGCCCAATTTAGAACGAAATTTGTTTCCTTGACAACAAAATAATATACGAAGAGAATACTAGTAAATGTGGACAGAAAGAAATAAAACAAAGTGCATACCTATCAATGTTGATGATTCGGAATTACTCAATTCTATCCATGGACGAGCCTTTAACGATTTTGTCAATTTGTGATACAAATTTAGGGTGTTGCCATCGAAATAATCTATCGAGCTTATACTCATAAAATTTGACATATAAGAACAATAAAAAGTGTACACCGAGCAACTTTGATGGTTTGGAATTGCTCAACTCTCTTTTCGGAGGAGCTTTTAACGGTTTTGTCCATTTGTCAAAGAAAGTTGGTGTTTTGGCATCAAAATAATCTCAGAAGCTTATACTCGTAAAATTTGATATAGAAGAACAATAAAAAGTGTACACCGAGCAACTTTGATGGTTCGGAATTGCTCAACTCTCTCTATGGAGGAGCTTTTAACGGTTTTGTCCATTTTTCATAGAAAGTTGTTGTTTTGGCATCGAAATAATCACAGAAGCTTATACTCGTAAAATTTTGCATAGAAGAACAATAAAAAGTGTACGCCTAGCAACATTGATGGTTTGAAATTGCTCAACTCTCTCGATGGAGATATTTTTTAAGGTCTTGCCCAATTTAGAACGAAATTTGTTCCCTTGACAACAAAACAACATACGAAGAGAATACTAGTAAATGTGGACAAAAAGAAATAATACAAAGTGCATACCCACCAATGTTGATGATTCGGAATTACTCAATTCTATCCATGGAAGAGCCTTTAACGGTTTTGTCAATTTGTGATACAAAATTAGGGTTTTGCCATCGAAATAATCTATGGAGCTTATACTCATAAAATTTGACATATGAGAACAATAAAAAGTGTACACCGAGCAACTTTGATGGTTTGGAATTGCTCAACTCTCTTTTCGGAGGAGCTTTTAACGGTTTTGTCCATTTGTCAAAGAAAGTTGGTGTTTTGGCATTTAAATAATCTCAGAAGCTTATACTAGTAAAATTTGATATAGAATAACAATAAAAAGTGTACACCGAGCAAATTTGATGATTCGGAATTGCTCAACTCTCTCTATGGAGGAGCTTTTAACGGTTTTGTCCATTTGTCATAGAAAGTTGTTGTTTTGGCATCGAAATAATCTCAGAAGCTTATACTCGTAAAATTTGGCATAGAAGAACAATAAAAAGTGTACGCCAAGCAACTTTGATGGTTCAGAATTTCTCAACTCTCTCTACGGAGGAGCTTTTAACGGTTTTGTCTATTTGTCATAGAAAGTTGTTTTGGCATCGTAATAATCTCACAAGCTTATACTCGTAAAATTTTACATAGAAGAACAATAAAAAGTGTATACCAAGAAAGTTTGGTTGTCCGAAATTCATCAACTCTATCGACGAAGATATTTTTTTATGGTTTTGCCCAATTTAGAACGAAATTTGTTCTCTTGACAACAAAAAAACCTATGAAGAGAATTCTAGTAAATTTTGACAAAAAGAAACAACAAAAAGTGCATACCTATTAACGTTGATGATACAGAATCACTCGATTTTGTCCATGGAGGAGCCTTTAACGACTTTGTCCATTTGTGATACAAAGTTAGGGTTTCGGCATCGAAATAATCTATGGAGTTTATATTCATAAAATTTGATATAAGAGAATAATAGAAAGTGTACGCCGAGCAACTTTGATGGTTCGTAGTTGTTCAACTTTCTTTATGGAGATGCTTTTAACGATTTTATCTATTTTTCACAGAAAGTTGTTTTTTTGGCATCAAAATAATGTAGGAAGTTTATACTCGTAAAATTTGATATATAAGTACAATAAAAAGTGTACACCGAGCAACTTTGATGGTTCATAATTGCTCAACTCTCTCTTTGGAGGAGCTTTTAACGATTTTGTCCATTTGTTATAGAAAGTTGGGATTTTGGCATCGAAATAATCTAGGAAGCTCTTACTCGTAAAATTTGAAATAGAAGAACAATAAAAAGTGTACGCCCGATCCCGTATTAAGCCAGAGATAGATAGGGGCGACAGGAAAGAGAAATTCGAAAGGCTAGAATGAACTAGAGCAGGACCTAGATCAGGTTATGCTCCGTTCAACTTTGATGGTCTGAAATTGTTGAACTATCTCTATGGAGGAGCTTTTAACAATTTTGTCCATTTGTCATAGAAAGTTAGTGTTTTGGCATCGAAATAATCTCATAAGCTTATACTCGTAAAATTTGACAAAGAAGATTAGTAAAAAGTGTACACCGAGCAACTTTGATGGTCCGAAATTGCCCAAATCTCTCGACAGAGGTGCTTTGATCGGTTTTCTCCAATTAAGAAAGAAATTTGTTCTTCAGACAACAAAACAATCTACGAAGCGAATACTAGTAAATTTGGACATAAAGAGAATAAAAAGTGAATACCCATCAACTTTGATTGTTTAGCTTTACTCAATTCTATCCATGGAGGAGCCTTTAACGATTTTGTCCATTTATGATACAAAGTTGGGGTTTTACATCGAAATAATCTATGGAGCTTATACACATGAAATTTGACACATGAGAATAATAAAAAGTGTACACCGAGCAATATTGATGGTTCGGAATTGCTCAACTCTCTATGTGGAGTAGCTTTTAATGATTTTGTCCATTTGTCATAGAAAATTGAGATTTTGGCATCGAAATAATCTAGGAAGCTTATACTCGTAAAATTTGACATAGAAGAACAATAAAAAGTGTACACCGAGCAAGTTTGATGGTCCAAAATCGCTTAACTCTCTCTATGGAGGAGCTTTTAACTCTTTTGTCCATTTCTCATAGAAAGTTGGTGTTTGGCATCAAAATAATCTCAGAAGCTTATGCTCGTAAAAGTTGACATAGAAGAACAATAAAATGTGTACACCGACCAACTTTGATGGTCCGAAATTGATCAAATCTCTCTGTGGAGGAGCTCTTAATGGTTTTCTCCATTTGTCATAGAAAGTTGGTGTTTTGGCATCGAAATAATCTCAGAAGCTTATGCTCGTAAAATTTGACATAGAAGAACAATAAAAAGTGTACGCTGAGCAACTTTGATGGTCCAAAATTGCTCAACTCTCTCGATGGAGGTGTTTTTAATGGTTTTGCCTAATTTAGAACAAAATTTGTTCTCTTGACAACAAAACAATCTGTGACGACCCTCGCCTGGCACTCATGCCCCACACGCATCTCACATTCGGGCTCCATAGGCCCCACTCCCAACCCATCTGGCACTTGGCACTAATGCCCTGCCCAGGTTGTTGCTAGGCGTCGAACTCACGACCTCCACCTAGCCTTTAACATAGGGCACATGGCAACCTATGCCACCATCTAAGCCATGGCTTAGTTGGTGGCATAGGGTGAAAGATTCCCTATGTTAAAGGGAGGTCAAGGGGTCGAATCTTGCCTCCAACAACCTACTGCCAGAGGGGGAGGGAAGGGTTGGACTACTTGGGCCATGGCCTAGGGAAGTACCAAGTGGCGAGGTGTGCCGGGCAGGTCCGATGTGGGTTGTCATGCTGGACACTTGGCTGGGAAATTCTTAAAAAGGTAGTTTTTCTGTGACGACCCTGCCTTGGCACTCATGCCCCACAGACGTCTCACATTCAGGCTCCATGTGCTCCACCCCCAACCCATCTGGCACTTGGCACTCATGCCCTGCCCAGGTTGTTGATAGGCGTCGAACTCACGACCTCCACCAAGCCTTTAACATAGGAAACATGGCAACCTATGCCACCAACTAAGCCATGGCTTAGTTGGTGGCATAGGGTGAAAGATTCTCTATGTTAAAAGGAGGTCAGAGGGTCGAATTCTGCCTCCAAAAACCTACTCCCAAAGAGGGGAGGGATGGGTTGGGCTGCTTGGGTCATGGCCCAGGGAAGTACCCAGTGGCGAGGTGTGCCGGGCAGACCCTGTTAGATGTCAAATACACCTAATATTTTATTGTTAAAGAACACATTTTTCCCATGATTTTGGTATAGTTTCTACCCCTTTTTGGTTTTTTATGTGAACAGGTACCGGAGGTTGACAAAATAAATGAAATTGAGCTGATCCCGACATTTGCAGCCTGGGCGCGGCCGCTGGGCGCGATTTTACCTTTTCACATAAGTAGGAGCTGACGTGGCAAGCAGTTATTGGATCAAGGGTTTAATATTTAAGATATAACCCTAGGAAACACCAGAGGATGTACCAGAGGTTGGAGAGATGGCAGAACACACAGAAGCAAGGAAATCAAGTGCGGCTAGGACTTTGAGAGATCAACAGCAAGGCTGGGCGTGATTCTCTTCCATCTTCTTGAGATTTGAACATTGATTATTGAGTATTATGTTGGATTTTATTATTATTATGAGTAGCTAAATTCTTTTCTAGCTGGGATTTGGTAAGTTCTTCTACCATAAACCTTGTGCATGGATTCAATTGATGATTAGACCAGGTTTAATTCTTTGTTCTCTAGATTAATTGTTAATTTTCTATTGTTATGCATGCCTGATCTACATCATAATTTTAGGAATTGTTAGTCAGACATATTCGGCTGACCATGACCCGATGTTTGACAAAGTAACATGAACTTGCATAAGATCCAGGTTTGGGGAACATTGAACATAGTTGATTGGGTGATAGATCGTTACACTAGATTGTGCGATTGTTGATTTCCTAGTGCGTATGCTTATTTTAGGATGTTCTTAGGAGAGACCAAACCAAGACTCCTCTAAAAAGAAAAGATCTTGCAACTGGACCAAAGTCAGGATCGTCGTTTGGGGAAATCTAATTGACTGCAGCTGGACCAAGGCCTTTCAATTGACATCGTTAAACTTTTAAATTGTTTAATTTCTATTAATCTGTGTGCACAGGTGGAGGTAGTTGAGCTCGCCAATCCTAAGCTAGGTTTTGTCCATTGATATTTAATTCAATCGTAATTTAGTCATTAGGTAGTTTGCGCTATTGTTTTGTAATTAATTGGTAGTTGGTACAGTCTCCGTGGATTCGATCTCATTCACTTTTACTGTTTTGCGACACGTACTTTTGCGATTGGGTAAAACCCGTCGGTATTTGAATTGCAATTTTATTTGTGATAAAAAGTATCGATCAAGTTTTTGGAGCCTTTTGCCGGGGACTGTTTATTTTATTACTAGTTTTGTTACGGCAATAGTGTTTAATTTTAATTTATTATAGTTTCAATATTTCAACTTACATTGCTGAATTCTTTGTGCAGGTACCAAACTGTTTTCTTTGGTGCATGGTCAACACTCGTTCTCAACAAATACCGTTGGAACAATTTGTTCCAGAAATAGAGAGGACTGTTAGATTATTGTGACGGGGAAATATGAGGGATAACAATAGGCAGATTCAAGCGGCAGAAAACGCTGAGGCTCGTGTCCCTATGATGAATCGCTACATTCGGCAGAACATAGCTCAGCCGTCGTGCATTACATATCAACCTACAGGGGCGGCTAACTTCAGTTTGTCTCCTCAGTTGCTCAACTCAGTGCCGCATTATGAGGAGAGATTTGATGAAGACCCACATCAACATTTGATAGATTTTACTGACTTGTGTCGCACCTAACACATGACGGGGATAACTGCTGATAATCTTAAATTGGTGCTCTTTCCTTTTACTCTTAGAGGGGGTGCGAAGCTGTGGTAGAATGCGATAGAGGCAGGATCTGTTGGTACATGGGAGCAGATGGCGACAAAGTTTCTAAGGGAATTTTTTCTAGCCCATCGGACTAAACAACTAGTGCGTGACATCCAGAATTTCCAGCAGAAGGATGGAGATTTATTTTATGAGGCTTGGAAAGATTTTAAGAATCGATTGGTTCGCTGTCCCACTCATAACTTGCACAAGGATGATGTGGTACTTCACTTTTATGAGGGATTGAATGAGGTTAACCGGATGAAGGTAGATTCAGCGTGTAATGGTGTTTTGATGCGCAAAAGTAGTGAGGAGGCAATGGAGTTATTTGAAGATTTAAGTGAGGATTCCCAGCAATTTTCGACAAGAGGAAAAAATTCAGCAAAAAAACATGGTATGTATGAAGTTAGTGATGACACTAAAACTCAAGCTGAGATGGGAAATCTTAATCGAAAATTAGACATGATTGTTGAGGCTATAAATGAGATGAATGTAAAAGTTCCAACACCATCACAACCAGCCACTCTTTGTGCAGTTTCTTCTCAACAAAATCATGTTACTGAGGCTTGTCCTTTGACATCCATGACGGATCAAGAGCAAGTTTACTTCTTGGATCAAGGGAATTTCAACATGAGAAATCTAGCTCATCCATGGCGTAATCACCCAAATTTCTCATGGAGAGGTGATCAAAACACAACCAATATAGCAGCTCCAGTTGACCGACCAGCCAAGAAAAATGATTTGGAGATTACGATGCTGCAGTTTATGCGACAAACAACTCAAGCCATTCAAAAATTGGAGACTCAAGTGGGACAAATGGCTAAGGAGATGAGCGAGAGGAAGAAGGGAGAGTTACCATCACAACCCATGAATAACCTAGCCGGACAAGAGCAAGTGCAAGCTGTGGCAATTCTCAGAAGTGGAAAACAAATTGAGAAAGTGGTACAGAAGACATCAGAATCAAGTCAGGAAGGTACTGCCGAAAGGGTGCAAATTTGTACCAGTGACCGACAGGGTGCAGGAAGGGTGCAAATGTGTACCAGTGACTGACAGGGTGCAGGAATGGTGCAAATTTGCACCAATGGAGATAGAAAAATGGGGAAGAGACCCTCCACGTTTCCCGCAAAGGTTTGCTAAACAAAAATTTGATTCTAAAGCTCATGATATTTTTGAGAATTTGCATAAGGTTGAGATTAATATTCCATTGCTTGATGTTATTAAACAAATTCCTTCGTATGCAAAATTTCTTAAAGAATGTTGCTCTAAAAAGAGAAATTTTGTTGCACATGAGAGAGTTGCTTTGAATGAAGAAGTGAGTGCAGTGTTGTTAAATAAGCTCCTACCCAAGCTTAAAAACCCTAGTAATTTTACTATAACTTAATAAGGTGGGAAATCAATATTTTGAAAAGGCATTGTTAGATTTAGGCGCAAGCATTAATTTATTGCCCTATTCTATGTATGAGAAACTTGGGTTAAGGGAACTTCAAGAGACTTCTATCACTTTACAGTTGGCCGACCGTAGTGTAAAGAGGCCTAGAGGAATTTTAGAAGATGTTTTGGTGATTGTAAATGATTTAATTTTGCCTGCTGATTTTGTTGTCATGGACATGGAAGATAAATGGAGATCCTCATCTATACCTATTATTCTTAGACGTCCTTTTATGGTTACTGCTGATATGCATATTCATATGAAGAAAGGAACTATAACCATGAAAGTGAATGACCAAGAATTGGAATTTTGTGTATTTAACGGTCTGAAATCTCATGATGATCAGAGAGATTGTTTTATTATTGATACTATACATGATCTTGTGAGTAAGGATTTTCAGGTACCACGCAAAGACTCCTTAGAGGTAGTGGTGACACAAGGCCTCGATGACCGAGCAGTATCCGAAGGACCTATGGAGCATGTTAAAGCACCAAAATTAGAGATGAAGCAGCCACCCAATCACTTGAAATATGCTTATTCGGAAAAGGATGCTCAGCCTTCTATAGAGGCACAAAGGCGACTGAACCCATACATGAAAGAAGAAGAAGACAAGCGTCGTATGCATCTACATAAATTAGAGGAATTGTGTCATGAAGACTATAAGAACGCAAAGTTGTCAAAGGACGCTCAAAGAAATACCATGTTAGGGAATTTTTGAGGAAAAACTTTTATGAGCAGAAAAAGCGTTTGGGACTATTCCCAAACAAGTTGAAGTCAAGATGGCACGGACCCTACTTAGTGAAGAAAGTGCATCCGCAAGAAGCACTTGAGCTACAACACCTCACATCCAATCAAGCGAATGTGCACCGTGTGAAGCCTTATTGGGATTCAGTCCCTATCACCATTGAGGAGGACATCCAAATTTATTTGTTTTTTCGTTAACATTGAGGACAATGTCGATTTCAAGTTAGGGGAGAGGGAATTTGCTTTTACCGAAATTTTTTGAAAGAGTTTTTGAATTGGCATACTTGTGCTTGATTTGTATGAAGTGCTTTAGAGACTGACGGTGTGATTATTTGCATGAGTATTTGCTATGAATGTCTGCTTGGTATACACATTATTCATGCACTGTTTAGCCATGTGAGGAGCCTTCAGAGGAAAAAAATGTGTGTAATGAATTTAATGATTATGTATAGCTAGAACTTGTATTAAACCATCTGAAGTTAAGTGCTGTGTTTTTATTCTATGAAAGTGAAGAAGACATTCTTTGTTCAATTTGGCCTACCTTGGATGAATCTTGTGAACTCCTTCTAAATTAAAATCTTGCTTCTTGTCGCAACCGGTTTTGCGAAAGAATTTTTATATAAAATAATAGAAGTCGCCACCAATTGAATAGGTGCAATTGGTCACAATGAAAAAATATAATTTTGGTCTACGAAAAATCCAGAAAAGGGTAAGTGAGTTTGTTGCGTATGGGGAAGCTGTGAGGCACCCCACAACGCCTGTTTTAAAACAGTTGCCAACTTAATTTTTATTATCCCATTAAATGACTTTTACAGAAAATATTAATTATTGCATACGTAAAATATGATAATTATATATAAGATAATATTAAGAAGAATATAATAACTATATAGGATAAAATAATTTAAGCAACATATGGATATATCAAAAAAGAATAAATAAACTTATAAAATATATATATATATAAATTATATATTCGAACATGATTTTATAATATATATAAAGACCATATGTGTAAGGTGCAATGATTATATAAATTATACGACAAATTATATAAGATAAAAATAATATTTAAATAAATAGGAAAAATAATTTAAGTAGATATAGGGTTATACAAAAATAGAATAAAATGAATTCATAAAATATAAAATAATTTTATAATATATATAAAAACTATATTAAAAGTCTTAATATTGAGGTTCATAGGGTTTTTTCCATCCAATGGCCAAATTTCCCAAGAAACGCTCTCACCTCAAGAATCTACCTAAGGGTGCATCCAATGCATTCCTCAAATAGGTTCCATCGTAGGCAAAGACTTTTAGTATAATTTTTATATAATACATAAGTTCGAAATAAAGTAAAATATAATATAAAATAGTAAATATCATAAAATAAAATAAGGATAAGAATAAAAATAGAAATAAAGTCAGAAGGCAAATATAATATAAAAATAACACAAATATTATATAAATACGTAATAATGATATAAGGCAAATAACATAATAATACTAAGGTTTTTTTGGTGAAAAGTCCTTTAAATAGGCTTGGTGTTCTATGTAGTCTATTTAAAGAGTTTATAACTCAATAAGTCATTTACTAATTGCACTTTATTCCATTAAAGACAATTTTAAGTGAAATACATGTTTAATACCTTTTTTACCCTTATTTATTATCATTGACTTTTGAGTTGTTGCACCCCGCGGTTTGGTATGATATATACTCGATTACTCATACTTGATTGCTTGATATATCCATGCCAGTGGGGAGGGAAAGACTTAATTGGCTTCGACCTTCTCTTTTTGAATATGGAATTCCCTTTGAATGGCGGGGCATATTTCTTTAGAAAAGAAAGCTCTATTTTTGTTAGTTGTTAGCGCACAGTAGCCCATCTCATGATAGTATGATACGGTGAGAACCATTTGATATGAGTAACAATTAGTTTCCTTTCACCGGGCGTGTGGCATTAAGAGCCCCTTGGGATCCTTCCTCATCAAGAGAAGAGATCCACTCATGCATAGCTTCGAGGCCGAATTTTTTTGAAATCCTATAATGTTTTTGATGTATTTTATGAAATCATCTGAATTTTTTTTTGCTGAATTTTAAAAACTCCTCTATTTTGCTTTAGTGAGTTTTGCGAAATCCTCTGAATTTTGAGTAAATTTGGAAAATCCTCTGAATTCTGGGTAACTTTAAAAAATCTCTCAAGTTCATTCAGAGGATTTGATGAATGAACATTTAAACATATCAATCATGAGTCTTATTGAAAATCATTTTTCGCAAAATCCTCTGAATTATGGGTAAATTTACAAAATCATCTGAATTTTGGATAAGTTTGAGAAATCCTCTAAATTTTTAATTTTTTTGTTTGATTTTCAAAAATCCTGTAGTTTTTTTTTTGACATATTTTATGAAATCCTATGAATTGTTTTGGTTAATTTTGAAAATTCCTCTGATTTGTTTTGGTGAGTTTTGCAAAATCCTCTTAATTTCTAGTTAAGTTTGAGAAATCCTCTGAATTCTGGGTAACATTGAGAAATCCTCTGAGTTCATTCGGAGGATTTGACAAATGAACATTTAAATATATCGATCATGGGTCTCATTGAAAAGAGTTTTTCGTGCTGATTATAAATCTATTTTTTTAAAAAAAAATCTGACTTGTATTTTGAGAGATAAAAATGTTTTAAATATTTTAAAAGAAAAAAATAAAAAGAATCTGATGATGTCAGCATATCTCATATACATAAGGATTTATTGGAATAAGGGTAATTTTGTCCAAAATTATTTAAGGGATATTTTGGAATATTCAAAAATTGAATGTAGTGAATGGAATACTCATTTTTATAAAAGGACTTATTGATGAATCTCCCTAATACTAATAATAATAATAATGAGATACAAAATAATAATAAGAACAATATGAAAATAGAGTGACAATATACATACATATATATTTATAAGATGAAAATAAGATGAGAATAAAAATATAAAATACAATAAGATATAAAAATAACGAAAATAAACAAAGAGAGAAAAAAAATAAAGTAAAATAAAATAAAAAATAATGATGTATAGAATAATAATAATTATTATTATAATAAAAATAAAAATAACGAAAATAAAAATGAAATAAATAAAAACAGAAAAGAAAAATGAATAAAATATATAAATAAAATAAGAAAATAGATAAAATAAAGTGAAATAAAAATAGGAATAAGTAATAAAATAAAATGAAAATAAATAAAATAACAAAGGTAAAAATAAAATTAAAGAAAAATGTTGGGGAACCGAATTTTTTTATGTGGACTATACGATATTAAATTATCGCAAACCCACCAATCTAACATATTAAAACATTAAATCACATAATTAGCACTTATACCACACAACATCAAATCAAACCACATCAAACCAATCACATAATTCATATATAAGCACAATTCAATAAGTGACATATTAGCACGTTGCAAAATGATGAATGAAATGGGATTTCGGTTCCCCTCTTTTTATTGGCAATCGATTACCCCAATCACACTATTAAATTAGTATGATTAGAATTTGGTAATTGATTGTCTTGATGAAATGATTACATAAAATATCACATGTAGAATTTTATAAACAATGCAATTTTTAAATTCAAATATGCATACAATCCAAAGCCCTCATCCACCATATAATCCCTTGATCCAATTATCATTAATCCTACTCATGCTTAAACCATGTAACTTGTTGAAAGCCCAATCCCATAAAACTTACTCATCAAACCCGGATTTTATCAAGTTATTGTCAATATATCACAGTAACCTCAAAGCCTATAATTTACACCAAACCAAAGCACATCATAACATATCCATAGAAAGCAAACAGAACAAAAACATACTCAAAAGAACTTAATTTCAAGATCTGGCAGGTAAAGCATTATGAACATACAAAAGTATTCTAGAAATCAAAACAGAGACATATACTGGTGTATAATGAAAACTAATGAAACCATGAAAAATACGACAGAACCATTCATATACCTCTCCTCCAGTACCAGAATTACAAGAAAACAGTGCTTGTAAAAGCTACCCAAGAATGCCCAGAATACATAATTAAACTCAAACAGCAACAGAGTATCAAAATCGTAGGATTCTCAATAATGCAACCCAGAAAACTGAAAGAAAAGTTGAAGAATTCCCCAGGAACCGATCGAAACTCCAGAACCACATTAAATCAAAAGGCAGACCCCGAAATTCGAAACCCACAAAGAGAAAAGAAAGAAAAACCCATACACCCGAAGAAGAAAACCAACTTCCCTAAAAGCTCACAGCAAAGAAAAAGAAGAAAACACCCAGAACAATCCCAGCACCACGAAAAATCCAGAAGAAACCAGAAAGCTCGAATAGAAGAGAAAGCCCAGAAAAAATTGAGAAAACCAGAATAGAGAACTTCCAAAAAAATCCCAAAAATTCGATCCCCGAAAAACCAAAAAGCCAGATAAAATCCCCAGAAAAGAAGGAAACCGAAAGCAAAGGTCTAAGCAATTCCCCAGAAAACAGAGCCGATTGTAACAGAGAAAAGGAGAAAAATCCCAGAATTTCGAAAGGAAGAAGAAGAAGAAGGAATCCCCGAAAATCCAAAAAAAAAATCCCAAGAAAAAGAAAGAAAAATCCCCCTCAACTTCCCGAAAGACTTTCATATTTATAACCACCCAAACCGAATCCTTTTTCAATCCCGAAATACTCTCCTAAACTTCTCAATATTTTCATCTACCTCTGGCACTTCCTCTCTATCCCTCTCAAGGTTGATTCCTTTCCTAAAACAAACCCTAAATCGAAATTTCTTTCCCGAATAAACTGTGAAATCTCTATATCTACGGCTCTGATATCACTCTATGTGAACCTTCTCCCTCTTTCCTTTTTCCGGCGTCACTCTTCCCCTTCTTTTCCGGCGTATCTCTCTCTTTCTTCCCTTCTTTTCCTTTTTCTCTCCTCTGGCGGCACTCTCCTCTTTCCCTTCTTCTTTGCTGCATTTTTTTTTCTTTAGGCATTAGGGCTACATGGTATGTGGGCCGGGCTATTCAAATGAATTTGGGTAGTGACCGGGCTATCCAAGAAACTGAGTAATGAATGGGCTGTCTAATTAATTGGGCTTAAGCTTCTAGTTGGGCTGGCTTATTAGTTGATTTTGTTTTAGGGCTTTAATAATTGTAAATGAAATAATCTTGATCTCATAATTGGTGGAGATTAGAGGTTTCTTTTAAAATTTTTGAATTTTATAATTTTGTAAACTTAGACAAAAATTGGGGTACAACACTTCTTTTGCTAAACCTCCCTATCCTTGTGATGAGTTATGCATGATCAATGAGTTGTAAATTTAGAATTCCATCATGGGACTTTGTTTTGAGATGTTGGGAGGATAATTTGTGAAGTTTAGAAGGTTTTTGAGGGTGAATTATTAGGACCATAAGCTAAAGTGCTGCCGCATAATTTGGGTACTGTCAGATTTTGGAGAGGTGTTTTTAGATGGCTGGTCAGCGAACATAGCTGAAAAAAAAACAAAAAAAAATGTAAGAGAAAAAAAAATGTGAAAAAAAAACACAAGTGCTTCTTAATCATCTCTTGACCCACCATTGATTTCTAGTGAGGATCTTGCAAAAAAAAAAAAAAGCTACAAGAGGAGACAAACAGAAGAAAATGGCAGCTATCAAGTAGAAAGGGAAAGATGTGGAAATTTTGGGTGATTTTGTTGAGGTATGAGAAGGGTATGTTCGATCCATTACACCTAAATCATAGATTGAGTAGTATTGGTGTTTTGATGGATGCCTAATTTTGGACTCTTTTGACGATTGCATGACCATCTTATGTTTTGTATGAACCTTGCCCTTATTGAGTCTATGTAATCTCTGCAGCTAAAATCCTTTATCATTTTGAGTCCAATTTATGATTATTTTATGCCCTGCCTTTTTCAGCTTTTCCTAGCCATATTTTTGTGAACCCAATAAAGTCCTTCTGATTCATGGATGGGAATGCTTGCCGTAAGTAAGATTGGTGGTCATACAAGCATATGGCTGCATATCATGAATTCATATGAGAGTAAACACAACCCTTAAACACTTGAGTGAGAAATTTCTTCTATATATATATTTTGTGTGTACCTATGTGAGGTTGTGTAAGAATAAGTGTATGCTAAAGAAATTGTGAGCATAATTGAGTTGTGCAGTTTCCACCAAAAGTTAATATTGCACTGACATGATGATAAGGTACTTGTATTGCCAATTCTTGACTGAGTTTCTCAAGTGAAGCTTAATTGATTTTCAATATTTTTTTTGATTGTTTGCTTGTGGATAAGCAAGATTTAAGTTTGGGGGATTTTGTTAGGTGTCAAATACACCTAATATTTTATTGTTAAAGAACACATTTTTCCCATGATTTTGGTATAGTTTCTACCCCTTTTTGGTTGTTTGTGTGAACAGGTACTGGAGGTTGACAAAGTAAATGAAATTGAGCTGATCCCGACATTTGCAGCCTGGGCGCGGCCGCAAGACGTGATTTTACCTTTTCACATAAGTAGGAGCTGACGTGGCAAGCAGTTATTGGATCAAGGGTTTAATATTTAAGATATAACCCTAGGAAACACCAGAGGACGTACCAGAGGTTGGAGAGACGGCAGAACACACAAAAGCAAAGAAATCAAGTGTGGCTAGGACTGTGAGAGATCAACAGCAAGGCTGGGCGTGATGCCCTTCCATCTTCCTGAGATTTGAACATTGATTATTGAGTATTATGTTGGATTTTATTATTATTATGAGTAGCTAAATTCTTTTCTAGCTGGGATTTGGTAAGTTCTTCTACCATAAACCTTGTGCATGGATTCAATTGATGATTAGACCAGGTTTAATTCTTTGTTCTCTGGATTAATTGTTAATTTTCTATTGTTATGCATGCCTGATCTACATCATAATTTTAGGAATTGTTAGTCAGACATATTCGGCTGACCATGACCCGATGTTTGACAAAGTAACATGAACTTGCATAAGATCCAGGTTTGGGGAACATTAAACATAGTTGATTGGGTGATAGATCATTACCCTAGATTGTGCGATTGTTGATTTCCTAGTGCGTATGCTTATTTTAGGATATTCTTAGGGGAGACCAAACCAAGACTCCTCTAAAAAGAAAAGATCTTGCAACTGGACCAAAGTCAGGATCGTCGTTTAGGGAAATCTAATTGACTGCAGCTGGACCAAGGCATTTCAATTGACATCGTTAAACTTTTAAATTGTTTAATTTCTATTAATCTGTGTGCACAGGTGGAGCTAGTTGAGCTCGCCAATCCTAAGCTAGGTTTTGTCCATTGATATTTAATTCAATCATAATTTAGTCATTAGGTAGTGTGCGCTATTGTTTTGTAATTAATTGGTAGTTGGTACAGTCTCCGTGGATTCGATCTCATTCACTTTTACTGTTTTGCGACACGTACTTTTGCGATTGGGTAAAACCCGTCGGAATTTGAATTGCAATTTTATTTGTGATAAAAAGTATCGATCAGGCCCGATGTGGGCTGTCATGCTGGACACTTGGCTGGGAAACTCTTAAAAAGGTAGTTTTTTGTGACGACCCAGCCCAGCTCGACAGCCCATCTTGGCTTAGTTGGTGGCATAGGTTGCCATGTGCCCTATGTTAAAGGCTAGGGGAAGGTCGTGAGTTCGACGCCTAGCAACAACTTGGGCAGGGCATGAGTGCCAACTGCCAGATGGGTTAGGGGTGGGGCCCATAGAGCCTAAATGTGAGGCGGTGGTGCCGGGCGGGCCAGACGGGCTGTCAAGCTGGGCCGGGTCGTCACACAATCTACCAAGCGAATACTAGTAAATGTGGGCATAAAAAACAATAAAAAGTGTATGCCTATCAACTTTGATGATTCAGAATTACTTAATTATGTGCATGGAGGAGGCTTTAACTGTTTTGTCCATTTGTGATACAAAGCTGGAGTTTTGGCATCGAAATAATCTATGGAGCTCATACTCATAAAATTTGAAATAAAAAAATTAAATGTACACCGAGCAACTTTGACGGTTCGAAATTGCTCAACTCTCTCGATGGAGGAGCTTTTCATTGTTTTACTCATTTGTCATAGAAAGTTGGTGTTTTGACATCGAAATAATCTTGGAAGCTTATACTCATAAAATTTGACATAGAAGAACAATAAAAAGTGTACACCGAGCAACTTTGATAGTCCGAAATTGCTCAACTATGGAGAAGCTTTTAACGATTTTGTCCATTTGTCATAGAAAGTTGGTGTTTGACATCGAAATAATCTCAAAAGCTTATACTCGTGAAATTTGACATAGAAGAACAATAAAAAGTGTACACCGAGCAACTTTGATGGTCCAGAATTGCTCAACACTCTCGATGGAGGTGTTTTTATTGGTTTTGCCCAATTTAGAACAAAATTTGTTCTCTAGACAACAAAACAATCTACGAATCGAATACTAGTAAATCTGGACATAAAGAAATAATAGAAAGTGTATGCCTATCAACTTTCATGATTCAGAATTACTCTATTCTATCCATGGAGGAGCTTTTAACGGTTTTGTCCATTTGTGATACAAAGTTGGGGTTTTGGCATGGAAATAATCTATGGAGCTTATCCTCGTAAAATTGGACATAAGAGAAAAATATAAAGTGTACACCGAGAAACTTGGATAGTTCAAAATTGCTCAACTCTCTCAATAGAGGAGCTTTTAACGGTTTTGTCCATTTGTCATAGAAAGTTGGTGTTTTGGAATCCAAATAATCTACGAAGCTTATACTCGTAAAATTTTACATAGAAGAATAATAAAAGTGTACACCCAGCAACTTTGATGGTCTTCAATTGCTTAACTCTCTCGATGGAGCTGTTTTTAATAATTATGTCCAATTTGGAACGAAATTTGTGTTGGGATGATGTCCTAAAAACATACCATGTAAAGACAATTCTGAAATTCAAGAATAAACATTTTATGATTGCATTTGTGTTTTAAATGTTTTATTTTAAATATTTCATTTATATGTGAATGTTCTATCAAGGTCTAAGGATGTTAGATATGTAAATCATGGATACTCAGATACACTTGAAGTGTGAGTATAGATTGACACAAGATTCATTATTACATTCTAAATCAGTCACAACCAGATTAACAAAGCTAGGCACTTTGTTGATATAGGTTGTAGTGCATGGACATCTCCAATTAGGGGAATTGTAACACCCGGGTTCATGGATAGCTCACGTATTACAGCAATATAGTAAAGGGGCGTGATTCAATACAAATATGTTGTGTGGCAATAGGGGATTGATAAATATTACGGGTATTGGAATCTACGGAATTAGAGTTGGAAATAAATTGTTTGGAGTTTGGAAATTTAATAAAAAAATTTATAGAAGAAACGATTAATTAGTAATGGATTGTATAATGTAGGGTTGATAAAGGGAAGGGTAGTGGAGCTAAGGTTAGAAAGGTAAAACCAGTGGATAATAAAATAACAAAAGTGCACAGTTCCCGAGGAAAAACCCTAACACGTTACTGGAGAGAGAGAGAGGGAGAGACGGGCGGCGACGAAAAACGCGTCTGACGGAAGAGGCGACGGAACCGAGCGATCTTGGTGTCGGCGTGAAGAGGACGACGAGAGGAATCGATCTGTGCCATTTTCGTACGGAACGAAGGAGCCACCATCGAGTTATAGCAAAGAGAAACGCACGGCAGCCGTATCTTCTTCGCCTCGATTTACACGATTCAGGTCACTTCTCAGGTAACCACCACCGCCACTGTGCTCGCCGGTTCGCTGGCTACAGGGGGAGGCCGACCGTGTTTGTCACCGCCGCCGGAAAGGCGGTAACCCGTTTTCTTGTATAATCGGGTCTGCGACCTAGTGAGGGAGGAGAGGTCAACCGGGTCAGCCGACCCGGTTTAGGCGACCCGGTTGACCAGAGAGGATTGACCAGGGTTTTATATAATGTTAAAAATAAATATGTATATGAATTAATAAATAAATAATAGATGTTGGTATTGTTATTAATTTTAGGAACCAATTTTTATATCTAATTTAGGGGAATTTACGAAAAGGTGCCAGGTAAGTAACATTCTCACTGTATCACAGAATAATTTATAAAGTTTTGAGGTTTGTATGCTATATTCATATTTAAATTTATTTGTGCTGTGATGTGTGAATTATTATTGAGCATGACATTATGGAATTCTGTATTGGAATCGTACTGTATACTTTAATTTTCGTTTTCAATGACTGTACATGGCATGACATGGCATCATGGAATATATGCACACATGACGAAAGTTTTTTAAACATAGTAATACTGCTACAGGGAGGGTATACTGTTAAGGCTAAAGGTGAGGGTACAAGGCTAAAGAAGAATTATAATAATGATAAGGTGAGGAGAAAGAATAATTATTTTGACAGGAAAAGCATTCTTTAAAAGGATGATAAATAGAAAATCCCGACCGGTTGCCCTGTAGCAGTGTACTAGAGTTAGGGGCCCCAGAAATGGATAAATGTTTTAAATTGGCAAAGCTTTCTTAAGGAAGGAACTTATGTGCATTCATGCATAAAGATGTTACTTGCTGGGCCTTGGCTCATTATATTCTGTGGTGCAGGTGATGATGAGTGCACTGAACTGGCTGTTGATGGTGACGGCGAGGATCCTCAATGATGGTGGTCATGTAGGGAGGCAAGTGCAGCGGAGAATGAGTGGAATAAATTACTTAAGTGTAATATTGGTGTTTTTAGACTTCTATGGTTATTTGAATAAGTGAGTGTCTACGGTACTGAATACAAAATGATTGACGTGACATTATTAGGGTTTGTGTTTTGATTCATATTGGCCGATGGATATTAATTAATACTTATCCATTTGGAGACTATTTAATTTACTGAGTTTATTGTTAAAGTTGAAGTACCTTGAAAGCTATTTAGGGTGTTGTTCGTGAATTTACTGATGGTGAAGTTGAACGGTTCTTAAGGGATGTTTCTCTTACGTGTTAGGGAAGGGGTGTTACAGGAATGGTATGTCTTGACCGTTTGAGAGGATTCTCGATTAGTGCACTAGTGTATACGTGGACATATACATTGACGGACTTACATAGGAATGAACAACTAGAAATGTGCTATCAAAGAGTTGTTCATCCTATAGCTGTGGGAGTACGGTATATCTCAAGCTTGAGTAGGTCAATACGTTTATACTTATAGCGTGTGCATTTTGATTCATCAATAAGTGAGACACGCACTATTGTCAAAATCTTGATGACTTGGATGGATGCCACTAGGGTATAAGCGCATAGCTACAAAATAGTCGTTCATGTACTTTCGGTTACGAAAGTGTAAGCACCCATCTGAGAGGTTCAAATTAATCTATCTAGAAACTATGTATAGTGATTCTAACGAATCAAGCGTTGTGAATTAAATTGATCGACGGGTCAATTTAATACGCTTAGAGGATAGATATAAAGGAATCTGGAGCTCATAGAAAATATGGATTTTAGAGTATTCAATAGTACGAATAAATTCACTCCATCTTACCGGGTGTTGCATGCAGGATATGCAAGTACACTTTCCATAGGCCAGGGAAAGGTTTCTAATTATGGAAAGGCCTCGATGTAAGAATCGTACATATTGGGGGAGTGCATCCAAAGTTCAGGTAGTGTCAGACAAACATTGGATTGTTATATTATTCATAGTCATAGAGTTTGACGGTAAAGAATAATATTTTGAGAGCCAAAATATGTATGTCCTGCGGAGTCCCCTTGGTAGCTCTATCTAGTCTCTAGTCCTATTAAAGGAAGATCGGCAAAATTGACCATATCACAACGCTTATTGGAAAAGTTACAAGAATATAATTTGTATAACAAATAGATATAATTTTATTGGGTTTTGGATATCCAAAGATAACCCTAAGATAAAAATATTTTTGTTAAGATATACGAAATTCTTGTAAGTGTATTTATGTAACATAACAAATGTTGGAGTTTTGATTTAGATTGTAAAATAAATATTTTACATAATCAAAAATTAAAGTCAAGAATGGTCCAAGGAACAAAATATATTTGAGCCTTGAATTCTTGAAGTATTGGGCCAAGCTAGGCATAAACCATGTTATTGCATAGCAAGATATGGCCGGCCCTTTGTGGATAATTTGGGCGCCGATTATACTTATTAAAGTATTATGAATTTGTTTTGGCTTTGAATCCAATTCGGATTAGAAGTCAAGTCAAATAATGATTTGTGATATACATAAACACAACAACTTATATATGGATAAGGATGACTTTTCTCAAAAGTTGAGACACGGCATCAAAAGAAAAAAAAAAGGAATTCAATAGATTGCCGTGTGTTCTCAAGTGCCAGCCGTGTGTGACCTTTTGGTTCACTACCAATTGGGTTTTTTGCTTTGCTCACTCACAAGGAGATTAAAGGGAATACCTAGGAAACGATGTAGGCCATTCTTGGTGATCAAGGAGTCTAGATCGTGATCAAGTGTTGAGTTCGTGATCAAGACAGATAGCACGTTGGACCTCGATAGTAAAGAGGTTGGTATTCTTCTTCTAACCTTCTTCATGTCATGATTGTATGTTTAGATCTAAGAATTATTTTGTATGAAATTAATACTAGAAGCATGCTAGGATTAATTACAAAATTAATTGGATCTAGGATAACACTCTTAATAGGCGTGTAGCATGTTAGGGTTGTATGACTTCCGATTAAATTTTTGATTTGTACCTATGCTAAGAACGATCCATATAACGCTTCCGCATGTTCTAAAATTAATTTTAGCAACCAACAATTTGTTCTCTTGAAAACAACACAATCTACGAAGCGAATTCTAGTAAATTTGGACATAAAGGAACAATAAAAGGTGCATACCTGTCAACTTTGACGGTTCATAATTACTCAATTCTATCCATAGACGAGGCTTTAACGGTTTTGTCTATTTCTGATACAAAGTTACGGTTTTGGCATCGAAATAATATATGGAGCTTATACTCATAAAATTTGACATATGAGAACAATAAAAAATGTACACTGAGCAACTTTGACTGTACAAAATTGCACAAATCTCTCTATGAAGGAGCTTTTAACGGCTTTCTCCATTATTCGTAGAAAGTTGGTGTTTTGGCATCGAACTAATTTCAGAAGCTTATACTCGTAAAATTTGATATAGAAGAACAATAAAAAGTGTACACCGAGCAAGTTTGATTGTCTGAAATTGCTCAACTCTCTCCGTGGGGGTGTTTTTAATGGTTTTGCCCAATCGAAATTTATTCTCTTGAAAACAAAACAATCTACGAAGAAAATACTAGTAAATTTGCACATAAAGAAACAATAAAAAGTGGATGCCTATCAACTTTGATGATTCAGAATTATTCAATTCTATCCATGGAGGAGCCTTTAACGGTTTTCTCTATTTCTGATACAAAGTTACGGTTTTGGCATCGAAATAATATGAAGCTTATACTCGTAAAATGTTAGATATAAGAAGAACAAAAAGTGTACACCGAGCAACATTGATGGTTCGGAATTGCTCAACTCTCTCTATGGATGAGCTTTTAATGGTTTTGTCCATTTGTCATAGAATGTTGATGTTTTAGCATCGAAATAATCTCATAAGCTTATACTCGTAAAATTTGATATAGAAGAACAATAAAAAGTGTACACCGAGCAAGTTTGATTGTCCGAAATTGCCCAACTCTCTCCGTGGGGGTGTTTTTAATGGTTTTGCCCAATTTAGAATGAAATTTATTCTCTTAACAACAAAACAATCTACGAAACGAATACTAGTAAATTTGGACATAAAAAAACAATAAAAAGTGGATGCCTATCAACTTTGATGATTCGGAATTATTCAATTCTATCCATGGAGGAGCCTTTAACGGTTTTGTCCATTTGTGATACAAAGTTGAGGTTTTGGCATCTAAATAATCTACGAAACTTATACTCCTATAATTTGACATATAAGAACAATAAAAAGTGTACACTGAGCAACTTTAATAGTCCAAAATTGATCAACTTCCTCGACAGAGATGCTTTGATCGGTTTTCTCCAATTAAGAAGGAAATTTGTTCTCTTGACAACAAAACAATCTACCAAGCGAATACTAGTAAAAAGTGGATGCCTATCAACTTTGATGGTTCAGATTTACTCAATTCTATCCATGGAGGAGCCTTTAACAGTTTTGTCCATTTATGATACAAAGTTGGTGTTTTGGCACGAAAATAATCTATGGAGCTTATACTCATAAAACTTGACATATGAGAACAACAAAAAGTGTACGCCGAGCAACATTGATGGTTTGGAATTACTTAACTCTCTCTATGGAAGAGCTTTTAACGGTTTTGTCCATTTTTCATAGAATGTTGGTGTTTTGGCATCAAAATAATCTCATAAGTTATACTCATAAAATTTGACAGAGGTACTTTGATTGGTTTTGCCCAATTTAGAACGAAATTTGTTCTCTTGACAACAAAACAGTCAACAAGCGAATACTAGTAAATTTAAACAGAAAGAAACAATAAAAGTTGCATTCCTATCAACTTTGACGATTCGAAATAACTCAATTCTATCCATGGAGGAGCCTTTAACGGTTTTGTTCATTTATGATACAAAGTTAGAGTTTTGGCATCGATATAATCTATGGAGCTTATACTCATAAAATTTGACATAGAAGAACAATAAAAAGTGTACACCGTGCAACTTTGGTAGTCCAAAATTGCTGAACTCTATTGACAGAGATGCTTTGATCGGTTTTCTCCAATTAAGAACGAAATTTTTTCTAATGACAACAAACCAATCTACGAAGCGAATACTAGTAAATTTGGACATAAAGAAACAAAAAAATGTGTATACCTATCAATTTTGACGGTTCAGAATTACTCAATTCTATCCATGGAGGTGCCTTTAACGTTTTGTCCATTTATGATACAAAGTTGGTCTTTTGGCATGAAAATAATCTATGGAGCTTATACTCATAAAATTTGACATATGAGAACAATAAAAAGTGTACACCGAGCAACATTGATGGTTCGAAATTTCTCAACACTCTCTTTAGATGAGCTTTTAATGGTTTTATCCATTTGTCATAGAAAGTTGGGGTTTTGTCATCGAAATAATCTAGGAAGCTTATACTCGTAAAATTTGACATATAAGAACAACAAAATTGTATGCCGAGCAACATTGATGGTTCGGAATTGCTCAACTCTCTCTATGGAGAAGCTTTTCACGGTTTTGTCCATTTGTCATAGAATTTTGGTGTTTTAGCATCGAAATAATCTCATAAGCTTATACTCGTAAAATTTGATATAGAAGAAGAATAAAAAGTGTACACCGAGTAAATTTGGACATAAAGAAACAATAAAAGGTGGATGCCTATCAACTTTGATGATTCAGAATGATTCAATTCTATCCATGGAGGAGCCTTTAACGGTTTTGTCCATTTGTGATACAAAGTTGAGGTTTTGGCATCTAAATAATCTACAGAGCTTATAATCCTATAATTTGACATATAAGAACAATAAAAAGTGTACACCGAGCAACTTTGATAGTCTAAAGTTGCTCAACTCTCTCAACAGAGGTGCTTTGATCAGTTTTCTCCAATTAAGAAGGAAATTTGTTATCTTGACAACAAAACAATCTACCAAGCGAATACTAGTAAATTTGGACATAAAGAAACAATAAAAACTGTCTACCTATCAACTTTGATGGTTCGGAATTACTCAATTATATTCCTGGAGGAGTCTTTAACAGTTTTGTCCATTTGTGATATAAAGTTGGGTTTTTGGTATCGAAATAATCTATGCAGCTTATACTCATAAAATTTGACATAAGAGAAAAATAAAAAGTGTAGACCGAGCAACTTTGATGATTTGAAATTGCTCAACTCTATCGATGGAGATGTTTTTAATGGTTTTGCCCAGTTTATAACGAAATTTGTTTTTTTGACAACAAAAAAATCTACGAAGCGAATACTAGTAAATTTGGAAATAAAGAAACAAAAAATGTGTATACCTATCACCCTTGAAGGTTCGGAATTACTCAATTCTATCGATGGAGAAGCTTTTAACGGTTTTTTCCATTTATGATACAAAGTTGGTGTTTTGGCATGAAAATAATCTATGGAGCTTATACTCATAAAATTTGACATATGAGAACAATAAAAAGTGTACGCAGAGCAACATTGATGGTTTGTAATTGCTCGACTCTCTCTATGGAGGACCTTTTAACGGTTTTGTCCATTTGTCATAGAATGTTGGTGTTTTAGCATCGAAATAATCTCATAATTTTATACTCATAAAATTTGATACAGAAGAACAATAAGAAGTGTACACCGAGCAAGTTTGATCGTCCGAAATTGTTCAACTCTCTCCGTGCTGGTGTTTTTAATGGTTTTGTCCAATTTAAACGAAATTTATTCTCTTCACAACAAAAAAAATCTACGAAGCCAATACTAGTAAATTTGGACTTAAAAAAATAATAAAAAGTGGATGCCTATCAACTTTGATGATTCGGAATTATTCAATTCTATCCATAGAGGAGCCTTTAACGGTTTTGTCCATTTTTGATACAAAGTTGAGGTTTTGGCATCTAAATAATCTACGAAGCTTATAATCCTATAATTTGACATATATGAAAAATAAAAAGTGTACACCGAGCAACTTCGATAGTCCAAAATTGCTCAACTCTCTCGACAGAGGTGCTTCGATCGGTTTTCTCCAATTAAGAAGGAAATTTCTTATCTTGACAACAAAACAATCTACCAAACGAATACTAGTAAATTTGGACATAAAGAAACAATAAAAAGTGTCTACCTATCAACTTTGATGGTTTGGAATTACTTAATTCTATCGCTGAAGGTACCTTTAACGGTTTTGTCCATTTGTGATACAAAATGGGTTTTGGTATCGAAATAATCTATGCAGCTTATACTCGTAAAATTTGACATAAGAGGAAAATAAAAAGTGTAGACAGAGCAACTTTGATGGTCCGAAATTGCTCAAGTCTCTCGATGTAGGTTTTTTTAATGGTTTTGCCAATTTAGAACGAAATTTGTTCTCTTGATAACAAAATAGTCGACAAAGCGAATATTAGTAAATTTGGATATAAAGAAACAATAAAAATTGCATTGCTATCAACTTTGACGGTTCGGAATTACTCAATTCTATCCATGGAGGAGCTTTTAATGGTTTTGTCCATTTATGATGCAAAGTTGGTGTTTCGGCATGAAAATAATCTATGGAGCTTATACTATTAAAATTTGACATATGAGAACAATAAAAAGCGTACACCGAGCAACATTGATGGTTCGGAATTTCTCAACACTCTCTTTAGATGAGCTTTTAATGGTTTTATCCATTTGTCATAGAAAGTTGAGATTTTGGCATTGAAATAATCTAGGAAGCTAATACTCGCAAAATTTAACATATAAGAACAACAAAAAGTGTACACGGAGCAACATTGATTGTTTGGAATTGCTCAACTCTCTCTATGGAGGAGCTTTTAATGGTTTTGCCCATTTTTCATAGAATGTTGGTGTTTTAGCATCGAAATAATCTCATAAGCTTATACTCATAAAATTTGATATAGAAGAACTATAAAAAGTGTGAAATCCCCACCCAAAATGTTAGAAATTTTGATGTTTGAGCAAAAGAGAGAAACTGGACTAGGCGCACCTCAGGGCGCCTATGCGCTGCGCCTAGTCCAGTGAGGTATGCAGGGGTGAAGACCAAAAGAAGAGGCACTGGACTACTTAGCGCACTTACCCTGAAGCGCTGCTCTGGGCGCCCTACTGGGCGCACCTTCGCACGCGCCTAGGCGTGCCACCCTGGCGCTTAGGCGCTCCAGCGCCTACTCCCTTCCTCTCCCACTGGACTGGGCGCAGCGCTCTAAGTCCAGTGCGGTATGCAGCGCTTCAGGGTACGTGCGCTTCAGGGTAGGCGCCCAGTAGGGCGCTTAGGCGCCCAGGGTAGCGCCTAGGCGCAACCCGAGTTCCTTCAAAGATGGTTCCAGCATGTTTTAGAGAAATTTCTGGTATGTTTTAGTTCTAGAGAGAGAGCAACGATTCTAGAGAGAGAAGAGTATATTAAGGTGATTCTTGGTGATTGAAGCTCAATTGTAGAGATTTAGAAAGGATTCAAGGAAGATTCAAGCCTTGGAGGTAAGTTTCTTCATTTTTCCATTTCTAGGGTTTTAAGTAGATCTTGTTAGTTTGGTTCGGAGTTGATTCCTATGGTTTAGATATGTTAATTCTAGGTTGATTTTGGATGTATATGGAGATTGATTTGTGATTTGGAGTAGAGTTGAGCTTGGGTTGAGTTTGGAGGATTTTGGAGAAATTCTAGAGGGAGAAGGTGAGTAATTTCGAATTTATTAATTTAATCGATGTTTATATGAGTTGTTGGTTGTTTGTAGATGTGTGAATGGGTTTTATTTTGTGTTTCCACCTTAATTGCTTCTAAGGGGAAATGAGCCTTCTTGTGAAATGTTGTTAATTCTTGATAATGCATGACCGAATATGTGTGTTCCATCACCTATGGGCACGGTGTGATTTCCGTTCGTGCATCATGGTAGTTATGTATATATATATATGTAGGTTGTTCGTATATATATATATCTTTTTGGCATGTCATGGCATTAATGCATTAGAATTGCATGAGGGACCGGGTATGGACTCGGGCTCCTTAGGATTCTTGAAAGCTACTTGGAGGGATGACGAGGTGATGAGAGTTACCACCGAGTCAAGTGAACTCCATGTAGGATAACGCATTAGAGGTATGGTTCATGAGGGACCTTGCCTGGAGTGGTGCGGGCATGATAGGATCACGCAACCGGGAAATCCAAGAGCGTTTAATGTTGGGGAGCTTGCTCCTGTTCAATAGTCATGGTTAGCGACCATGATATTGATGAGTTGATTAGGTGAGCTTGCTCACGTTCGATATTACATGGAACGAGCCATGGTATCGATGAGGTTTGCTCATTGAGGGGATTGACCGGGTTTATGTTCGATGTGATTGTTGAGTATACGTGCATGTGGTAGGTTTCATATTGTTGCATAGCCTATTGTTTCAGATTCGGCCTTATACTCATATTACTCATACCCTACTAAGCTTCTTGTTCACCCTCTACTTTCATTCCTTCCCACGGGTGATACTGGTACAGGTACAGGTACTAGTGGAGCGGATCAGTGAGAGCGGGGTGTGACATGGATGGCCCTGGGTAGGATGTGGGTTCTGGAGAAATACTCTAAGCACATATTTTATATATGATGCATTGATGTTTATCTATAATATTCTTATAACCATTTGGCACCAGAGGGTGTATGCATGATGTATGCTGGGTATTGATTATTGTTATATGATATTATGAATTTGATGATGTGTTTATACTATCAGTTTTTGCATGCTGGTAGTGAATGGCATGAGGCCCTAGGATCAGGATTGCATGTGATTGAGGCCTGAGGCCTGGCTAGGTTGCTAGTGTGATGGATTTTATACATATTGCTGCGCGTTTTTGATGCAGGCAGGGACTCTCCGATATACGGGGAGATGCCGCCGGATGATCGCACTAGCTGCCTAGGACTGTGCCGGAGGGCACCCGTGACGTGCCCGGACTGGGGCGTCACGATTTGGTATCAGAGGGAGGTTTGTTTGTTTATATGTAGGATCGGGGATGGGTCCTAGATGAATGAGTAGTGTAATCCAAGCCATGTCACAACCGCTGCTGATCTGGTATGTTTTCCAATCCCTAGTAAATCCTCTGTTGAGTTGTGTGTTAAATGGTATGTCTGTTTGCCATGCAGATGAATAACTACCAGGTCTGAGAGTGGGACTGAGGTACCTCGTGGCAGAGGGCGACGGGGAGTTTGTAGGGGCCGAGGTAGAGGTCGTAGTGTTGGGGTGGGGCGTGTCACTAGAGGCACTCTTAGCACTGAGGATTCGGTTCCAAATGTGGATCCGGAGTTGAGAGAGGAAGAGATAGTTCATGAGGGACTACCGATGGAGAGTGATGATCAGCAGGCACCACCTGCAGGACCTGTTGCTCCTGTTACTACAGGGGGCAACCGGTGACGATGGAGGGACTAGCTAGCTTCATGATGAGTATGGTGCAGACACAGGCACAAACTATAGCACAAGCGGTGGCTCAGGCGATAGGTGCAACTGGCACTCGTACTGAGGGAGTGGTACCCGAGGCTACTACTGAGGTAGCTACAGCACCGAGAGCTGGAAGGGGTATGCATGAGGTGGATCAGCTGAGGAGGACTTCTCCTCCAACCTTTTCTGGGGATGGAACGGGTGTGGGGGCGGAGGAGTGGTTCAATCAGCTGAGCATGAGGATTGATACGTTAGAGATACCCGATGAGCGGCGGGTGAAGTTTGTTTTCTATTATCTGAGTGGAGTGGCCTATGAATGGTGGATGTTCATGGGTCAGAGACGGAATGAGTTGACTTGGACCTTTTTTGAGCAGTTGTTCATGCAGAAGTTTGTGCCGAGACCTTTACAGACGGAGAGGGCCAAGCAGTTTCTAGATTTGTTGCAGACATCAGAGATGACGATGTCTCAGTACACTAAGCAGTTTGAGGAGTTGTATCAATTTGGGAGAGAGTTTTCTCCTACCGATGCAAAAAAGGCGGCAAGGTACCGAGATGGGTTGCTACCCAGTCTTGGGAGGATGGTGATGGCCACTAGGGTGGTATCGTATGATGATACAGTTGAGATGACGTTGGAATTTGAGTTGAGTGAGCGGAATGAGGCTCAGAGAAAGTGTCCAGTGATTGAGGGTAGCAGTGGTGGTGGTGGTAACCACAAGAAGCAGAAGACTGATTTTTGTCATCAGAAAGGGACCGAGGCAAGGGTCCGAGGCCCCCAGGGGGCAAGGTGACGTGTTATAAGTGTGGGAAGGAGGGGCACATGAGGAATGAGTGTAGAGCTTCTAGGTTTAAGTGCTATAGTTGTGGCAAGATGGGCCACAAGAAGAGTGAATGTCCGCAGGGTAACCAGGGAGGGCAGCATCAGCCTCAGATACCGGGGGTACCACCTCTAACTCTTCCTTCCACTGTTCCATCGGGAGGGAGAGGACGAGGTGGAGGTAGACAGTCTCAGCAGCAGTAGTATGCCCTGATGGATGGTCGTGTCTTTGCTATGGGACATCAGGAGGCACAGGAGCATCCCAACTTCATTGGAGGTACATTCTTGATTTCAAATTGTTGGGCTAGAGTCTTGTTTGATTCTGGAGCTACCTCATCATTTATTACTAGTTCGTTAGCGAATGCACTAGCGGTGGAGATTTCGCCGATTAGGAGAATGTTTACGGTGTCATCACCATTCGGGCACTTTACCACGTTGGAGGGAGTAGTGTTTGGTTGTGAGTGTCGGTTTGGAGCAATATCTCTACAAGCCGATTTATATGTGTTAGATTTCAAGGACTTCGATGTGATACTCGGAGTTGATTGGTTGACAAAGCACCAAGGAGTGCTTGACTTTTGGCAAAGGAGGATCACTCTTAGAGTACTGGAGGGTGGGGTGATTCACTTACAGGGATCGAAGGGGATACCATGCCCTCATTTCATGGATAACCCTTCGTATCTGGATTGTAGAGTCGCAAGTTTGGTGACTTCGGCTCCTAAGGGAGATGTAGATACTATGATTCGGGTAGTGGAAGAGTTTATGGATGTTTTTCCAGAAGAGTTGCCGGGATTACCTCCGAAGAGGGAGATTGACTTTGCTATTGAGTTGCATCCGAACGTCAAGCCGATTTTTATTCCGCCGTATCTGATGGCTACAGCGGAGTTAAAGGAGTTGAGTTCTCAATTAGAGGAGTTGCTAGACTTGGGGTTCATTAGACCGAGTGTGTCCCCGTGGGGAGCACCGGTGTTGTTCGTCAAGAAGAAAGACGGAAGTTTGAGGATGTGTATTGATTATAGGCAGTTGAATAAGGTTACAGTGAGGAATAAGTATCCGTTGCCTAGGATCAATGATTTGTTTGACCAATTGAGAGGTGCTAGGCATTTCTATAAGATTGACTTGAGGTCAGGTTATCATCAGTTGAGGATTAAAGATGAGGATATCCAGAAAACAGCGTTTAGAACTCGTTATGGGCATTATGAGTTTCTTGTGATGCCGTTTGGGTTGACAAATGCCCCAGCGATGTTCATGGACCTAATGCAAAGGGTTCTTAGACCATTTTTGGATAACTTTGTGGTGGTGTTTATAGATGATATATTGATTTATTCTCCTATGGAGGAAGAGCATGAGGAACACTTGAGGGTAGTGTTATAGACGTTGAGAGAGAATCAACTGTATGCTAAATTGAGTAAGTGTGAATTTTGGGCCACGGAAGTAAAGTTCCTAGGCCATGTGATCACTCAAGAGGGCATAGCGGTTGACTACTCCAAGGTTGAGTCGGTTTTGAATTGGGAGAGACCAAAGAATGTGACAGAGATCCGGAGTTTTCTAGGATTGGCAGGTTATTACCGGAGATTTATTGAGGATTTTTCGAGAGTTGCTTCGCCGATGACGCAGCTCACAAAGAAGGGCACACCGTTTGTGTGGACATATGAGTGTGAAGCCATATTTGAGGAGTTGAAGAATAGGTTGACAACACCTCCAGTGTTAGTGGTTTCGGAAAGGAATGTAGGCTACCAGGTGTATTGCGATGCGTCTGGAGTTGGTTTAGGGTGTGTGTTGATGCAACGGGGCCGAGTGATAGAGTATGGTTCAAGGTTGCTCAAGGCACATGAGAGGAATTATCCGGTGCATGATCTGGAGTTAGCGGCAGTGGTGTTTGCACTTAAGCAATGGAGGTATTACCTATAGGGGGAGAGATTTGAAGTGTTGTCGGATCACAAGAGCCTCAAGTATCTATTCACCCAAAGAGAATTGAATTTGCGTCAAAGGAGGTGGATGGAATACTTGGAGGACTTCGACTTCAATTTGCAATACCATCCCGGTAAAGCAAATGTAGTCGCGGATGCGTTGAGTAGGAAGAAGAAGATTTCTAGCCTATTCATGCATGAGTGGGGAATTGTGGAGACAATCAATGAGTTTGGATTAGAGTTGAAAAGTCAAGAGGAAAAGATGCATTTGTGTTCTATAACTTCGAGACCTATGATGGTTCAGAAGGTTATAGATGCGTAGAATGGAGATCATACATTTGATGTAATTGATGAGAGTCTTGGATGGACTCGAGGGAATGATGGTGGAGTACGATATGCGGGAAGGTTAGTGGTTCCCGAAGATGATAAGTTGAGACAAGAGATTCTAGAGGAAGCACATCATTCTTGGTTTGCTATGCATCCCGAGGGTACGAAGATGTACCGAGACTTGAGGCAGAGTTTCTGGTGGAAGGGAATGAAGGCCGATGTAGCTAGATTTGTGACGAAGTGTCTTACTTGTCAACAAGTGAAGGCAGAGCATCAGAGACCAGCTGGATTGTTGCAACCCTTACCGGTAGCACAATGGAAGTGGGAGAAGATCACGATGGACTTTGTGACGGCGTTGCCAATGACTCAGAGACGGCATGACACAGTTTGGGTGATAGTGGACAGATTGACCAAGTCTGCACACTTCTTATCCATGAACAAGACGGATTCGTTAGAGACCTTGAGTACTATGTATGTCAAGGAGATTGTGAGACTTCACAGAATTCCATTATCTATTGTGTCAGACCGAGACCCGCGGTTCACAGGTAGATTCTGGAGTAGTTTATAGGAGGCATTGGGAACGAAGTTGGATTTCTCTACAGCTTATCATCCTCAGAGTGATGGGCAGAGTGAGAGAACCATACAAATTTTGGAAGGTATGCTACAGGCATGTGTAGTCGACTTTGGAGGGAGTTGGGATCGATACTTACATTTGGCGGAGTTTGTGTATAACAACTCCTTTCAGAGTAGTATCGGAATGGCACCTTACGAGGCACTCTACGGGAGGCCTTGTAGGTCGCCTTTGTGTTAGGTAGAGGTTGGTGAGAAAGTTGTTTCAGGATCGGAGATGGTCAAGGAAGCTCGGGAGAGAGTTGATGAGATCCGAACGCGGTTGATCACCGCACAGAGCCGACAAAAGTCTTATGCTGATCGGAGAAGGAGACCTTTGGAGTTCACTGTAGGCGATAAGGTTTTCTTGAAGGTTAGTCCGAGACGTGGGATTCAGAGGTATATTAAGCATGGGAAGTTGGCACCGAGATTTGTGGGGCCATTTGAGATTCTGGAGATGGTTGGACCGGTGGTGTACCGTTTGGCACTTCCACCGAAGCTTGAGAAGGTTCACAGTGTATTCCATGTATCAATGCTTCGGAAATATGAGCCGGATCCGTCGCATGTGATTGATTGGACTACGTTGGAAGTTGAGGAAGATGGGAGTTACACTCTTCAACCGGTGAAGATTCTAGACCGACAGAACAAAGTGATGAGATCAAGTGTGATTCCATTAGTGAAAGTGATGTGGATGTACCACAGAGTTGAAGAAGCAACTTGGGAGTTAGAGTCTCGAATGAAGGAGAAGTACCCGGAGCTGTTCAAAGATTCAGGTACTTGTGTAGTTAAATTTCGGGACGAAATTTCTTTAAGGGGGGAGGATGTGAAACCCCGACCCAAAATGTTGGAAATTTTGATGTTTGAGCAACGGTGAGAAACTGGACTAGGCGCACCTCAGGGCGCCTAGTCCAGTGAGGCATGCAGGGGTGAAGACCAAAAGAATAGGCACTGGACTGGGCGCACCTCAGGGCGCCTAGGTGCTGCGCCCAGTCCAGTGGTAGAGGAAGAGAGTAGGCGCTGGAGCGCCTAGGCGCCAGGGTGGTACGCCTAGGCGGTGTGTGCCTAGGCGCGTGCGAAGGTGCGCCCAGGAGGGCGCCCAGAGCAGCGCTTCAGGGTAAGTGAGTTAGGCTAGGGCGCCTAGGCGCAACCCGAGTTCCTTCAAAGATGGTTCCAGCGTGTTTTAGAGAAATTTCTGGTATGTTTCAGTTCTAGAGAGAGAGAGCGACGATTCTAGAGAGAGAAAAGTATATTGAGGTGATTCTTGGTGATTGAAGCTCGATTGTGGAGATTTAGAAAGGATTCAAGGAAGATTCAAGCCTTGGAGGTAAGTTTCTTCATTTTTCCATTTCTAGGGTTTTGAGTAGATCTTGTTAGTTTGATTCAGAGTTGATTCCTATGGTTTAGATATGTTAATTCTAGGTTGATTTTGGATGTATATGTAGATTGGTTTGTGATTTGGAGTAGAGTTGAGCTTGGGTTGAGTTTGGAGGATTTTGGAGAAATTCTGGAGAGAGAAGGTGAGTAATTTCGAATTTATTAATTTAATCGATGTTTATATGAGTTGTTGGTTGTTTGTAGATGTGTGAATGGGTTCTGTTTCGCTACATTGTTAGGTTTGGGAAATCGGAACCCTAGGAACGCAATTGTGGATTTTGTGGTAAATTGCTCGACACGAGGTAGGGGATTTCCAACCATTCTTTCTATCGTTCGTTTTCGATATGTTAAGAGCTTTTCGATTCCTCATTGGTCGTTCTATTTTGTGTTTCCACCTTAATTGCTTTTAAGGGGAAATGAGCCTTCTTGTGAAATGTTGTTAATTCTTGATAATGCATGACCGAATATGCGTGTTCCATCACCTATGGGCACGGTGTGATTTCCGTTCATGCATCATGGTAGTTATGTATATATATATATATATATATGTAGGTTGTTCGTATATATATATCTTTTCAGCATGTCATGGCATTAATGCATTAGAATTGCATGGGGGACCGGGTATGGACTCGGGCTCCTTAGGATTCTTGAAAGCTACTTGGAGGGATGACGAGGTGATGAGAGTTACCACCGAGTCAAGTGAACTCCAAGTAGGATAACGCACTAGAGGTATGGTTCATGAGGGACCTTGCCTGGAGTGGTCCGGGCGTGATAGGATCACACAACCGGGTAATCCAAGAGCGTTTGATGTTAGGGAGCTTGCTCCTGTTCAATAGTCATGGTTAGCGACCATGATATTGATGAGTTGATTTGGTGAGCATGCTCACGTTCGATATTACATGGAACGAGCCATGGTATCGATGAGGTTTGCTCATTGAGGGGATTGCCCAGGTTTATGTTCTATGTGATTGTTGAGTATACGCGCATGTGGTAGGTTTCATATTGTTGCATAGCCTATTGTTTTAGATTCGGCCTTATACTCATGTTACTCATACCCTACCGAGCTTCTTGCTCACCCTCTACTTTCATTCCTTCCCACAGGTGATACTGGTACAGGTACCGGTACTAGTGGAGCGGATCAGTGAGAGCGGGGTGTGACATGGATGGCCCTGGGTAGGATGTGGGTGCTGGAGAAATACTCTAAGCATATATTTTATATATGATGCATTGATGTTTATCCATAATATTCTTATAACCATTTGGCACCAGAGGGTGTATGCATGATGTATGCTGAGTATTGATTATGGTTATATGATATTATGAATTTGATGATGTGTTTATACTATCAGTTTGTGCATGCTGGTAGTGAATGGCCTGAGGCCCTAGGATCATGATTGCATGTAATTGAGGCCTGAGGCCTGGCTAGGTTGCTAGTGTGATGGATTGTGTACATATTGCTGCGCGTTTCTGATGCAGGCGGGGACTCTCCGATATACGGGGAGATGCCGCCGAATTTCCGGTCCGCCGGATGATCGCCTAGCTGCCTAGGACGGTGCCGGAGGGCACCCATGGCGTGCCCGGACCGGGGCGTCACAAAAAGTATACACCGAGCAATTTTGATCATCTGAAATTGCTCAACTCTCTTCGTGGGGGTGTTTTTAATGGTTTTGTCCAATTTAAACAAAATTTATTCTCTTGATAACAAAAAAATCTACGAAGCGGATATTTGTATATTTGGACATAAAGAAAAAATAAAAAGTGGATGCCTATCAACTTTGATGATTCGGAATTATTCAATTCTATCCATGGGGGAGTCTTTAACGGTTTTGTCCATTTATGATACAAAGTTGAGGTTTTAGCATCTAAATAATGTACGGAGCTTATAATCCTATAATTTGACATATAAGAACAATAAAAAGTGTACACCGAGCAACTTTGATAGTCCAAAATTTCTCAACTCTCTCGACAGAGGTCCTTTGATCGGTTTTCTGCAATTAAGAATTTTGTCCATTTGTGATACAAAGTTTAGGTTTTGGCATCTAAATAATCTACGGAGCTTATAATCTTATAAGTTAACATATAAGAACAATAAAAAGTGTACACCGAGCAACTTTGATAGTCCAAAATTACTCAACTCTCTCGATAGAGGTGCTTTGATCGGTTTTCTCCAATTAAGAAGGAAATTTGTTCTCTTGACAACAAAACAATCTACCAAGCGAATACTAGTAAATTTGGACATAAAGAAACAATAAAAGTGCCTACTTATCAACTTTGATGGTTCGGAATTACTCAATTCTATCCCTGGAGGTGCCTTTAACGATTTTGTCCATTTGTGATACAAAGTTGGGTTTTTGGTATCGAAATAATCTATGCAGCTTATACTTGTAAAATTTGACACAAGAGAAAAATAAAAAGTGTAGACCGAGCAACTTTGGTGGCTTGAAATTGCTCAACTGTCTCGATGAAGATGTATTTAATGCTTTTGCCCAATTTAGAACGAAATTTGTTTTCTTGACAATAAAAAAATCTACGAAGCGAATACTAGTAAATTTGGAGATAAAGAAACAATAAAAAGTGCATACCTATCAACTTTGACGGTTCCGAATTACTCAATTCTATCCCTGGAGGAGCCTTTAACGGTTTTTGTCCATTTGTCATAGAAAGTTGGTGTTTTGGCATTGAAATAATTTCAGAAGCTTATACTCATAAAATTTGACGTAGAAGAACATTAAAACGTATACAACGAGCAATTTTGATAGTCCAAAATTGCTCAACTCTCTCGACAGAGGTGCTTTGATTGGTTTTCTCCAATTAAGAAGGAAATTTGTTCTCTTGACAACAAAACAATCTACGAAATGCATACTAGAAAATTTGGACATAAAGAAACAATA
Source organism: Euonymus europaeus (assembly GCA_963580455.1). NCBI lineage: Eukaryota > Viridiplantae > Streptophyta > Magnoliopsida > Celastrales > Celastraceae > Euonymus > Euonymus europaeus. The sequence goes on from OY756969.1 coordinate 10,158,427, forward strand.
GAAAGTGCATACCTATCAACTTTTACGGTTCGATATTACTCAATTCTATCAGTGGAGGAGCTTTTAACGGTTTTTTCCATTTATAATACAAACTTGGGGTTTTGGCATCGAAATAATCTATGGAGCTTATACTCATAAAATTTGACATACGAGAACAATAAAAAGTGTTCACCGAGCAATTTTGATAGTTCGAAATTGGTTAAATCTCTCTTTGGAGGAGCTTTTAATAGTTTTACCCATTTGTCATAGAAAGTTGGGATTTTGACATCGAAATAATCTAGGAAGCTTATACTCGTAAAATTTGACATAGAAGAACAACAAAAGGTGTACACCGAGCAACTTTGATTGTCGGAAATTGCTCAACGCTCTCTATGGAGGAGTTTTTAACGGTTTTGTCTATTTGTCATAAAAAGTTGGTGTTTTGGCATCGAAATAATCTCAGAAGCTTGTAATCGTAAAATTTGACATAGAAGAACAATAAAAAGTATAGACTTAGCAACTTTGATAGTCTGAAATTGCTCAACTCTCTCGATGGAGATGTTTTTAGTGGTTGTGCCCAGTTTAGAACGAAATTTGTTCTCTTGACAACAAAACAGTCGATAAAGTGAATATTAGTAAATTTGGACATAAACAAACAATAAAAATTGCATTCCTATCAACTTTGATGGTTCGGAATTACTCAATTCTATCTATGGAGGAGCCTCTAAAGGTTTTGTCCATTTATGATACAAAGTTAAGGTTTTGGCATCGATATAATCTATGGAGCTTAAACTCGTAAAATTTGACATAGAAGAACAATAAAAAGTGTAAACCGAGCAACTATGATAGTCCAAAATTGCTAAACTCTCTCGACAGAGGTGCTTTGATCGGGTTTCTCCAATGAAGAAGGATATTTTTTCTAATGACAACAAACCAATCTACGAAGGGAATACTAGTAAATATGGACATAAAGAAACAATAAAATGTGTATAACTATCAACTTCGACGGTTCGGAATTACTCAATTCTATCCATGGAGGTGCCTTTAACGGTTTTGTCCATTTATGATACAAAGTTGGTGTTTTGGCATGAAAATAATCTATGGAGCTTATACTCATAAAATTTGACATATGAGAACAATAAAAAGTATACATCGAGCAACATTGATGGTTCGGAATTTCTCAACACTCTCTTTAGATGAGCTTTTAACGGTTTGGTGCATTTGTCAAAGAAAGTTGGGATTTTGGCATCGAAATAATCTACGAAGCTTATACTCATAAAATTTGACATATAAGAACAATAAAAAGTGTACACAGAGCAATCTTGATGGTCCGAAATTGCTCAACTCTCTCTATGGAGGAGCTTTTAACGGTTTTTGTCCATTTGTCATAGAATGTTGGTGTTTTAGCATCGAAATAATCACATAAGCTTATACTCGTAAGATTTGACATAAAAGAACAATAAAAAGTGTACACTGAGCAAGTTTGATCGTCCAAAATTGCTCAACTCTCTACGTGGGGGTGTTTTTAATGGTTTTTCCAATTTAGAACGAAATTTATTCTATTAACAACAAAAAAAATCTATGAAGCAAATATAAGTAAATTTAGAAATACAGAAACAATAAAAAGTGCATACGAGTCAACTTTGACGGTTCGGAATTACTCAATTCTATCCAAGGAGGAGCCGTTAACGGTTTTCTCCATTTGTCATAGAAAATTGGTGTTTTTGCATGACAACAAACTCAAAAGCCTATACTCATAAAATTTGACATAGAACAACAATAAAAAGTGTACACTTAGCAACTTTGATAGTCCAAAATTGCTCAACTCTGTCGACAGAGGTACTTTGATCGGTTTTCTCCAATTAAGAAAGAAATTTGTTCTCTTTGCAATAAAACAATCTGCACTAGTAAATTTGAACATAAAGAAACAAGAGGAAGTGCATACCTATCAACTTTGATGGTTCGGAATTACTCAAATTCTATCCATGGAGAAGCCTTTAATGGTTTTGTCCATTTATGATACAAAGTTAGGGTTTTGACATTGAAATAATCTATGGAGCTTATACTCATCAAATTTGTCATATGAGAACAAAAAAAGTGTACACAGAGCAACTTTGATGGTTTGAAATTGCTCAACTCTCTCTTTGGAGGAGCTGTTAATGGTTTTTTACATTTGTCATAGAAAGTTGGGATTTTGGCATCGAAATAATCTAGGAAGCTTATACTCATAAAATTTGACATAGAAGAACAATAAAAAGTGTACACTGAGCAACTTTGATGGTCCAAAATTGCTGTACTCTCTCTATGATGGAGCTTTTAACGGTTTTTTCCATTTGTCATAGAAAGTTGGTGTTTTGGCATCGAAGTAATCTCAGAAGATTGTAATCGTAAAATTTGACATAGAAAAACAATAAAAAGTGTAGACTGAGCAACTTTGATAGTCCAAAATTGTTCAACTCTCTCGATGGAGGTGTTTTTAATGGTTTTGCCCAATTTAGAATGAAATTATTTCTCTTGACAACAAAACAATCTACGAAGCGAATACTAGCAAATGTGGACATAAAGAAAGAATAAAAAGTGTATGCCTATCAACTTTTATGACTCGGAATTACTCAATTCCATCCATGGAGGAGCCTTTAACTGTTTTGTTCATTTGTGATACAAAGTCAGTGTTTTGGCATTAAAATAATCTATGGAGCTTATACTCGTAAAATTTGAAATAAGAGAACAATAAAAAGTGTTCACCGATCAAGTTTGATAGTTCGAAATTGCTTAAATCTCTCTTTGGAGGAGCTTTTATTGGTCTTACTCATTTGTCATGGAAAGTTGGGATTTTGCAATCGAAATAATCTAGGAAGCTTATACTCGTAAAGTTTGACGTAGAAGAATAACAAAAGGTGTATACCGAGCAAATTTGATTGTCCGAAATTTCTCAACGCTCTCTACGGAGGAGTTTTTAACGATTTTGTCCATTTGTCATAGAAAGTTGTTGTTTTGGCATCGAAATAATCTCAGAACCTTTTAATCATAAAATTTGACATAGAAGAACAATAAAAAGTGTAGACTGAGCAACTTTGAAAGTCCAAAATTTGCAACTCTCTCGATGGAGATGTTTTTAATGGTTTTGCCCAATTTAGAACGAAATTTGTTCTCATGACAACAAAACAATCAACAAAGCAAATACTAGTAAATTTGGACATAAAGAAACGATAAAAATTGCATTCTCATCAACTTTGACGGTTCAGAATTACTCACTTCTAACTATGGAGGAGCCTTTAAAGGTTTTGTGCATTTATGATACAAAGTTGGGTTTTTGGCATCGAAATAATCTATGAAGCTTATACTCATAAAATTTGACATAAGAGAACAATAAAAAGTGTACACAGAGCAACTTTAATGGTTTGAAATTGCTCAACTCTCTCTTTGGAGGAGCTTTTAACTGTTTTGTCCATTTATCATAGAAAGTTGGGATTTTGACATCGAAATAATCTAGGAAGCTTATACTCGTAAAATTTGACATAGAAGAACAACAAAAGGTGTACACCGAGCAACTTTGATTGTCCGAAATTGCTCAACACTCTCTATGGAGGAGTTTTTAACGGTTTTGTCTTTTTGTCATAAAAAGTTGGTGTTTTGGCATCGAAATAATCTCAGAAGCTTGTAATCGTAAAATTTGACATAAAAGAACAATAAAAAGTATAGACTTAGCAACTTTGATAGTCTGAAATTGCTCAACTCTCTCGATGAAGATGTTTTTAGTGGTTGTGCCCAATTTAGAACGAAATTTGTTCTCTTGACAACAAAACAGTCGACAAAGTGAATACTAGTAAATTTGGACATAAAGAAACAATAAAAATTGCATTCCTATCGACTTTGACGGTTCGGAATTACTCAATTCTATCTATGGAGGAGCCTTTAAAGGTTTTGTCCATTTATGATACAAAGTTAGGGTTTTGGCATCGATATAATCTATGGAGCTTAAACTCGTAAAATTTGACATAGAAGAACAATAAAAAGTGTACACCGAGCAACTTTGATAGTCCAAAATTGCTAAACTCTCTCGACAGAGGTACTTTGATCGGGTTTCTCCAATGAAGAAGGAAATTTGTTCTAATGACAACAAAACAATCTATGAAGGGAATACTAGTAAATTTGGACATAAAGAAACAATAAAATGTGTATAACTATCAACTTCGACGGTTCGGAATTACTCAATTCTATCCATGGAGGTGCCTTTAACGGTTTTGTCCATTTATGATACAAAGTTGGTGTTTTGGCATGAAAATAATCTATGGAGCTTATACTCATAAAATTTGACATATGACAACAATAAAAAGTGTACATCGAGCAACATTGATGGTTCGGAATTTCTCGACACTCTCTTTAGATGAGCTTTTAACGGTTTGGTGCATTTGTCATAGAAAGTTGGGATTTTGGCATGGAAATAATCTAGGAAGCTTATACTCGTAAAATTTGACATATAAGAACAATAAAAAGTGTATACCGAGCAACCTTGATGGTCCGAAATTGATCAACTCTCTCTATAGATGAGCTTTTAACGGTTTTGTCCATTTCTCATAGAATGTTGGTCTTTTAGCATCGAAATAATCTCATAAGCTTATACTCGTAAGATTTGACATAAACGAACAATAAAAAAATGTACACTGAGCAAGTTTGATCGTCCAAAATTGCTCAACTCTCTACGTGGGGGTGTTTTTAATGGTTTTTCCAATTTGGAACGAAATTTATTCTATTAACAACAAAAAAATCTATGAAGCGAATACAAGTAAATTTAGAAATAAAGAAACAATAAAAAGTGCATACCAGTCAACTTTGACGGTTCGGAATTACTCAATTATATCCAAGGAGGAGCCGTTAACGGTTTTGTCCATTTGTCATAGAAAATTGGTGTTTTTGCATCACAATAATCTCATAAGCCTATACTCATAAAATTTGACAGAGAAGAACAATAAAAAGTGTACACCTAGTAACTTTGATAGTCCAAAATTGCTCAACTATGTCGACAGAGGTACTTTGATCGGTTTTCTCCAATTAAGAAGGAAATTTGTTCTCTTTGCAATAAAATAATCTACACTAGTAAATTTGAACATAAAGAAACAAGAGAAAGTGCATACCTATCAACTTTGACGGTTCGGAATTACTCAATTTTATCCATGGAGAAGCCTTTAATGGTTTTGTCCATTTATGATACAAAGTTAGGGTTTTGACATCGAAATAATCTATGGAGCTTATACTCATCAAATTTGACATATGAGAACAAAAAAAAGTGTACACAGAGCAACTTTGATGGTTTGAAATTGCTCAACTCTCTCCGTGGAGGAGCTGTTAATGGTTTTTTACATTTGTCTTAGAAAGTTGGGATTTTGGCATCAAAATAATCTAGGAAGCTTATACTCATAAAATTTGACATAGAAGAACAATAAAAAGTGTACACTGAGCAACTTTGATGGTCCAAAATTGTTGTACTCTCTCTATGATGGAGCTTTTAACGGTTTTTTTCCATTTGTCATAGAAAGTTGGTGTTTTGGCATCGAAGTAATCTCAGAAGATTGTAATCGTAAAATTTGACATAGAAAAACAATAAAAAGTGTAGACTGAGCAACTTTGATAGTCCAAAATTGTTCAACTCTCTCGATGGAGGTGTTTTTAATGGTTTTGCCCAATTTAGAATGAAATTATTTCTCTTGACAACAAAACAATCTACAAAGCGAATACAAGCAAATTTGGACATAAAGAAAGAATAAAAAGTGTATGCCTATCAACTTTTATGACTCGGAATTACTCAATTCCATCAGTGGAGGAGCCTTTAACTGTTTTGTTTTTTTGTGATACAAAGTCAGTGTTTTGGCATTAAAATAATCTATGGAGCTTTTACTCGTAAAATTTGAAATAAGAGAACAATAAAAAGTGTTCACCGATCAAGTTTGATAGTTCGAAATTGCTTAAATCTCTCTTTGGAGGAGCTTTTATTGGTCTTACCCATTTGTCATGGAAATTTGGTGTTTTGGCATCCAAATAATCTAGGAAGCTTATACTCATAAAATTTGACATAGAAGAACATTAAAAAGTGTACATCGAGCAACTTTGGTAACTCGAAATTGCTCAACTCTCTCCATGGAGGAGCTTTTAATGGTTTTGCCCAATTTAGAACGAATGTTATTCTCTTGACAACAAAACAATCTTCGAAGCGAATAATATTAAATTTTGACATAAAAATAAAATAAAAAGTGCATACCTATCAACTTTGAGGGTTCTGAATTACTCAATTTTATCCATGGAGGAGCCTTTAAAGATTTTGTCCATTTGTGATACAAGGTTAGGTTTCTGGCATCAAAATAATCTATGAAGCTTATACTCGTAAAATTTGACATAGAAGAACAATAAGAAATGTACACAGAGCAACTTTGATGGTACAAAATTGTTCAACTCTCTCGATGGGGGTGTTTTTAATAGTTATGTCCAATTTGGAATGAAATTTATTCTCTTGACAAAAAATAATCTACGAAGCGAAAAATAATCTACGAAGCGAATACTAGTAAATTTGGACATAAAGAAACTATAAAAAGTACATACCTATCAACTTTGACGGCTCGGAATTACAAAATTCTATCCCTGAGGGAGCCTTTAATGGTTTTCTCCATTTATGATATGAAGTTGGGGTTTTGGCATCGAAATAATCTATGGAGCTTATACTCATAAAATTTGACATATGAGAACAATAAAAAGTGTTCACCTAACAAGTTTGATAGTTCGAAATTGCTTAAATCTCTCTTTGGAGGAGAATTTAACGGTCTTACCCATTTGTCATAGAAAGTTGGGATTTTACAATCGAAATAATGTAGGAAGCTTATACTCGTAAAATTTGACATAGAAGAACAACAAAAGGTGTACATCGAGCAACTTTGATTGTCAAAATTTCTCAACGCTCTCTATGGAGGAGTTTTTAACTGTTTTGTCCATTTGTCATAGAAAGTTGGTGTTTTGGCATCGAAATAATCTCAGAACCTTTTAATCGTAAAATTTGGCATAGAAGAACAATAAAAAGTGTAGACTAAGCAACTTTGATAGTCCGAAATTGCTCAACTCTCTCGATGGAGATGTTTTTAATGGTTTTGCCCAATTTAGAACGAAATTTGTTCTCTTGAAAACAAAACAGTCGACAAAGCGAATACTAGTATATTTGGACATAAAGAAACAATAAAAATTGCATTCCTATCAACTTTGACGGTTCAAAATTACTCAATTCTAACTATGGAAGAGCCTTTAAAGGTTTTGTGCATTTATGATACAAAGTTGGGTTTTTGGCATCGAAATAATCTATGGAGCTTATACTCATAAAATTTGACATAAGAGAACAATAAAAAGTGTACACAGAGCAACTTTGATGGTTTGAAATTGCTCAACTCTCTCTTTGGAGGAGCTTTTAACTGTTTTATCCATTTATCATAGAAAGTTAGGATTTTGGCATCGAAATAATCTTGGAATCTTATACTCATAAAATTTGACATAGAAGAACAACAAAAAATGTACACCAAGGAACTTTGATTGTCCGAAATTGCTCAACTCTCTCTATGGAGGTGCTTTTAACGGTTTTGTCCATTTGACATAGAAAGTTGGTGTTTTAACATCGAAATAATCTCAGAAGCTTATAATCGTAAAATTTGACATAGAAGAACAAAAAATATTGTACACCGAGCAACTTCGATGGTCCGAAATTGCTCAACTCTCTCGATGGAGATCATTTTAATGGTTTTGCCAATTTAGAACGAAATTTGTTCTCTTGGAAACAAAATAATCTACAAAGCGATTACTAATAAATTTGGACAAAAAAGAAAAAGTTAAAAGTGCATAACTATCAACGTCGATGATTCGGAATTACTCAATTCTATCCATGGAGGAGCCTTTATTGGTTTTGTCCATTTGTAATACAAAGTTGGGTTTTTGGCATCTAAATAATCTATGGAGCTTATACTCATAAAATTTGACATAAGAGAACAATAAAAAGTGTACACCAAGCAACTTTGATGGTTCGGAATTGCTCAACTCTCTCTATGAAGGAGCTTTTAACGGTTTTGTCCATTTGTCATAGAAAAGTTGTGTTTTGGCGTCGAAATAATCTAGGAAGCTTATACTCATAAAATTTGAAATAGAGGAACAAGAAAAATTGTACACCAAGCAACTTTGACGGTTCGAAATTGCTCAACTCTCTCTATAGAGGAGCTTTTAACGGTTTTGTCGATTTTTCATGGAAAGTTGGTGTTTTGGAATCGAAATAATATAGTAAGGTTATACTCATAAAATATGACATAGAAGAACAATAAAAAGTGTACACTGAGCAACTTTGACGGTCCAAAATTGCACAACTCTCTCAATGGAGTTGTTTTTGATAGTTATGTCCAATTTGGAACGAAATTCGTTCTCATGAAAACAAAACAATCTACGAAGTGAATACTAGTAAATTTGGACATAAAGAAACACTAAAAAGTGCATACCTATCAACTTTGATGGTTCAAAATTACTCAATTCTATCGGTGGAGGAGCCTTTAACGGTTTTGTCCATTTCTGATACAAAGTTAGGGTTTTGGCATCGAAATAATCCATGGAGCTTATACTAGTAAAATTTGACATAAGAGAACAATAAAAAAAGTATACAACGAGGAACTTTGATGGTTCAGAATTGCTCAACTCTCTCTATGGAGGAGCTTTTAACGGTTTTGTCCATTTGTCATAGAAAGGTTGTGTTTTGGCGTCGAAATAATCTAGGAAGCTTATACTCATAAAATTTGACATAGAGGAACAAGAAAAAGTGTACACCGAGCAACTTTGATGGTCCAAAATTGCTCAACTCTCTCGATGGAGGTGTTTTTAATAGTTTTGTCTAATTTAGAACGAAGTTTGTTCTCATGAAAACAAAACAATCTACGAAGCGATTACTATTAAATTTGGACATAAGGAAATAATAAAAAGTGCATACCTATAAACTTTGATGCTTCTGAATTACTCAATTCTATCTGTAGATAAGCCTTTAACGATTTTGTCCATTTATGATACAAAGTTGGGGTTTAGACATCGAAATAATCCATGGAGCTTATACTCATAAAATTTGACGTAAGAGAATAATAAAAACTGTAGACCGAGCAACTTTGATGGTTCGAAATACTCAAATCTCACTATGGATGAGCTTTTAACGGTTTTGCCCATTAGTCATAGAAAGTTAGGGTTTTGGCATCGAAATAATCCTAGAATGTTATACTCGTAAAATTTGACATAGAGGAACAATAAAAATTGTACACCGAGCAACTTCGATGGTCAAAAATTACTCAACTCTCTTGATAGAGGTGTTTTTAATGGTTTTGCCCAGTTAAGAATGAAATTTGTTCTCTTGACAACAAAACAATCTACGAAGCAAATACTAGTAAATTTTTACATAAATAAACAATAAAAAGTGGATACTTATCAACTTTGATGGTTCGGAATTACTCAATTCTATCAGTGGAGGAGCCTTTAACGGTTTTGTCCATTTGTGATAGAAAGTTGAGGTTTTGAGATCGAAATAATCTATGGAGTATATACCCGTAAAATTTGACATAACAGAACAATAAAAAGTGTATGCCGAGGAACTTTTATGGTTCGGAATTCCTCAAATATCTCTATGGAGGAGCTTTTAATGGGTTTGTCTGTTTGTCATAGAAAGTTGGTGTTTTGGCGTTGAAATAAACTAAGGAGCTAATACTCGTAAAATTTGACATAGAAGAATAATAAAAAGTGTACCCCGAGAAACTATGATGGACCAAAATTGCTCAACTCTCTCGATGGAGGTGTTTTTTATAGTTTTGTCTAATTTAGAAAAAAAATTTGTAATCTAGAAAACAAAACAATCTACGAAGCGAATACTAGTAAATTTGGACAAAAAAAAACAATAAAAAATGCATACCTATCAACTTTCATGGTTCGGAATTACTCAATTCTATCCGCAGAGGAGCCGTTAACGATTTTGTCAATTTATGATACAAAGTTGGGGTTTTGGCATCGAAATAATCCGTGGAGTTTATACTCCTAAAATTTGACATAAGAGAACAATAAAAACTGTAGACCGAGCAACTTTGATGGTTCAAAATACTCAAATCTTACTATGGAGGAGCTTTTAAGGGTTTTGCCCATTAGTCATAGAAAGCTAGGGTTTTGGAATCAAAATAATCCTTGAAGGTTATACTCGTAAAATTTGACATAGAGGAACAATAAAAAGTGTACGCCGATCAACTTCGATGGTCCGAAATTACTCAACTCTCTCGATGGAGGTGTTTTTATTGGTTTTGCCCAATTAAGAATGAAATTTGTTCTCTTGACAACAAAACAATCTAAGAAGTGAATACTTGTAAATTTTGACATAAAGGAACAATAAAAGGTGCGTTCCTATTAACTTTGATGTTTCGGAATTACTCAATTCTATCCGTATAGGAGCGTTTAACTATTTTGTCCATTTGTGATACAAAGTTAGGGTTTTTGGTATTGAAATAATCTATGGATCTTATACCTGTAAAATTAGAAGCAAGATAACAATAAAAAGTGTACACCGAGGAACTTTCATGGTTCGAAATTCCTCAACTATCTCTATGAAGGAGCTTTTAACGGGTTTGTCTATTTGTCATAGAAAGTTGGTGTTTTGGCATCGAATTAATCTGGGAAGCTTATACTCATAAACTTTGACATAGAAGAACAATAAAATGTGTACAGCGAGCAATTATGATGGTCCAATATTGATCAACTCTCTCGATGGAGGTGTTTTTTTAATAGTTTTGTCTAATTTAGATCAAAATTTGTAATTATGAAAACAAAACAATCCATGAAGCGAATACTAGTAAATTTGGACATAAAGAAACAATAAAAAGTGCATACCTATAAAATTTGATGGTTCGGAATTGCTCAATTCTATCTGCGGAGGTGCCTTTAACAATTTTGTCCATTTATGATACAAAGTTGGGGTTTTGGCATCGAAATAATACATGGACCTTATACTCGTAAAATTTGACATAAGAGAACAATAAAAACTGTAGACCGAGCAATTTTGATAGCTTAAAATACTCAAATCTCACTATGTAGGAGCTTTTAACGATTTTGCCCATGAGGCATAGAAAGCTAGGGTTTTGGAGTCAAAATAATCCTAGAAGGTTATACTCGTACAATTTGACATAGAAGAACAACAAAAAATGTACAACGACGAACTTTGATTGTCCGAAATTGCTCAACTCTCTCTATGGAGGTGCTTTTAACGGTTTTGTCCATTTGTCATAGAAAGTTGGTGTTTTAGCATCGAAATAATCTCAGAAGCTTATAATCGTAAAATTTGACATCGAAGAACAAAAAATATTGTACACCGAGCAACTTCGATGGTCCGAAATTGCTCAACTCTCTCTATGGAGATCATTTTAATGGTTTTGCCAATTTAGAACGAAATTTGTCCTCTTGACGACAAAATAATCTACGAAGCGATTACTAATACATTTGGACTAAAAAGAAAAAGTTAAAAGTGCATACCTATCAACGTCGATGATTCGGAATTACTCAATTTTATCCATGGAGGAGCCTTTATTGGTTTTGTCCATTTGTGATACAGAGTTGGGGTTTTGGTATCTAAATAATCTATGGACCTTATACTCATAAAATTTGACATAAGAGAACAGTAAAAAGTGTACACCAAACAACTTTGATGGTTCGAAATTGCTCAACTCTCTCTATAGAGGAGCTTTTAACAGTTTTGTCTATTTTTCATAGAATGTTGGTGTTTTGGAATCGAAATAATCTAGTAAGGTTGTACTCGTAAAATATGACATAGAAGAACAATAAAAAGTGTACACTGAGCAACTTTGACGGTCCAAAATTGCACAACTCTCTCAATGGAGTTGTTTTTGATAGTTATGTCCAATTTGGAACGAAATTTGTTCTCATGAAAACAAAAGAATCTACGAAGCGAATACTAGTAAATTTGGACATAAAATAACAATAAAAAGTGCATACCTATCAACTTTGACGGTTCGAAATTACTCAATTCTATCGGTGCAGGAACCTTTAACGGTTTTGTCCATTTATGATACAAAGTTGGGGGTTTGGCATCGAAATAATCCATGGAGTTATACTAGTAAATTTTGACATAAGAGAACAATAAAAAAGTATACAACGAGCAACTTTGAGGGTTCGGAATTGCTCAACTCTCTCTATGAAGGAGCTTTTAACGGTTTTGTCCATTTGTCATAGAAAAGTTGTGTTTTGGCGTCGAAATAATCTAGGAAGCTTATACTCATAAAATTTGAAATAGAGGAACAAGAAAAATTGTACACCAAGCAACTTTGATGGTTCGAAATTGCTCAACTCTCTCCATAGAGGAGCTTTTAACGGTTTTGTCGATTTTTCATGGAAAGTTGGTGTTTTGGAATCGAAATAATATAGTAAGGTTATACTCATAAAATATGACATAGAAGAACAATAAAAAGTGTACACTGAGCAACTTTGACGGTCCAAAATTGCACAACTCTCTCAATGTAGTTGTGTTTGATAGTTATGTCCAATTTGGAACCAAATTTGTTCTCATGAAAACAAAAGAATCTACGAAGCGAATACTAGTAAATTTGGACATAAAAAAACAATAAAAAGTGCATACCTATCAACTTTGACGGTTCGAAATTACTCAATTCTATCGGTGCAGGAACCTTTAACGGTTTTGTCCATTTATGATACAAAGTTGGGGGTTTGGCATCGAAATAATCCATGGAGTTATACTAGTTAATTTTGACATAAGAGAACAATAAAAAAGTATACAACGAGCAACTTTGATGGTTCGGAATTGCTCAACTCTCTCTATGAAGGAGCTTTTAACGGTTTTGTCCATTTGTCATAGAAAAGTTGTGTTTTGGCGTCGAAATAATCTAGGAAGCTTATACTCATAAAATTTGAAATAGAGGAACAAGAAAAATTGTACACCAAGCAACTTTGACGGTTCGAAATTGCTCAACTCTCTCTATAGAGGAGCTTTTAACGGTTTTGTCGATTTTTCATGGAAAGTTGGTGTTTTGGAATCGAAATAATATAGTAAGGTTATACTCATAAAATATGACATAGAAGAACAATAAAAAGTGTACACTGAGCAACTTTGACGGTCCAAAATTGCACAACTCTCTCAATGTAGTTGTGTTTGATAGTTATGTCCAATTTGGAACCAAATTTGTTCTCATGAAAACAAAACAATCTACAAAGCGAATACTAGTAAATTTGGACATAAAAAAACAATAAAAAGTGCATACCTATCAACTTTGATGGTTCGAAATTACTCAATTCTATCGGTGCAGGAGCCTTTAACGGTTTTGTCCATTTATGATACAAAGTTGGGGGTTTGGCATCGAAATAATTCATGGAGTTATACTAGTAAATTTTGACATAAGAGAACAATAAAAAAGTATACAACGAGCAACTTTGACGGTTCGGAATTGCTCAACTCTCTCTATGAAGGAGCTTTTAATGGTTTTGTCCATTTTTCATAGAAAAGTCGTGTTTTGGCGTCGAAATAATCTAGGAAGCTTATACTCATAAAATTTGAAATAGAGGAACAAGAAAAAGTGTACACCAAGCAACTTTGATGGTCCAAAATTGCTCAACTCTCTCGATGGAGGTGTTTTTAATAGTTTTATCTAATTTAGAACGAAGTTTGTTCTCATGAAAACAAAACAATCTACGAAGAGAATAATAGTAAATTTGGACATAAAGAAATAATAAAAAGTGCATACCTATAAACTTTGATGTTTCTAAATTACTCAATTCTATCTACGGATGAGCCTTTAACGATTTTGTCCATTTATGATACAAAGTTGGGGTTTTGGCATCAAAATAATCCATGGAGCTTAAACTCGTAAAATTTGACATAAGAGAACAATAAAAATTGTAGACCGAGCAACTTTGATAGTTCGAATTACTCAAATCTCACTATGGATGAGCATTTAATGGTTTTGCCCATTAGTCATAGAAAGTTAGGGTTTTGACATCGAAATAATCTTAAGAAGGTTATACTCGTAAAATTTGACATAGAGGAACAATAAAAAGTGTGCACCGAGCAACTTCGATGGTCAAAAATTACTCAACTCTCTCAATGGAGGTGTTTTTAATGATTTTGCCGAGTTAAGAACGAAATTTGTTCTCTTGACAACAAAACAATCTACGAAGCAAATACTAGTAATTTTTTACATAAATAAACAATAAAAAGTGAATACTTATCAACTTTGATGGTTCGGAATTACTCAATTCTATCAGTGGAGGAGCCTTTAACGATTTTGTCCATTTGTGATACAAAGTTGAGGTTTTTGGGATCGAAATAATCTATGGAGTATATACCCGTAAAATTTGACATAAGAGAACAATAAAAAGTGTACGCCGAGGAACTTTTATGGTTCGGAATTCCTCAAATATCTCTATGGAGGAGCTTTTAATGAGTTTTCTGTTCGTCATAGAAAGTTGGTGTTTTTGCATTGAAATAATCTAGGGATCTAATACTCGTAAAATTTGACATAGAAGAACAATAGAAAGTGTACCCCGAGCAACTATGATGGCCCAAAATTGCTCAACTCTCTCGATGGACGTTTTTTTTTTATAGTTTTGTCTAATTTAGAAAAAAATTTGTAATCTTGAAAACAAAATAATCTACGAAGCGAATACTAGTAAATTTGGACCAAAAGAAACAATAAAAAATGCATACCTATCAACTTTGATGGTTCGGAATTACTCAATTCTATCCGCAGAGGAGCCTTTAACGATTTTGTCAATTTATGATACAAAGTTGCGGTTTTGGAATCGAAATAATCCGCAGAGCTTATACTCGTAAAATTGACATAAGAGAACAATAAAAACTGTAGACCGAGCAACTTTGATGGTTCAAAATACTCAAATCTCACTATGGATGAGCTTTTAACGGTTTTGCCCATTAGTCATAGAAAGCTAGGGTTTTGGAATCAAAATAATCCTAGAAGGTTATACTCGTAAAATTTGACATAGAGGAACAATAAAAAGTGTACGCCGAGCAACTTCGATGGTCCGAAATTACTCAACCCTCCCGATCGAGGTGTTTTTATTGGTTTTGCCCAATTAAGATTGAAATTTGTTCTCTTGACAACAAAACAATCTACAAAACGAATACTAGCAAATTTTGACATAAAGAAACAACAAAATGTGCGTTCCTATCAACTTTGATGGTTCAGAATTACTCAATTCTATCCGTGGAGGAGCGTTTTAACTATTTTATCCATTTGTGATACAAAGTTAAGGTTTTTGGCATCGAAATAATCTATGGATCTTATACCTGTAAAATTAGAAGCAAGATAACAATAAAAAGTGTACACCGAGGAACTTTCATGGTTCGAAATTCCTCAACTATCTCTATGAAGGAGCTTTTAACGGGTTTGTCTATTTGTCATAGAAAGTTGGTGTTTTGGCATCGAATTAATCTAGGAAGCTTATACTCATAAAATTTGACATAGAAGAACAATAAAGTGTGTACACCGAGCAACTATGATTGTCCAATATTGATCAACTCTCTCGATGGAGGTGTTTTTTTAATAGTTTTGTCTAATTTAGATCAAAATTTGTAATTATGAAAACAAAACAATCCATGAAGCGAATACTAGTAAATTTGGACATAAAGAAACAATAAAAAGTGCATACCTATAAACTTTGATGGTTCGAAATTTCTCAATTCTATCTTCGGAGGAGCCTTTAACAATTTTGTCCATTTATGATACAAAGTTGGGGTTTTTGCATCGAAATAATACATGGAGCTTATGCCCGTAAAATTTGACATAAGAGAACAATAAAAACTGTAGACGGAGCAATTTTGATAGCTCAAAATACTCAAATCTCACTATGTAGGAGCTTTTAACGGTTTTGCCCATGAGGCATAGAAAGCTAGGGTTTTGGAGTCAAAATAATCCTAGAAGGTTATACTCGTACAATTTGACATAGAAGAACAACAAAAAATGTACAACGAGGAACTTTGATTGTCCGAAATTGCTCAACTCTCTCTATGGAGGTGCTTTTAACGGTTTTGTCCATTTGTCATAGAAAGTTGGTGTTTTAGCATCGAAATAATCTCAGAAGCTTATAATCGTAAAATTTGACATAGAAGAACAAAAAATATTGTACACCGAGCAACTTCGATGGTCCGAAATTGCTCAACTCTCTCTATGGAGATCATTTTAATGGTTTTGCCAATTTAGAACGAAATTTGTCCTCTTGACGACAAAATAATCTACGAAGCGATTACTAATACATTTGGACTAAAAAGAAAACGTTAAAAGTGCATACCTATCAACGTCGATGATTCGGAATTACTCAATTTTAACCATGGAGGAGCCTTTATTGGTTTTGTCCATTTGTGATACAGAGTTGGGGTTTTGGTATCTAAATAATCTATGGACCTTATACTCATAAAATTTGACATAAGAGAACAGTAAAAAGTGTACACCAAACAACTTTGATGGTTCGAAATTGCTCAACTCTCTCTATAGAGGAGCTTTTAACAGTTTTGTCTATTTTTCATAGAATGTTGGTGTTTTGGAATCGAAATAATCTAGTAAGGTTATACTCGTAAAATATGACATAGAAGAACAATAAAAAGTGTACACTGAGCAACTTTGACGGTCCAAAATTGCACAACTCTCTCAATGGAGTTTTTTTTGATAGTTATGTCCAATTTGGAACGAAATTTGTTCTCATGAAAACAAAAGAATCTACGAAGCGAATACTAGTAAATTTGGACATAAAAAAACAATAAAAAGTGCATACCTATCAACTTTAACGGTTCGAAATTACTCAATTCTATCGGTGCAGGAACCTTTAACGGTTTTGTCCATTTATGATACAAAGTTGGGGGTTTGGCATCGAAATAATCCATGGACTTATACTAGTAAATTTTGACATAAGAGAACAATAAAAAAGTATACAACGAGCAACTTTGACGGTTCGGAATTGCTCAACTCTCTCTATGAAGGAGCTTTTAATGGTTTTGTCCATTTGTCATAGAAAAGTTGTGTTTTGGCGTCGAAATAATCTAGGAAGCTTATACTCATAAAATTTGAAATAGAGGAACAAGAAAAAGTGTACACCAAGCAACTTTGATAGTCCAAAATTGCTCAACTCTCTCGATGGAGGTGTTTTTAATTGTTTTATCTAATTTAGAACGAAGTTTGTTCTCATGAAAACAAAACAATCTACGAAGAGAATAATAGTAAATTTTGACATAAAGAAATAATAAAAAGTGCATACCTATAAACTTTAATGTTTCTAAATTACTCAATTCTATCTACGGATGAGTCTTTAATGATTTTGTCCATTTATGATACAAAGTTGGGGTTTTGGCATCAAAATAATCCGTGGAGCTTAAACTCGTAAAATTTGACATAAGAGAACAATAAAAATTGTAGACCGAGCAACTTTGATGGTTCGAATTACTCAAATCTCACTATGGATGAGCATTTAATGGTTTTGCCCATTAGTCATAGAAAGTTAGGGTTTTGACATCGAAATAATCCTAAGAAGGTTATACTCGTTAAATTTGACATAGAGGAACAATAAAAAGTGTACACCGAGCAACTTCGATGGTAAAAAATTACTCAACTCTCTCAATGGAGGTGTTTTTAATGATTTTGCCGAGTTAAGAACGAAATTTGTTCTCTTGACAACAAAACAATCTACGAAGCAAATACTAGTAATTTTTTACATAAATAAACAATAAAAAGTGCATACTTATCAACTTTGATGGTTCGGAATTACTCAATTCTATCAGTGGAGGAGCCTTTAACGATTTTGTCCATTTGTGATACAAAGTTGAGGTTTTTGGGATCGAAATAATCTATGGAGTATATACCCGTAAAATTTGACATAAGAGAACAATAAAAAGTGTACGCCGAGGAACTTTTATGGTTCGGAATTCCTCAAATATCTCTATGGAGGAGCTTTTAATGAGTTTTCTGTTCGTCATAGAAAGTTGGTGTTTTTGCATTGAAATAATCTAGGGATCTAATACTCGTAAAATTTGACATAGAAGAACAATAAAAAGTGTACCCCGAGCAACTATGATGGCCCAAAATTGCTCAACTCTCTCGATGGACGTGTTTTTTTTTATAGTTTTGTCTAATTTAGAAAAAAATTTGTAATCTTGAAAACAAAATAATCTACGAAGCGAATACTAGTAAATTTGGACCAAAAGAAACAATAAAAAATGCATACCTATCAACTTTGATGGTTCGGAATTACTCAATTCTATCCGCAGAGGAGCCTTTAACGATTTTGTCAATTTATGATACAAAGTTGCGGTTTTGGAATCAAAATAATCCGCAGAGCTTATACTCGTAAAATTGACATAAGAGAACAATAAAAACTGTAGACCGAGCAACTTTGATGGTTCAAAATACTCAAATCTCTCTATGGATGAGCTTTTAACGGTTTTGCCCATTAGTTATAGAAAGCTAGGGTTTTGGAATCAAAATAATCCTAGCAGGTTATACTCGTAAAATTTGACATAGAGGAACAATAAAAAGTGTACGCCGAGCAACTTCGATGGTCCGAAATTACTCAACCCTCCCGATGGAGGTGTTTTTATTGGTTTTGCCCAATTAAGATTGAAATTTGTTCTCTTGACAACAAAACAATCTACAAAGCGAATACTAGCAAATTTTGACATAAAGAAACAACAAAATGTGCGTTCCTATCAACTTTGATGGTTCAGAATTACTCAATTCTATCCGTGGAGGAGCGTTTTAACTATTTTGTCCATTTGTGATACAAAGTTAAGGTTTTTGGCATCGAAATAATCTATGGATCTTATACCTGTAAAATTAGAAGCAAGATAACAATAAAAAGTGTACACCGAGGAACTTTCATGGTTCGAAATTCCTCAACTATCTCTATGAAGGAGCTTTTAACGGGTTTGTCTATTTGTCATAGAAAGTTGGTGTTTTGGCATCGAATTAATCTAGGAAGCTTATACTCATAAAATTTGACATAGAAGAACAATAAAGTGTGTACACCGAGCAACTATGATTGTCCAATATTGATCAACTCTCTCGATGGAGGTGTTTTTTTAATAATTTTGTCTAATTTAGATCAAAATTTGTAATTATGAAAACAAAACAATCCATGAAGCGAATACTAGTAAATTTGGACATAAAGAAACAATAAAAAGTGCATACCTATAAACTTTGATGGTTCAAAATTGCTCAACTCTCTCTATAGAGAAGCTTTTAACGGTTTTGTCTATTTTTCATAGAAAGTTGGTGTTTTGGAATCGAAATAATCTAGTAAGGTTATACTCGTAAAATATGACATAGAAGAACAATAAAAAGTGTACACTGAGCAACTTTGACGGTCCAAAATTGCACAACTCTCTCAATGGAGTTGTTTTTGATAGTTATGTCCAATTTGGAACGAAATTTGTTCTCATGAAAACAAAACAATCTACGAAGCGAATACTAGTAAATTTGGACATAAAAAAACAATAAAAAGTGCATACCTATCAACTTTGACAGTTCGAAATTACTCAATTCTATCGGTGCAGGAACCTTTAACGGTTTTGTCCATTTATGATACAAAGTTGGGGGTTTGGCATCGAAATAATCCATGGAGTTATACTAGTAAATTTTGACATAAGAGAACAATAAAAAAGTTTACAACGAGCAACTTTGATGGTTCGGAATTGCTCAACTCTCTATATGAAGGAGCTTTTAACGGTTTTGTCCATTTGTCATAGAAAAGTTGTGTTTTGGCGTCGAAATAATCTAGGAAGCTTATACTCATAAAATTTGTAGAAGAACTATAAAAAACTTTGATGGTCCAAAATTGCTCAACTCTCTCGATGGAGGTGTTTTTAATAGTTTTGTCTAATTTAGAACGAAATTTGTTCTCATGGAAATAAAACAATCTATGAAGCAAATACAAGTCAATTTGCACATAAAGAAACAATAAAAAGTGCATACCTATCAACTTTGATGGTTCAAAATTATTCCATTCTATCTGTGGAGGAGCCTTTAACGGTTTTGTCCATTTGTGACATAAAGAAATAATAAAAAGTGCATACCTATCAACATAAGAAGAGCTTATGATACAAAGTTGGGGTTCGGAATTGCTCAACCCTCTCTATGGAAGAGCTTTTAACGGTTTTGTCCGTTTTTCAAAAAAAGGTTGTGTTTTGGCGTCGAAATAATCTAGGAAGCTTATACTCATAAAATTTGACATAGAGAAACAATAAAAAGTGTACACCGAGCAACTTTAATAGTGTAAAATAGCTTAACTCTTTTGGCAGAGTTGCTTTGATCAGTTTTCTCCAATTAGGAAGATAATTTTTGTTCTTTTGACAACAAAACAATCTACGAAGCAAATACTTATAAATTTGGACATAAAGAAACAATAAAAAGTTCATACCTATCAACTTTGTTGGCTCGGAATTACTCAATTCTATCCGTGGAGGAGCCTTTAATGGTTTTGTCCATTTGTGATACAAAGTTGGGGTCTTAGCATCGAAATAGTCTATGTTGTTTATACTCGTAAAATTTGACAGAGGAGAAAAATAAAAACTGTACGCCGAGCAATTTTGACGATTCAGAAATTCTTAACTCTCTCTATGGATGAGGTTTTAATGGTTTTGTCTATTTGTCATAGAAAGTTCTTGTTTTGGCATCGAAATAATCTCATAAGCTTATACTCGTAAAATTTGACATAGAAGAACAATAAAAAGTGTACACCGAGCAACTTTGACGGTCCAAAACTGCTCAACTCTCTCGATGAAGGTGTTTTTAATAGTTTTGTCTAATTTAGAATGAAATTTGCTCTCTTGAAAACAAAACAATCTACGAAGCAAATACTAGTAAATTTGAACATAAAGAAACAATAAAAAGTGCATACCTATCAACTTTGATGGTTCGGAATTACTCAATTCTATCCACGGAGGTGCCTTTAATGGTTTTGTCCATTTGTGATACAAAGTTGGGGTTTTGACATCGAAATAATCCATCGAGCTTTTAACGGTTTGCTCAACTCTCCCTATGGAGGAGCTTTTGAAGGTTTTGTGTATTTGTCATAGAAAGTTGGTGTTTTGACATCAAAATAATCTAGGAAGCTTACACTCGTAAAATTTGACGTACAAGAACAATAAAAGGTGTACACCGAGCAACTTTGATGGTCCAAAATTGCTCAACTCTCTCGATGGAGCTGTTTTTAATAGTTCTATCTAATTTAGAATGAAATTTGTTCTATTCAAAGTAAAAAAATCTACGAAACGAATACTAGTAAATTTGGACATAAAGAAATAATAAAAAGTGCATACCTATCAACTTTGTTGGTTCGGAATTACTCAATTCTATCCGCGCAGGAGCCTTTTACGGTTTTGTCCATTTGTGATACAAAGTTGGGGTTTTGGCATCGAAGTAACCCATCGAGCTTATACTAGTAAAATTTGACATATGAGAACGATAAAAAGTATACAACGAGCAACTTTGATGGTTCGGAATTGCTCAACTCTCTATATGCAGGAGCTTTTAACGGTTTCGTCCATTTTTCATAGAAAGGTTGTGTTTTGGCATTGAAGTAATCTAGGAATCTTGTACTCGTAAAATTTGACATGGAAGAACAATAAAAAGTGTACACCGAGCAACATTGAAAGTCCAAAATTGCTCAACTCTTTCGACAATGGTGCTTTGATCAGTTTTCTCCAATTAAGAAGGAAATTTGTTCTCTTGACAACAAAACAATATACGAAGCAAATACCAGTAAATTTGGACATAAAGAAACAATAAAAAATGCATACTTATCAACTTTGATGGTTCGAAATTACTCAATTCTATCCGTGGAGGAGCCTTTAACGATTTTGTCCATTTCTGATACAAAGTTGGGGTTTTTGCATCGAAATAATCTATGGAGCTTATGCTCCTAAAGTTTTTCATAGGAGAACAATAAAAGGTGTACGCCTAGCAACTTTGATGGTTCAGAATTGCTCGACTCTCTCTATGGAGGAGCTTTTAACAGTTTTGTCTATTTGTCATAGAAAGTTGGTGTTTTGGCATCGAAATAATCTAGGAAGCTTATACTCGTAAAATTTGACATAGAAGAACAATAAAAGTATACACCGAGCAACTTCGATGGTCCAAAATTGATCAACTTCCTCGATGGAGGTGTTTTCAATGGTTTTGCCCAATTAAGAATGAAATTTGTTCTCTTGGCAACAAAACAATCTACGAAGCGAATACTAGTAAATTTGGACATAACGAAACAATAAAAAGTGCGTACCTATCAACTTTGATGGTTCGGAAGTACACAATTCTATCCGTGGAGGATCCTTTAACGATTTTGTCCATTTGTGATACAAAGTTGGGGTTTTTGCATCAAAATAATCTATGGAACTTATGCTCATAAAGTTTGTCATAGGAGAACAATAAAAAGTGTATTGCT
The DNA here is from genome assembly GCA_963580455.1 of Euonymus europaeus. Lineage (NCBI taxonomy): Eukaryota > Viridiplantae > Streptophyta > Magnoliopsida > Celastrales > Celastraceae > Euonymus > Euonymus europaeus. Next base: position 10,180,900 of record OY756969.1, read on the forward strand.
CAACTCTCTCTATGGAGGAGCTTTTAACGGTTTTGTCTATTTTTCATAGAAAGTTGGTGTTTTGGCATCGAAATATTATAGGAAGCTTATTCTCGTAAAATTTGACATAGAAGAACAATAAAAAGTATACACCGAGAAACTTCGATGGTCCAAAATTGCTCAACTTCCTCAGTGGAGGTGTTTTTAATGGTTTTGCCCAATTAAGAACGAAATTTGTTCTCTTGACAACAAAACAATCTAGGAAGCGAATACTAGTAAATTTGGACATAACGAAATAATAAAAAGTGCATACCTATCAACTTTGTTGGTTCGGAATTACTCAATTCTATCCGCGCAGGAGCCTTTTACGGTTTTGTCCATTTGTGATACAAAGTTGGGGTTTTGGCATCGAAGTAACCCATCGAGCTTATAATAGTAAAATTTGACATAAGAGAATAAAAAAAAGTATACAACGAGCAACTTTGATGGTTCGGAATTGCTCAACTCTCTCTATGCAGGAGCTTTTAACGGTTTCGTCCATTTGTCATAGAAAGGTTGTGTTTTGGCATTGAAGTAATCTAGGAATCTTGTACTCGTAAAATTTGACATGGAAGAACAATAAAAAGTGTACACCGAGCAACATTGAAAGTCCAAAATTGCTCAACTCTTTCGACAATGGTGCTTTGATCAGTTTTCTCCAATTAAGAAGGAAATTTGTTCTCTTGACAACAAAACAATATACGAAGCAAATACCAGTAAATTTGGACATAAAGAAACAATAAAAAATGCATACTTATCAACTTTGATGGTTCGAAATTACTCAATTCTATCCGTGGAGGAGCCTTTAACGATTTTGTCCATTTCTGATACAAAGTTGGGGTTTTTGCATCGAAATAATCTATGGAGCTTATGCTCCTAAAGTTTTTCATAGGAGAAGAATAAAAGGTGTACGCCTAGCAACTTTGATGGTTCAGAATTGCTCGACTCTCTCTATGGAGGAGCTTTTAACAGTTTTGTCTATTTGTCATAGAAAGTTGGTGTTTTGGCATCGAAATAATCTAGGAAGCTTATACTCGTAAAATTTGACATAGAAGAACAATAAAAGTATACACCGAGCAACTTCGATGGTCCAAAATTGCTCAACTTCCTCGATGGAGGTGTTTTCAATGGTTTTGCCCAATTAAGAATGAAATTTGTTCTCTTGGCAACAAAACAATCTACGAAGCGAATACTAGTAAATTTGGACATAACGAAACAATAAAAAGTGCGTACCTATCAACTTTGATGGTTCGGAAGTACTCAATTCTATCCGTGGAGGATCCTTTAACGATTTTGTCCATTTGTGATACAAAGTTGGGGTTTTTGCATCAAAATAATCTATGGAACTTATGCTCATAAAGTTTGTCATAGGAGAACAATAAAAAGTGTATTGCTCAACTCTCTCTATGGAGGAGCTTTTAACGGTTTTGTCTATTTTTCATAGAAAGTTGGTGTTTTGGCATCGAAATATTCTAGGAAGCTTATTCTCGTAAAATTTGACATAGAAGAACAATAAAAAGTATACACCGAGCAACTTCGATGGTCCAAAATTGCTCAACTTCCTCAGTGGAGGTGTTTTTAATGGTTTTGCCCAATTAAGAACGAAATTTGTTCTCTTGACAACAAAACAATCTAGGAAGCGAATACTAGTAAATTTGGACATAAAGAAATAATAAAAAGTGCATACCTATCAACTTTGTTGGTTCGGAATTACTCAATTCTATCCGCGCAGGAGCCTTTTACGGTTTTGTCCATTTGTGATACAAAGTTGGGGTTTTGGCATCGAAGTAACCCATCGAGCTTATAATAGTAAAATTTGACATAAGAGAATAAAAAAAAGTATACAACGAGCAACTTTGATGGTTTGGAATTTCTCAACTCTCTCTATGGATGAGCTTTTAATGGTTTTGTCCATTTGTCATATAAAGGTTGTGTTTTGGCGTTGAAATAATCTAGGAAGCTTATACTCATAAAATTTGACCTAGAGGAACAATAAAAAAGTACACCGAGCAACTTTGATGGCCAAAATTGCTCAACTCTCATGATGGAGGTGTTTTTAATAGTTTTGTCTAATTTAGAACGAAGTTTCTTCTCATGAAAACAAAACAATCTACGAAGCGAATACTAATAAATTTGGACATAAAGAAATAATTAAAAGTTCATACCTATCAACTTTGTTGGCTCGGAATTACTCAATTCTATCCGTGGAGGAGCCTTTAATGGTTTTGTCCATTTGTGATACAAAGTTGGGGTCTTAGCATCGAAATAGTCTATGTTGTTTATACTCGTAAAATTGGACAGAGGAGAAAAATAAAAACTGTACGCCGAGCAATTTTGACGATTCAGAAATTCTTAACTCTCTCTATGGATGAGGTTTTAATGGTTTTGTCTATTTGTCATAGAAAGTTGGTTTTTTGACATCGAAATAATCTAGGAAGCTTACACTCGTAAAATTTGACGTAGAAGAACAATAAAAAGTGTACACCGAGCAACTTTGATGGTCCAAAATTGCTCAACTCTCTCGATGAAGCTGTTTTTAATAGTTTTGTCTAATTTAGAACATAATTTCTTCTATTGAGAATAAAACAATCTACGAAGCGAATACTTGTAAATTTGGACATAAAGAAATAGTAAAAAATTCATACCTATCAACTTTAACGGTTCAGAATTACTCAATTCTATCCGTAAAGGAGCCTTTAATGGTTTTGTCTATTTGTGATACAAAGTTGGTGTTTTGGCATCGAAATAATCCATGGAGCTTATACTAGTAAAATTTGACATAAGAGAACAAAAAAAAGTGTACCACGAGCAACTTTGATGGTTGGGAATTGCTAAACTCTCTCTATAGAGGAGCTTTTAACGGTTTCATCTATTTGTCATAGAAAGGTTGTGTTTTGGCGTCGAAGTAATATAGGAAGCTTGTACTCGTAAAATTTGACATGGAGGAACAATAAAAAGTGTACACCGAGCAACATTGATAGTCGAAAATTGCTCAACTCTATCGACAAAGGTGCTTTGATCGGTTTTATCCAATTAAGAAGGAAATTTGTTCTCTTGACAACAAAACAATATACGAAGCAAATACTAGTAAATTTGGACATAAAAAATAATAAAAAGTGCATACCTATCAACTTTGATGGGTAAGAATTACTCAATTCTATCCGTGGAGGAGCCTTTAACGGTTTTGTCCATTTCTGATACAAAGTTGGAGTTTTTGCATCAAAATAATCTATGGAGCTTATGCTCGTAAAGTTTGACATAAGAGAACAATAAAAAGTGTATGTTGGGCAATTTTGTTGGTTCGGAATTGCTCAACTCTTTCTATGTGGGAGCTTTTAACGGTTTTATCCATTTTTCATAGAAAGTTGGTGTTTTGGCAACAAAATAATCCCAGAAGCTTATACTCGTAAAATTTGACACAGAGGAACAATAAAAAGTGTACACCGAGTAACATTAACGGTCCGCAATTACTCAACTCTTTTAATAGTTGTGTTTTAAATGGTTTTGCCCAATTAAGAAGGAAATTTGTTCTCTTGACAACAAAACAATCTACGAAGCGAATACTAGTAAATTTTGACATAAAGAAACAATAAAAAGTGTACACAGAGCAACTTTGATGGACCGAAGTTGCTCAACTCTCTCTATGGAGTAGCTTTTAACGGTTTTTGTCCATTTGTCATAGAAAGATGGTGTTTTGTCATCAAAATAATCTTGGATGCTTATACTCGTATAATTTGACATAGAAGAACAATAAAAAGTGTAAATTGAGCAAATTTGATGGTCCGAAGTTGCTCAACTCTCTCTATGGAGGAGCTTTTAATAGTTTTTATCCATTAATAGAAAAACGGTGTTTTGGCATCAAAATATTCTTCGAAGCTTATACTCATAAAATTTGACATATAAGAACAATAAAAGGTGTACATCGGACAACTTTGACGGTCCGAAATTGCTCAACTCTCTCGAGGGAGGTGCAAAACTATTAAAAACACCTCCAACGAGAGAGTTGAGCAATTTCGAACCATCAAAATTTCCCGGTGTACACCTTTTATTGTTTTTCTATGTCAATTTTTATGAGTATAAGCTTCCAAGATTATTTCGATGCCGAAACACCACCTCTCTATGACAAATGGACAAAAACTGTTAAAAGCTCCTCCATAGAGAGAGTTGAGCAACTTCGGACCATCAAAGTTGCTCAGTGTACACTTTTTATTGTTCTTCTATGTCAAATTATACGAGTATAAGCTTTCAAGATTATTTCAATGCCAAAACACTACATTTCTATGGACAAAAACCGTTAAAAACTACTCCATAGAGAGAGTTGAGCAACTTCGGTCCATCAAAGTTGCTTGGTGTACACTTTTTATTATTCTTCTATGTCATATTTTACGAGTATGGACTTTGTAGATTATTTCGATGCCAAAACTCCAACTTTCTATGACAAATGGACAAAACCATTAAAAGCTCCTCCATGGAGAGAGTCGAGCAACTTCGGACCATCAAGGTTGCTCAGTGTACACGTTTTATTGTTCTCTTATGTCAAATTTTACGAGTATAAGCTCCATACATTATTTCGATGCAAAAATCCCAACTTTGTACACAAATGGACAAAACCGTTAAAAAGCTCCTTCATAGAGAGAGTTGAGCAACTTCGAACCATCAAAGCTGCTCGGTGTACACTTTTTTATTGTTCTTTAATGTCAAATTTTATGAGTATAAGCTTCCTAGATTATTTCGATGCCAAAACCACAACTCTCTATGACAAATGTACAAAATCGTTAAAAGTTTCTCTAATGAGAGAGTAGAGCAATTCCCAACCATTAAAGTTGCTTGGCACACACTTTTTACTATTGTCTTATGTCAAATTTTACGAGTATAAGCTCCATGGATTATTTCGATGCCAAAACCTCAACTTTGTACACAAATGGACAAAATCGTTAAAGGCTCCTACATGGATAGAATGGAGTTATTCAAAATGATAAGCGTTAATAGATATGCACTTTTTATTGTTTATTTACGTCCATATTTACTAGTATTCGCTTCATAGATTGTTTTGTTGTCAAGAGAATAAATTTTGTTCTAAATTGGGAAAAACTATTAAAAACACCTCCATCGAGAGAGTTGAACAGTTTGGGACTTTCAAAGTTGCTCAGTGTACACATTTTTCGTTCTTCTATGTCAAATTTTACGAGTATAAGCTTCCAAGATTAATTTGATGCCAAAACACCACCTTTCTATGACAAATGTACAAAAGTCGTGAAAAGCTCCTCCATAGAGAAAGTTGAGCAACTTCGGACCATCAAAGTTGCTCGGTGTACACTTTTTAATGTTCTTCTATGTCATATTTTATGAGTACAAACTTCCTAGATTATTTCGATGCCAAAACACCAACTTTCTATGACAAATGGACAAAACCGTTAAAAGCTCCTCCATAGAAAGAGTTGAGCAACATTTTATTGTTCTCTTATGTCAAATTTTACAAGTATAAGCTCCATAGAATATTTCCATACCAAAATCCCAACTTTGTACGCAAATATACACAACCATTAAACGCTTCTCCATGGATAGAATTGAGTAATTCTGAATCGTCAACGTTGATAGGTATACACTTTTTATTATTTCTTTATGTCCAAATTTATTAGTATTGGCTTCGTAATTTTTTTTGTTGTTAAGATAACAAATTTCGTTCAAAATTGGGCAAAACTATTAAAAACACCTCCAACGAGAGAGTTTAGCAATTTTCGACCATCAAGGTTGCTCGGTGTACACCTTTTATTGTTCTTCTATGTCAAATTTCACGAGTATAAGCTTCCAAGATTATTTCGATGCCAAAACACCAACTTTCTATGACAAATGGACAAAATCGTTAAAAGCTCCTCCGTAGAGATAGTTGAGCAACTCCGGACCATCAAAGTTGCTCGGTGTACACTTTTACTGTTCTTCTATGTCAAATTTTATGAGTATAAGCTTCCTAGATTATTTCGATGCCAAAACAACAACTCTCTATGACAAATGGACAAAATCGTTAAAAGTTCCTCCAATGAGAGAGTAGAGCAATTCCGAACTATTAAAGTTGCTCGGCAAACACTTTTTATCATTCTCTTATGTCAAATTTTACGAGTATAAGCTCCATAGATTATTTCGATGCCAAAATCCCAACTTTTTATCACAAATTGACACAACCGTTAAAGGCTCTTCCATGGATAAAATTGAGTAATTTTTAATCATCAACGGATAGGTATTTGCTTTTTATTATTTTTTCATTTGCAGATTTACTAGTATTCACTTCGTAGATTGTTTTGTTGTCAAGAGAACCAATTTCTTTCTAAATTGGGTAAAACTATTAAAAACACTTCCATCGAGAGAGTTGAGCAATTTGGGACCATCAAAGTTGCTCGGTGTACACTTTTTATTGTTCTTCTATGTCAAATTTTACGAATATAACCTTCCTAGATTATTTCGATGCCAAAACACCAACTTTCAAAGACGAATAGACAAAAATGTTAAAAGCTCCTCAATAGAGAGAGTTGAGCAACTTCGGACCATCAAAGCTGCTCGGTGTACACTTTTTATTACTATCTTATGTCAAATTTTAAGAGTATAAGCTCCATAGATTATTTCGATGCCAAAACCCCAACTTTTTACACAAATGGACAAAACCGTTAAAGGCTCCTCCATGGATGGAATTGATTAATTCCGAATCCTCAACGTTGATAGGTATACACTTTTTATTGTTTCTTTATGTCCAAATTTACTAGTATTCGCTTCGTAGATTGTTTTGTTGTCAAGAGAATAAATTTCGCCATAAATTGGGTAAAACTATTAAAAACACCTCCATCGAGAAAGTTGAGCAATTAGGGACTACCAAAGTTGATCGGTGTACATTTTTTTTTGTTCTTCTATGACAAATTTCTAGTGTATAAGATTCCAAGATTATTTTGATGCCAAAACACCACCTTTCTATGACAAATAGACAAAAACCGTTAAAAGCTCCTCCATACAGAGAGTTGAGCAACTTCGGACCATCAAAGTTGCTCGGTGTACACTTTTTATTGTTCTTCTACGACAAATTGTACGAGTATAAGCTTCCAAGATTATTTTGATGCCAAAACACAACCTTTCTATGACAAATAGACAAAAACCGTTAAATGCTACAACATAGAGAGAGTTGAGCAACTTCGGACCATCAAATTTGCTCGGTGTACACTTTTTATTGTTCTTCTATGTCATATTTTATGAGTATAGACTTCCTAGATTATTTCGATCCCAAAACTCCAACTTTCTATGACAAATGGACAAAACCGTTAAAAGCTCCTCCATAGAGAGAGTTGAGCAACTTCGGACCATTAAAACTGCTCGGTGTACACGTTTTATTGTTCTCTTATGTCAAATTTTACGAGTATAATCTCCATAGATTATTTCGATACCAAAATCCCAACTATGTACACAAATGGACAAACCGTTAAACGCTCCTCCTTGTATAGAATTGAGTAATTTCAAATCATCAACGTTGATAGGTATACACTTTTTATTGTTTCTATATGTCCAAATTTATTAGTATTCGCTTCGTAGATTGTTTTGTTGTCAAGATAACAAATTTGTTTCTAAATTGGGCAAAACTAATAAAAACACCTCCAACGGGAGAGTTGAGCAATTTTGGACCATCAAGGTTGCTCGGTGTACACATTTTATTGTTCTTCTATATCAAATTTTACGAGTATAAGCTTCCAAGATTATTTCGATGCCAAAATACCAACTTTCTATGACAAATGGACAAAACCGTTAAAAGCTCCTCCACAGAGAGAGTTGAGCAACTCCGGACCATCAAAGTTACTCTTTGTACACTTTTTATTGTTCTTCTATGTCAAATTTTATGAGTATAAGCTTCCTAGATTATTTCGATGACAAAACCACAACTCTCTATGACAAATGGACAAAATTGTTAAAAGTTCCTCCAATGAGAGAGTAGAACAATTCCGAACCATTAAAGTTGCTTGGCACACACTTTTTACTATTCTCTTATGCCAAATTTTATGAGTATAAGGTCCATAGATTATTTCGATGCCAAAACCCTAACTTTGTACACAAATGGACAAAACCGTTAAAGGCTCTTCCATGGATAGAATTGAGTAATTATTAATCATCAACGAATAGGTATTTACTGTTTATTATTTTTTTATGTTCAAATTTACTAGTATTTGCTTCGTAGATTGTTTTGTTGTCAAGAAAACAAGTTTTGTTCTAAATTGCGCAAAACTATTAAAAACACCTCCAATGAGAGAGTTGAGCAATTCCAGACCATCAATGTTGCTCGGTGTACACATTTTATTGTTCTTCCATGTCAAATTTTACGAGTATAAGCTTCGAAGATTATTTCGATGCCAAAATACCAACTTTCTATGACAAACGGATAAAGCAGTTAAAAGCTCCTCCATGGAGAGAGTTGAGCAACTCCAGACCATAAAGTTGCTCAGTGTACACTTTTTATTGTTCTTCTATGTCAAATTTTATGAGTATAAGCTTCCTAGATTATTTCGATGTGAAAACCACAACTCTCTATTACAAATGGACAAAATCGTTAAAAGTTCCTCCAATGAGAGAGTAGAGCAATTCCGAACCATTAAAGTTCCTCGGCGTACTTTTTACTATTCTTTTATGTCAAATTTTACGAGTATAAACTCCATAGATTATTTTGATGCCAAAACCCCAACTTTTTATCACACATGGACACAACTGTTAAAGGCTCTTCCATGGATAGAATTGAGTAATTTTTAATCATCAACGGATAGGTATTTACTTTTTATTATTTTTTTATGTCCAAATTTATTAGTATTCGCTTCGTAGATTGTTTTGTTGTCAAGAGAACCAATTTCGTTCTAAATTTGGCAAAACTATTAAAAACAGGTCCATCGAGAGAGTTGAGCAATTTCGGACCATCAAACTTCCTCGGTGTACACTTTTTATTGTTCTTCTATGTTAAAGTTTACGAGTATAAGCTTCCAAGACTATTTAGATGTCAAAACACCAACTTTCTATGACAAATAGACAAAAACCATTAAAAGCTTCTCCATAGAGAGAGTTGAGCAACTCCGGACTATCAAAGTTGCTTGGTGTACACTTTTTATTGTTCTTCTATGTCAAATTTTATGAGTATAAGTTTCCTAGATTATTTCGATGCAAAAACCACAATTCTCTATTAAAAATGGACAAAATCGTTAAAAGTTCATGCAATGGGAGAGTAGAGCAATTCTGAACCATTAAAGTTCCTTGGCACACACTTTTTACTATTCTTTTATGTCAAATTTTACGAGTATAAACTCCATAAATTATTTTGATGCCAAAACCCCAACTTTTTATCACACATGGACACAACTGATAAAGGCTCTTCCATGGATAGAATTGAGTAATTTTTAATCATCAACGGATAGGTATTTACTTTTTATTATTTTTTATGTCCAAATTTATTAGTATTCGCTTCGTAGATTGTTTTGTCGTCAAGAGAACCAATTTCTTTCTAAATTGGGCAAAATTATTAAAAACACTTCCATAGAGAGAGTTGAGCAATTTCGTACCATCAAACATCCTCAATGTATACGTTTTATTGTTTTTCTATGTCAAATTTTGCGAGTATAAGCTTTCTAAATTATTTCGATGCCAAAACACCAACTTTCAAAGACTAATGGACATAACCGTTAAAAGGTCCTTCATAGAGAGAGTTGAGCGACTTTGGACCATCAAAGTTGCTCGGTGTACAATTTTTATTACTCTCTTATGTCAAATTTTAAGAGTATAAGCTCCATATATTATTTCGATGCCAAAACCCCAACTTTGTACACAAATAGACAAAACCATTAAAGGCTCCTCCATGGATGGAATTGATTAACTCCGAATCATCAACGTTGATAGGTATACACTTTTTATTGTTTCTTTATGTCCTAATTTATTAGTATTTGCTTCTTAGATTGTTTTATTGTCAAGATAACAAATTTCATTCTTAATGGGCCAAACTATTAAAAACACCTCCAACGAGAGAGTTGAGCAATTTCGTATCGTCAAACTTGCTTGGTGTACACCTTTTATTGTTCTTCTATGTCAAATTTTATGAGTATAAGCTTCCAAGACAATTTCGATGCCAAAACAGCAACTTTCTATGACAAATGGACAAAAACCGTTAAAAGCTCCTCCATAGAGAGAGTTGAGCAACTTCGGACCATCAAAGTTGCTCGGTGTATACTTTTTATTGTTCTTCTATGTCAAATTTTAGGAGTATAAGCTTCCTAGATTATTTCAATGCAAAAACACCAACTTTCTATGACAAATAGACAAAACCGTTAAAAGTTCCTCAATAGAGAGAGTTGAGTAATTCCGAACCATCAAAATTGCTCGGCGTACACTTTTTATTATTCTCCTATGTCAAATTTTACGAGTATAAGCTTCATAGATTTTTTCGATGCCAAAACCTCAACTTTGTATCACAAATGGACAAAACCATTAAAGGCTCTTCCATGCATAGAATTGAGTAATTTTGAATCATCAACGTTGATAGGTATTTACTTTTTATTATTTTTTATGTCTAAATTTACTAGTATTCGCTTCGTAGATTGTTTTGTTGTCAAGATAACAAATTCCGTTCTAAATTGGACAAAGCTATTAAAAACACCTCCAACGAGAGAGTTGAACAATTCCGGACCGTCAAAGTTGCTCTATTTACACTTTTTATTGTTCTTCCATGTCAAATTTCATGAGTATAAGCTTCCAAGACTATTCGATGCGAAAACACCACCTTTCTATGACAAAATGGACAAAAACCATTAAAAGCTACTCTATAGAGAGAGTTGAGCACCTTTTCACCATCAAAGTTGCTCGGTGTAAACTTTTTATTGTTCTTCTCTGTCAAATTTTACGAGTATAAGCTTCGAAAATTATTTCGCTGCCAAAACACCACCTTTCTATGCCAAATGGACAAAAATTGTTAACAGCTCGTCAATAGAGAGAGTTGGGTAATTTCGAACCATCGAAGTTGCTCGGCGTACACTTTTTATTACTCTCCTATGTCAAATTTTATGAGTATAAGCTCCATAGATTATTTCGATGCCAAAACCCCAACTTTGTATTACAAATGAACAAAACCGTTAAAGGCTCTTCCGTGGATAGAATTGAGTAATTCTGAATCACCAACGTTGATAGGTATTTACTTTTTATTGTTTTTTTATCTCCAAATTTACTAGTATTCGCTTCGTAGATTTTTTTGTTGTCAAGAGAACCTATTTCGTTCTAAATTGGGCAAAACTATTAAAAACACCTACATCGAGAGTGTTGACCAATTTTGGACCATCAAACTTGCTCGGTGTACACTTTTTATTGTTCTTCTATGTCAAAGTTTACGAGTATATGCTTCCGAGATTATTTGGATGCCAAAACAAAAACTTTGAAAGACTAATGGATAAAACCATTAAAAGCTCCTCCATAGAGAGAGTTGAGCAACTTCAGACCATCAAAGTTGCTCGGTGTTTACTTTTTATTGTTCTTCTATGTCAAATTTTATGACTATAAGCTTCCTAGATTATTTCGATGCCAAAACACCAACTTTCTATGACAAATGGACAAAAACTGTTAAAAGCTCCTCCGTAGAGAGAGTTGAGCAACTTCGGACCATCAAAGTTGCTCGCTGTATAGTTTTTATTATTCTTCTAGGTCAAATTTTACGAGTATAAGTTTCCGAGACTATTTCGATCCCAAAAAACTACTTTTCTATGACAAATAGACAAAAACTGTTAAAAGCCCCTCCATAGAGAGAGTTGAGCAACTTCGGACCATCAAAGTTGCTCGGTGTACACCTTTTATTGTTCTTCTACGTCAAATTTTATGAGTATAAACTTCCTAGATTATTTCGATGTGAAAACGCCAACTTTCTATGACAAATAGACAAAACCGTTAAAAGTTCCTCATGAATAGAGAGAGTTGAGTAATTCCGAACCATTAAAGTTGCTCGGCACACACTTTTTACTATTCTCTTATGTCAAATTTTATGAGTATAAGCTCCATAGATTATTTCGATGCCAAAATCCCAACTTTGTATTACAAATGGACAAAACCGTTAAAGGCTCTTCCATGGATAGAATTGAGTAATTCTGAATCATCAACGTTGATAGGTATTTACTTTTTATTATTTTTTTATCTCCAAATTTACTAGTATTCGCTTCATAGATTGTTTTGTTGTCAAGAGAACCAATTTCGTTCTAAATTGGGCAAAACTATTAAAAGCACCTCCATCGAGAGTGTTGACCAATTTTGGACCATCAAACTTGCTCGGTGTACACTTTTTATTGTTCTTCTATGTCAAAGTTTACGAGTATAAGCTTTCGAGATTATTTCGATGCCAAAACACAAACTTTCAAAGATTAATGGACAAAACCATTAAAAGCTCCTCCATAGAGAGAGTTGAGCAACTTCGGACCATCAAAGTTGCTCGGTGTATACTTTTTATTGTTCATCTATGTCAAATTTTAGGAGTATAAGCTTCCTAGATTATTTCGATGCAAAAACACCAACTTTGTATGACAAATAGACAAAACCGTTAAAAGTTCTTCAATCGAGAGTGTTGAGTAATTCTGAACCATCAAAGTTGCTCGGCGTACACTTTTTATTATTCTCGTATGTCAAATTTTACGAGTATAAGTTCCATAGATTTTTTCGATGCCAAAACCTCAACTTTGTATCTTAAATGGACAAAACCATTAAAGGCTCTTCCATGCATAGAATTGAGTTATTTTGAATCATCAACGTTGATAGGTATTTACTTTTTATTATTTTTTATGTCTAAATTTACTAGTATTCGCTTCGTAGATTGTTTTGTTGTCAAGATAACAAATTCCGTTCTAAATTGGACAAAGCTATTAAAAACACCTCCAACGAGAGAGTTGAACAATTCCGGACCGTCAAAGTTGCTCTATTTACACTTTTTATTGTTCTTCCATGTCAAATTTCATGAGTATAAGCTTCTAAGACTATTCGATGCCAAAACACCACCTTTCTATGACAAATGGACAAAAACCATTAAAAGCTACTCCATAGAGAGAGTTGAGCACCTTTTCACCATCAAAGTTGCTCGGTGTACACTTTTTATTGTTCTGCTCTGTCAAATTTTAGGAGTATAAGCTTCGAAGATTCTTTCGCTGCCAAAACACCACCTTTCTATGCCAAATGGACAAAAATTGTTAACAGCTTGTCAATAGAGAGAGTTGGGTAATTCCGAACCATCAAAGTTGCTCGGCGTACACTTTTTATTACTCTCCTATGTCAAATTTTATGAGTATAAGCTCCATAGATTATTTCGATGCCAAAACCCCAACTTTGTATTAGAAATGAACAAAACCGTTAAAGGCTCTTCCGTCGATAGAATTGAGTAATTCCGAATCATCAACGTTGATAGGTATTTACTTTTTATTGTTTTTTTATCTCCAAATTTACTAGTATTCGCTTCGTAGATTGTTTTGTTGTCAAGAGAACCTATTTCGTTCTAGATTGGGCAAAACTATTAAAAACACCTACATCGAGAGTTTTGACCAATTTTGGACCATCAAACTTGCTCGGTGTACACTTTTTATTGTTCTTCTATGTCAAAGTTTACGAGTATATGCTTCCGAGATTATTTGGATGCCAAAACAAAAACTTTGAAAGACTAATGGATAAAACCATTAAAAGCTCCTCCATAGAGAGAGTTGAGCAACTTCAGACCATCAAAGTTGCTCGGTGTTTACTTTTTATTGTTCTTCTATGTCAAATTTCATGACTATAAGCTTCCTAGATTATTTCGATGCCAAAACACCAACTTTCTATGACAAATGGACAAAAACTGTTAAAAGCTCCTCCGTAGAGAGAGTTGAGCAACTTCGGACCATCAAAGTTGCTCGCTGTATAGTTTTTATTGTTCTTCTAGGTCAAATTTTACGAGTATAAGTTTCCGAGACTATTTCGATCCCAAAAAACTACTTTTCTATGACAAATGGACAAAAACTGTTAAAAGCCCCTCCATAGAGAGAGTTGAGCAACTTCGGACCATCAAAGTTGCTCGGTGTACACCTTTTATTGTTCTTCTACGTCAAATTTTATGAGTATAAACTTCCTAGATTATTACGATGTGAAAACGCCAACTTTCTATGACAAATAGACAAAACCGTTAAAAGTTCCTCATGAATAGAGAGAGTTGAGTAATTCCGAACCATTAAAGTTGCTCGGCACACACTTTTTACTATTCTCTTATGTCAAATTTTATGAGTATAAGCTCCATAGATTATTTCGATGCCAAAACCCCAACTTTGTATTACAAATGGACAAAACCGTTAAAGGCTCTTCCATGGATAGAATTGAGTAATTCTGAATCATCAACGTTGATAGGTATTTACTTTTTATTATTTTTTTATCTCCAAATTTACTGGTATTCGCTTCATAGATTGTTTTGTTGTCAAGAGAACCAATTTCGTTCTAAATTGGGCAAAACTATTAAAAGCACCTCCATCGAGAGTGTTGACCAATTTCGGACCATCAAACTTGCTCGGTGTACACTTTTTATTGTTCTTCTATGTCAAAGTTTACGAGTATAAGCTTTCGAGATTATTTCGATGCCAAAACACAAACTTTCAAAGATTAATGGACAAAACCATTAAAAGCTCCTCCATAGAGAGAGTTGAGCAACTTCGGACCATCAAAGTTGCTCGGTGTATACTTTTTATTGTTCATCTATGTCAAATTTTAGGAGTATAAGCTTCCTAGATTATTTCGATGCAAAAACACCAACTTTGTATGACAAATAGACAAAACCGTTAAAAGTTCCTCAATAGAGAGTGTTGAGTAATTCTGAACCATCAAAGTTGCTCGGCGTACACTTTTTATTATTCTCGTATGTCAAATTTTACCAGTATAAGCTCCATAGATTTTTTCGATGCCAAAACCTCAACTTTGTATGTTAAATGGACAAAACCATTAAAGGCTCTTCCATGCATAGAATTGAGTTATTTTGAATCATCAACGTTGATAGGTATTTACTTTTTATTATTTTTTATGTCCAAATTTACTAGTATTCGCTTCGTAGATTGTTTTGTTGTCAAGATAACAAATTCCGTTCTAAATTGGAGAAAGCTATTAAAAACACCTCCAACGAGAGAGTTGAACAATTCCGGACCATCAAAGTTGCTCTATTTACACTTTTTATTGTTCTTCCATGTCAAATTTTACGAGTATAAGCTTTCGAGATTATTTCGATGCCAAAACACAAACTTTCAAAGACTAATGGACAAAACCATTAAAAGCTCCTCCATAGAGAGAGTTGAGCAACTTCGGACCATCAAAGTTGCTCCCTGTATAGTTTTTATTGTTCTTCTATGTCAAATTTTACGAGTATAAGCTTCCTATATTATTTCGAAGCCAAAACACTAACTTTCTATGATAAATAGACAAAAAACGTTAAAAGTTGCACAATAGAGAGAGTTGAGTAATTCTGAACCATCAAAGTCGCTCGGCGTACACCTTTTATTGTTCTCCTATATCAAATTTGACAAGTATAAGCTCCATGGAATATTTCGATGCCAAAATCCCAACTTTTTATCACAAATGGACAAAATCGTTAAAGGCTCTTCCATGGATAGAATTGAGTAATTCTGAATCATCAACGTTGATAGGTATTTACTTTTTATTGTTTTTATGTCCAAATTTACTAATATTCATTTCGTAGATTGTTTTGTTGTCAAGATAACCAATTTCATTCTAAATTGGGTAAAACAATTAAAAACACCTACAATGGGCGAGTTGAGGAATTCCGAACTGTCAAAGTTGCTCGGTGTACACCATTTATTGTTCTTCTATGTCAAATTTTACGAGTATAAGCTTCCGAGACTATTTCGATCCCAAAACACCACCTTTCTATGACAAATGGACAAAAACCGTTAAAAGCTCCACCATAGAGAGAGTTGAGCAACTTCGGACCATCAAAGTTGCTCGGTGTACACTTTTTATTGTTCTTCTATGTCAAATTTTATGAGTATAAGCTTCCTAGATTATTTCGATGTGAAAACACCAACTTTCTATGACAAATAGACAAAATCGTTAAAACTTCTTCAATAGAGAGAGTTGAGTAATTCCGAACCATCAAAGTTGCCCGACTCACACTTTTTATTATTCTCTTATGTCAAATTTTATGAGTATATGCTCCATAGATTATTTCGATGCCAAAACCCCAACCTTGTATCACAAATGGACAAAACCGTTAAAGGCTCTTCCATGGACAGAATTGAGTAATTTTGAATCATCAACGTTGATAGGTATTTACTTTTTATTATTTTTTTATGTCCAAATTTACTAGTATTCGCCTCTTAGATTGTTTTGTTGTCAAGAGAGCCAATTTTGTTTTAAATTGGATAAAACCATTAAAAACACCTCCAACGAGAGAGTTGAGCAATTCCGGACGGTCAAAGTTGTCGGTGTACACCTTTTATTGTTCTTCTATGTCACATTTTATGAGTATCAGATTTCAAGACTATTTCTATGCCAAAACACCACCTTTCTAAGACAAATGGACAAAAACCTTTAAAAGCTACTCCATAGAGAGAGTTGAGCAACTTCAGAGCATCAAAGTTGCTGGGTGTACACTTTTTATTGTTCTTCTATGTCAAATTTTACGAGTATAAGCTTCCAAGATTATTTTGATGCCAAAACACTACATTTCTATGACAAATGGACAAAAACCGTTAAAAACTCCTCCATAGAAAGTGTTATGCAACTTTGGACCATCAAAGTTGCTCGGTGTACACTTTTTATTGTTATTCTATGTCAAATTTTATGAGTATAAGCTTCTTAGATTATTTCGATGCCAAAACCGCAACTTTATATGACAAATGGACAAAATCATTAAAAGCTCCTCCATAAAGAGAGTTGAGCAACTTCAGACCATCAAAGTTTCTCGGTGTACACTTTTTATTGTTCTTCTGTGTCAAATTATACGAGTATAAGCTTTCAAGATTATTTTGAAGCCAAAACACCACCTTTCTATGAAAAATGGACAAAAACCGTTAAAAATTCCTCCATAGAGAGAGTTGAGCAACTTCGGACCATCAAAGTTGCTCAGTGGATACTTTTTATTGTTCTTCTATGTCAAATTTTACGAGTATAAGCTTCCTAGATTATTTTGATGTCAAAACACCACCTTTCTTTGACAATTGGACAAAAACCGTTAAAAACTCCTCCATAGAGAGAGTTGAGAAACTTCCGACCATCAAAGTTGCTCGGTGTACACTTTTTATTTTTATTCTATGTCAAATTTTATGAGTATAGGCTTCTTAGATTATTTCGATGCCAAAATCGCAACTTTCTATGACAAATGGACAAAATCATTAAAAGCTCATCCATAGAGAGAGTTGAGCAACTTTGGACCATTAAAGCTGCTCGGTGTACACTTTTTATTGTTCTCTTATGTCAAATTTTATGAGTATAAGCTCCATAGATTATTTCGATCCCAAACTCCCAACTTTGTACACAAATTGACAAAACCGTTAAAGGCTCCTCTATGGATAGAATTGATTAATTTCGAATCATCAACGTTGATAGTGTTGGTGTATGCTCTAGGAGCCAATCATGGGATGATTGTATTAGCATACATTTATTATGTTATATTGAGGTATTTTATTTGTTATAAATTATTTATCTGCACTATATAAATGATTATGATAAATATCCCTAGAATAGTTGGTTCGATGCTATGGGACTTCATGTGTGTGACTTGAACACTATTTCTAAACGTCCATAGTCGAGTATTATTGTTAAATGGGATAACATTAATACGTTGAGACTAGTATGTAGATTGATTGATGACTAAATCTTGCGAGTCATGGATATGAGATATCAAATCAATACATGGGTACTTGTTACAGAACGGGAAGTACTGGACAGACCCAACATGAGAATACTGCATGGATTGTTATATGAATGTCATAAGCTATTCTCATAGTGACAAAGATATATGTTTTCCTTTAACCTGAAATCACTACGGTTCCCAACATGAGGAGTTATATACTTTGATACTGTCTAACGTCACTTGTAAAAGGGTTGGCTATAAAGTCAGTGATTGGGTATATCATGAATCATGTGGAGGGATGTAAGTGACCTAGATGATATTTGTCCCTTCTATATAACAAGAGTGATATCCGTGGGCCCCTTGATTGAGTGAGACTTAGAAATGCATGGCCGTGCTCAAATGAATCAATATGTGATATTGATTTTGTTTGTTTTTAAATAGTCTACTCGGAATCAAGAAACACATAGATTAACATATACGAGGATGACACATTCCATGCCTCAATGTTAATCAAGATATTAAGGACAAAGGGACTGCATGTAAAATTGGTCATGAATAAAGGTTATGTCGAATCATTGACATTCTCGTTATTTGGGTAACAATGATGTGTTGCTAGATACCTCTCATTGTTTGTGATTCTAGACTATGATTTTAGTTTCACTGCTAACATAATGAGAACCTATAGGGTCACACACATAGAATAAGTCAAAGATTATGTTATTTAAGAATAACATATTACGTTTGGGCTTAGGGCTTTATGTAAGGTCCATTACCGGTTTAATTAATAAGATTAATTGAACATGGTCAAGAGTCCAAAAATGTGGGCTTCTTTCTTCAAAGAGACTTGGGCTTTTTCAGTTTTACTTGACTCATAAAATATTTAGGGTTAGAGTAACCCTAGTGTAAGATACAACACTTGGTGTGCCGCACTTCTTTGTGAGTTGAGAGAAAAACGGATTGGAGCTCTTCTTCTGGTTACTAGCATAACGTGAAGAGGCGATCTTTGGCTTGTTCGTGTGGATACCATAGAGGCGTGCTGTTCGGTTGGATAGTGCGGTTGATTCGGATCCTTCAAGTCAAGCAATCGGTTGATTTCTGCACTTCAAGAGGTAACTCTTCATCACTGATTTATGCCCTTTCACATGGATTCTCTGGAGGGTTTCAATAAAAAAAATTAAACTTCCGCTGTGTATGAGATATTGAAACCCAGTAGATAGGTATTGTGATGCCCCATTTCTGGAACATCACATGGTGCATACCGCACCATCCTAGGTCATCTATGTGATTCATTTTTTCTCTAGTTCACTCAACTAGATTAAACCCTCAATCAAGAATTCGGCAGCATTTCCCCGTATATCGAAGAATGCCCTCCTGCATCATAAAACGCAGCACTAACCAAATCACATAATAACCTAGTAGGGCCTCCGGCCATCTGTAAGCATGCAATCCCAACCCAGTAAGGCCTCAGGCCATCTAGCAGCAAGCACAAACTGATTTCATATACATATCATAATCACACATCATAAGTAATTCCATACACCATATTGTCAGGACTCAAGGTCCACCCCAGTTCAGAAGGTATAATCAAGCCATTACCTTCTAACTGTATATAATCCGCACCCCCCGGTGCCTCATAGTAGATCAGACATATGAATATAACAAACGTGTACAACATTATGTAAAATAAATCTACCCACACAATCCTACTCCAAATGCCATCCATACCACTGCTCCGTCTCTACCGATCCGCGACATCGGTACTCGTACCAGTCTCACCTGTGGGGGAAAAAGAAAGGGAGAAGGGTGAGCTAGAAGCTCAGTAGGGTAAACAGAGTACAACGATATCAGCAGAAATGAATAAATTGGCAATGCAACAATATGAAACCCCATATGCATATGTCACATAACACATCACCAATATCCAAACGACCTTTCCGAGGCACACATCATAATTTTCCATGATCATCCCAACCATATAACAAATTCATCATCAGCCGTACATTCTAGTTTTCCCAACCATCATGAATGCACGCCGAAATCCACAAACACCACCTCGGAAAGTCATTGGTTGTGAGATTTCCTTCTCACCCACACCTCAAGTGTGTTGCCTCACTTGGAGTCCTATAATTGATGTCTATGCCCCGACACCAAACCATCCTCACATGTGACTTTCACATACCCTAAGAAATCTCGAATCCATATTCAAGATTTCCATGTAAGCTCTAAAGCATTAATACTCCATGCCATGCCAACAATATATATATATATATATCATCCTATATATATATATATACATAACTACTCATGATGCATGACAAGATTCACACCATGCTCAATAAATGATCGAACATGTAAATAGGTAATGCAATCTAGTCTTTAGAGAGAAAATTCAAGATTGATATCCTAGGCTCGCTCTTCCTTAAAAACAATAAGGCAAGAGCACAAATAATAAGACCAATGAGGAATTGAACCGCATTTAGAGAATAACAAAAATAAACGATATCAAAGAGTTTTGGGTCAAGAATTTCCCTACCTTGATCAAGAACGAACACAAATTCCAAATTCCACAAATTAGGGTTTTCCCACCCTTTTCTTCAACCTAACAGTTTTTCAACAATATAACCCATAATATTCTCATAAAAATCCTAAACAACAATAACAACACGAAATAATTCCATAAATCAAAGAAACTTACCTTCTCTCTCTAGGATTTTCCCCAAAATCCTTCAACTCCTCCAAATTCGAACCTTAGCCTAAATCAATGATTTAAACTAGTAAAACATCAACAAATATCCTTATAATCAACATACCTAAAGCATAGAACTCAACTCTTCAAGAATCTAGCAAATCTAGAAAAACCTAGAATTTCCAAAAACTACCAAAAACTTACCAAATCACCCAAATCAAGCTTGAATCTTGCTTGCTTAGCTTCAATGATCACCAATCCACAATCTTCAAGCCAAAATCCAACCAAAAGCCCCTTCTCTCTCTTCTTCTTCTCTCTCTCTCTCTCTAATCGGGTTTTTCCCCAAATGATATGCAGAAATGTCTAAATTCTGGGCTTAATATCAAATTTCCCGACAGCCGTCCGGACGGATTACTGTTCCCGTAACCCACTGCCCTCAGTCTAGGCAAATCCGTCCGGACGGCCAATTTTTCCGTCCGGAGGGATTACTGTTCACAGAACTACGTTTTTCTTCAAATTTATTCTCCGTCTCAGTCTAAGCTTCGATTTGATATATTATGGGCCCGAAACGGACATGTATAGCAAAAGTTATGGCCCATTTACCGAACATAGCTCAAAGCTATTTTCCTCCGTGATTTCGTAGCTCACGGATCATCCGTAATTTGACTCAAACCTAAATTATTTATTTTTTTTTTTTTTTTGGGTCCGGGTTTCACATCTTCCCCCCCTTAATGAAATTTTGTCCCGAAATTTAACTACACACATACTTGAATCATCGAACAACTCCGGGTACTTCTCTTTCATTCCGGATTCCATCTCCCAAGTTGCTTCTTCAACTCCGTGATACATCCACATCACTTTTACTAATGGAATCACACTCGACCTCGTGACCTTGTTCTGTCGGTCTAGAATCTTCACCGGTTGAAGAGTGTAGCTTCCATCTTCCGCAACTTCTATCACATGCGACGGATCCGGCTCATATTTCCGAAGCATTGATACATGGAATACATTGTGAATCTTCTCAAGCTTCGGTGGAAG
Source organism: Euonymus europaeus (assembly GCA_963580455.1). NCBI lineage: Eukaryota > Viridiplantae > Streptophyta > Magnoliopsida > Celastrales > Celastraceae > Euonymus > Euonymus europaeus. The sequence continues at coordinate 10,202,484 of OY756969.1, forward strand.
TGCAAAACGGTACGCCACACCGGTCCAACTGCTTCAAGAATCTCAAATGGTCCCACAAATCTCGGTGCCAATTTCCCATGCTTACTATACCTCTGAATTCCTCGCCTTGGACTAACTTTCAAAAATACTTTGTCACCCACTACAAATTCTAGTGGTCTCCTCCTCTTGTCTGCATAAGACTTTTGTCGACTCTGGGCGGTGAGTAGCGGCCTCTTGATCTCCTCAACTCGCTCCCTGGCTTCATTGACCATATCTGGTCCCGAAACTACTTTCTCCCCGACCTCAGCCCAACACAATGGTGATCTGCAAGGTCTCCCATATAATACCTCAAAAGGAGCCATACCGATACTACTTTGGAATGAGTTGTTATACACAAACTCCGCCAAATATATGTATCGATCCCAACTCCTTCCAAAATCAATCACACATGCCCGAAGCATATCTTCCAAAATTTGGATAGTTCTCTCACTCTGTCCGTCACTCTGAGGATGGTACGCCGTGCTAAAATTTAACTTCGTACCCAAAGCCTCCTGTAAACTAATCCAGAATCTACCTGTAAATCGTGGATCTCGGTCTGACACAATAGATAATGGAACCCCATGCAATTTCACAATCTCTCTCATGTAGTAGTTGCTCAAAGACTCCAACGAATCTGTCTTGTTCATTGGAAGAAAATGTGCCGACTTGGTCAATCGGTCCACAATCACCCACACTGTGTCATATTTCTTCTGAGTCATTGGAAGTTTCGTCACAAAATCCATCGTAATCATTTCCCATTTCCATTGCGCTACTGGAAGTGGTTGCAGCAACCCCGCCGGCCTTTGATGTTCGCCTTTCACTTGTTGGCAAGTCAAACATTTCGCCACATATCTAGCCACATCGGCCTTCATCCCTTTCCACCAAAAGTTTCTTTTCAAGTTTTGGTACATCTTAGTACCCCCTGGATGCATGGCAAACCAAGAATGGTGTGCCTCTTTCAAGATCTCTTGTCGAAGCTCCTCATCATTAGGAACTATCAATCATCCCATATATCTCACTCCACCATCACTCCCTCGAACCCATTCAGGATTTTCATCAATCACATCAAATGTAGAATCCCCATTCTGTGCATCTATGACTTTTTGAACCATTTCCGGTCTCGAAGTCACACTTCCTAGGTACATATTTTCCTCTCCGCCTTTCAACTCTAACCCAAACTGGTTGATTGTCTCAACAATCTCCCATTCATGCATAAACAAGCTAGCCACTTTACACTTATGACTCAATGCGTCTGCCACCACATTTGCTTTACCGGGATGGTATTGCAAATTGAAGTCAAAGTCCTCCAAGTACTCCATCCACCGTCTCTGTCGTAAGTTTAACTCTTTTTGGGTAAATAAGTACTTGAGACTCTTGTGGTCCGAAAATACCTCAAATCTTTCCCCATAGAGATAATATCTCCATTGTTTCAATGCAAACACAACTGCCGCAAGTTCTAAATCATGAACTGGATAATTCCTTTCATGTGTCTTCAACAATCTAGAACCATACTCCACAACCTTCCCTCGCTGCATAAGCACACATCCCAAACCAATCCCAGATGCATCGCAGTACACTTGGTAACCCACATTTCTCTCTGGCACTACTAGCACTGGAGGTGTTGTCAATCTTTTCTTCAACTCCTCAAATGCCGCTTCACATTCGTCTGCCCATACAAATGGTGTACCCTTTTTAGTCAACTGTGTCATAGGTGTAGCCACTCTCGAAAAGTCCATTATGAACCTTCGATAATAACCCGCCAACCCTAGGAAACTTCGGATCTCAGTCACATTCTTCGGTCTCACCCAATTCAGAACGGACTCGACTTTGGAGTAATCAACTGCTATGCCATCTTGAGTAATAACATGGCCTAGAAATTTCACTTCTATGGCCCAGAACTCACACTTACTCAACTTAGCATACAACTGATTCTCTCGTAGCGTTTGTAGAATCACTCTCAAGTGTTCTCCATGCTCTTCCTCCGTAGCGGAGTATATCAGAATATCATCTATGAACACCACAACAAACCAATCCAAAAATGGCCTAAGGACTCTTTGCATCAAGTCCATAAATACCGCCGGAGCATTCGTCAATCCGAATGGCATCACCAAAAACTCATAGTGCCCGTACCGAGTCCTAAATGCTGTTTTTTGGATATCCTCCTCTTTTACCCTCAACTGATGATATCTCGATCTCAAATCAATCTTTGAGAAATGCCTAGCACCTCTCAACTGGTCGAACAAGTCATTTATCCTTGGCAAAGGATATTTGTTTTTCACCGTGACTTTGTTCAACTGCCGGTAGTCGATACACATCCTCAACGACCCATCTTTCTTTTTTCACAAATAGCACTGGTGCTCCCCAGGGGGATACACTTGGCCTTATGAATCCTAAATCCTGCAACTCTTCTAGCTGCGTCATCAATTCTTTTAACTCTGCGGGAGCCATCCGATAAGGAGGAATCGAAATCGGCTTCATGTTCGGATGCAACTCAATAGCAAAGTCTATCTCCCTCTTTGGAGGTAATCCAGGTAACTCCTCTGGAAATACATCCATAAATTCCTCCACCACCCGAATCGGTGTCATGAAGTCGCCCTTAGGCTCTGAAGTCACTAAACTCGCTATTCCACAATCTTGGTATGAAGAATTTTCCAAGAAATGTGGACAAGGAATCCTCTTCGATCCCCTCAACTGTATCACCCCTCCCTCAGGTACTCTAAGAGTGATTTTCCTCTCCCAAAAGTCTAACAACCCATGATACTTTGTCAACCAATCGACTCCAAGGATCACATCAAAATCCTTGAAGTCCAGCATGTAAAAGTCGGCCTGCAAGACCACTTCTCCAAATCTGCACTCACAATCATACGCTACTCCCTGTAATGGAGTGAAATACCCCATTGGCGAAGACACCGTGAACATTCGCCTTATAGGCGAAATTTCTAACCCAAGTGAACGTGCCAATGAACTAGTGATAAAAGATGTTGTAGCCCCAGAATCAAACAACACCTTTGCCCAACAATTGGAAATAAGAAAAGTACCTCCAATAAAATTTGGATGCTCTTGTGGCTCTTGATGTCCTAAAGCAAATGCTCTTGTCTGAGTCAAAGCTGGCTGCTGCTGCCTAGAGCCACCGCGCCCTCTTCCTCCTAGTGGAGCAATAACTGAAGGGGCTGGGTCGGTGCTGGAGCTAGTAACTCTGAGGTTTGAGACTGTTGTCCTCCTCTGCCACCTTGAGGACACTCACTCCTTTTGTGATCCACCTTGCCACAACCAAAACACTTGTAACCCAGAGTTCTGCACTGGTTCTGCTTGTGACCTTCCTTCCCACACTTGAAACACGTTAACTTGCCCCTCTGAGTCCTCTGACTCTTGCCCTGTTCTCTTCTCTACTGGTAAGAGTCGGTCCTCTGTCTCTTATTGGTATTTTCGTTTCCACCACTACTACCCCTGGTAGTCACTAGACTCCTCTGAGTCTCATCCCTCTCACTCTGCTCAAACTCCAGAGCGATCTCCACTATCTCATCATATGCCTTCACCCTCGTAGCTATCACTAACCTACCAAGGCTCGGAATCAACCCATCTCTATATCTTACTGCCTTACTCTCATCCGTTGGAGAAAACTGCCTCCCAAACTGATAGAGCATGTCAAACTGCTTAGTATACTGTGTCACCGTCATTTCTCGAGTTTGCTTCAACTCTAGGAACTTCTTAGCCCTCTCAATCTGGAACGGCCTCGGCACAAACTTCTGCATAAACAAATCCCCAAAAGATGACCAAGTAAGGTCATTCTTCTTGTCATCAAGAGCACTCCACCACTCATGAGCCGATCCACTCAGATAGAAGTGAACCCGTCTCACTCTCCTGTTATCTGGAATCTCTAAAGTTCCCAATCGAGCACTCATATTCTTGAGCCACTCATCTGCTTCTGTACCTTCTCCATCTCCGGAGAACATAGGAGGATTTGTCCTACTCAGTTGATCAATCTCGTACATGCCTCTTCCCGGCCTCGGTAACTCCTCCATCTCAGCACTTATTCCCAATGTAGGAGTAGGAGTAAGTGTAGGTGTAGGTGTAGGTGTCTGTGTCTCTGTATGCACCTCTGGAGCTCTCACTACTTGTGACTGAACCACCTACACTAGATTCATCACAATCCCGGTCAACTCCTGCAGAGTCATTTGTGGTACCACCACGGTAGCGTTTGGAATCATTGTCACCCCTTCAGCCTCTGGTATCCGCTCAGGTAGAACCTCTGGGGTCCTTTCTCTCGTCTCAGTACTCGGTACAGACTCCTAGGTATCTGGTACATGCATCGGAGCACGAGTCGCACCAACTCTACGACCTCTTCCTCGGCCTCGTGCAGTAGCACATCTACCCCTACCCCTAGGGGTCTCATCAACAGTAGGTGTAGACCTAGTGGTCCTACGAGTATTCATCTGCATGGCACACAGATAATACTATCAACAAATAACTTAATCAAGGATTTACCAGGGAAAAGAAAACATACCGGATCAGTAGAGCTCGTGGTATGGCTTGGAGATTTATTAACACATCCTATTAATAACCCAGACCCACACACAGGTCTTTCAATCAACCTCGCTCTGATACCAAATTGTGACGCCCCATTTCTAGAACGTCACATGGTGCATACCGCACCATCCTAGGTCATCTATGTGATTCATTCTTTCTCTAGTTCACTCAACTAGATTAAACCCTCAATCAAGAATTTGGCAGTATTTCCCCGTATATCGAAGAATGCCCACCTGAATCATAAAATGCAGCACTAACCAAATCACATAATAACCTAGTAGGGCCTCCGGCCATCTAGCAGCAAACACAAACTGATTTCATATACATATCATAATCACACATCATAAGTAATTCCATACACCATATTGTCAGGACTCAAGGTCCACCCCAGTTCAGAAGGTATAATCAAGCCATTACCTTCTAACTGTATATAATCTGCACCCCCCGGTGCCTCATAGTAGATCAGACATATGAATATAACAAACGTGTACAACATTATGTAAAATAAATCTACCCACACAATCCTACTCCAAATGCCATCCATACCACTGCTCCGTCTCTACCGATCCGCGACATCGGTACTCGTACCAGTCTCACCTGTGGGGGAAAAAGAAAGGGAGAAGGGTGAGCTAGAAGCTCAGTAGGGTAAATAGAGTACAACGATATCAGCAGAAATGAATAAATAGGCAATGCAACAATATGAAACCCCATATGCATATGTCACATAACACATCACCAATATCCAAACGACCTTTCCGAGGCACACATCATAATTTTCCATGATCATCCCAACCATATAACAAATTCATCATCAGCCGTACATTCTAGTTTTCCCAACCATCATGAATGCACGCCGAAATCCACAAACACCACCTCGGAAAGTCATTGGTTGTGAGATTTCCTTCTCACCCACACCTCAAGTGTGTTGCCTCACATGGAGTCCTATAATTGATGTCTATGCCCCGACAACAAACCATCCTCACATGTGACTTTCACATACCCTAAGAAATCTCGAATCCATATTCAAGATTTCCACGTAAGCTCTAATGCATTAATACTCCATGCCATGCCAACAATTTATATATATATATATATCATCCTCTATATATATATATACATAACTACTCATGATGCATGACAAGATTCACACCATGCTCAATAAATGATCGAACATGTAAATAGGAATGCAATCTAGTCTTTAGAGAGAAAATTCAAGATTGACATCCTAGGCTCGCTCTTCCGTAAAAACAATAAGGCAAGAGCACAAATAATAAGACCAATGAGGAATTGAACCGCATTTAGAGAATAACAAAAATAAACGATATCAAAGAGTTTTGGGTCAGGAATTTCCCTACCTTGATCAAGAACGAACACAAATTCCAAATTCCACAAATTAGGGTTTTCCCACCCTTTTCTTCAACCTAACAGTTTTTCAACAATATAACCCATAATATTCTCATAAAAATCCTAAACAACAATAACAACACGAAATAATTCCATAAATCAAAGAAACTACCTTCTCTCTCTAGGATTTTCCCCAAAATCCTTCAACTCCTCCAAATTCGAACCTTAGCCTAAATCAATGATTTAAACTAGTAAAACATCAACAAATATCCTTATAATCAACATACCTAAAGCATAGAACTCAACTCTTCAAGAATCTAGCAAATCTAGAAAAACCTAGAATTTCCAAAAACTACCAAAAACTTACCAAATCACCCAAATCAAGCTTGAATCTTGGTTGCTTAGCTTCAATGATCACCAATCCACAATCTTCAAGCCAAAATCCAACCAAAAGCCCCTTCTCTCTCTTCTTCTTCTCTCTCTCTCTCTAATCGGGTTTTTCCCCAAATGATATGCAGAAATGTCTAAATTCTGGGCTTAATATCAAATTTCCCGACAGCCGTCCGGACGCCTAAGTGCCCGTCCGGACGGATTACTGTTCCCGTAACTCACTGCCCTCAGTCTAGGCAAATCCGTCCGGACGGCCAATTTTTCCGTCCGGGCGGATTACTGTTCACATAACTACGTTTTTCTTGAAATTTATTCTCCGTCTCGGTCTAAGCTTCGATTTGATATATTATGGGCCCGAAACGGACATGTATAGCAAACGTTATGGCCCATTTACCAAACATAGCTCAAAGCTATTTTCCTCCGTTATTCCGTACCTCACGGATCATCCGTAATTTGACTCAAACCTAAATTTTTTTTTTTTTTTGGGGTCGGGGTTTCACAGGTATACACTTTTTTTATTGTTTCTTTATGTCCAATTTTATTAGTATTCGCTTCGTAGATTGTTTTGTTGTCAAGATAACAAATTTCGTTCTAAATTGGGCAAAACTATTAAAAACACCTCCAATAAGAGAGTTGAGCAATTCCGGATCGTCAAAGTTGCTCGATGTACACTTTTCATTGTTCTTCTATGTCAAATTTTACGAGTATAATTTGACAAATGGACAAAACACTTCATTGTACACTTCAGAAGCTATTTCGATGCCAAAACACCAACTTTTTATGACAAATGGACAAAACCGTTAAAAGTTCCTCAATAGAGAGAGTTGAGTAATTCCGAACCATCAAAGTTGTTCGACGTACACTTTTTATTGTTCTCCTATGTCAAATTTTACGAGTATAAGCTCCATAGATTATTTGGATGCAAAACCCCAAGTTTGTATCACAAATGGACAGAACCGGAAAAGGCTCTTCCATGGATAGAATTGAGTAATTTTGAATCATCAATGTTGATAGGTATTTACTTTTTATTGTTTTTTTATCTCCAAATTTACTAGTATTCACTTCATAGATTTTTTTGTTGTCAAGTGAACCAATTTCGTTCTAAATTGGGCAAAACTATTAAAAACACCTCCATCGAGTATAGCTTTCGAGATTATTCCGATGTCAAAACATCAACTTTGAAAGATTAATGGACAAAACCGTTAAAAGCTCCTCCATAGAGAGAGTTGAGCAACCTCGAACCATCAAAGTTGCTCGGTGTATACTTTTTATTGTTCTTCTATGTCAAATTTTACGAGAATAAGCTTCCTAGATTATTTTGATGACAAAACACTACCTTTCTATGACAAATGGACAAAAACCGTTAAAAACTCCTCCATAGAAAGAGTTGAGAAACTTCGGACCATCAAAGTTACTCGGTGTACACTTTTTATTGTTATTCTATGTCAAATTTTATGAGTATAAGCTTCCTAGATTATTTCGATACCAAAATCGTAACTTTCTATGACAAATGGACAAAATCATTAAAAGCTCCTCCATAGAGAGTTGAGCAACTTCGGACCATCAAAGTTGCTTGGTGTACACTTTTTATTGTTCTTCTATGTCAAATTATACGAGTATAAGCATCCAAGATTATTTCGATGCCAAAACACCACCTTTCTATGACAAATGGACAAAAACCGTTAAAAGCTACTCAAGAGAGAGAGTTGAGCAACTTCGGACCATCAAAGCTGGTCGGTATACACTTTTATTGTTATCTTACGTCAAATTTTATGACTATAAGCTCCATAGATTATTTCGATGCCTAAATCCCAACTTTGTACACAAATCGACAAAACCGTTAAGGGCTCCTTCATGGATACAATTGATTAATTCTGAATCATCAACGATGATAGGTATACACGTTTTTATTGTTCTTTCTGTCCAAATTTATTAGTATTCGCTTCGTAGATTGTTTTGTTGTCAAGATAACAAATTTCGTTCTAAATTGGGCAAAACTATTAAAAACACCTCCAATGAGAGAGTTCAGAAATTCCGGACCGTCAAAGTTGCTCGATGTACACTTTTTATTGTTGTTCTATGTCAAATTTTATGAGTATAAACTTCTTAGATTATTTCGATGCCAAAACCGCAACTTTCTATGACAAATGGACAAAATCATTAAAAGCTCCTCCATAGATAGAGTTGAGCAACTTCGGACCATCAAAGTTGCTGGGTGTACACTTTTTATTGTTCTTCAATGTCAAATTATATGAGTATAAGCTCCATAGATTATTTGGATGCCAAAACCCCAAGTTTGTATCACAAATGGACAGAACCGGTCAAGGCTCTTCCATGGATAGAATTGAGTAATTTTGAATCATAAACGTTGATAGGTATTTACTTTTTATTGTTTTATTATCTGCAAATTTACTAGTTTTTGCTTCGTAGATTGTTTTGTTGTCAAGAGAACCAATTTCGTTCTAAATTGGGCAAAACCATTAAAAACACCTCCATCGAGAGTGTTGAGCAATTTCGGACCATCAAACTTGCTTGGTGTACACTTTTTATTGTTCTTTATGTCAAAGTTTACGAGTATAAGTTTCCGAGATTATTTCGATGCCAAAACATCAACTTTCAAAGACTAATGGACAAAACCATTAAAAGCTGCTCCATAGAAAGAGTGGAGCAACTTCGGACCATCAAAGTTGCTTGGTGTATACTTTTTATTGTTCTTATATGTCAAATTTTAAGAGTATAAGCTTCCTAAATTATTTCGATGTCAAAACATCAACTTTAAAAGACTAATGGATAAAACCGTTAAAAGCTCCCCCATAGAGAGAGTGAAGCAACTTCGGACCATCAAAGTTGCTCAGTGTATACTTTTTATTGTTCTTTTATGTCAAATTTTAAGAGTATAAGCTTCCTAGATTATTTTGTTGCCAAAACACCACATTTCTATGAGAAATGGACAAAAACCGTTAAAAACTCCTCCATAGAGAGAGTTGAGCAACTTCGGACCATCAAAGTAGCTCGGGTACAGTTTTATTGTTATTCTATGTCAAATTTTATGAGTATACCTCAGTAGTAGTCCTCCTCAATTGGTCCACCTCATACATCCCTCTCCCAGCTCTAGGTTTTGCGGCTACCTCAGTAGTAGCCTCTGGTACAACTCTCTCTGTATGGATGCCAGTTGCACCCATCGCCTGTGCCACAGCCTGTGCTATTGTTTGCGCCTGTGTCTGCACCATACCCATCATGAAGCTAGCAAGACCCTCCATCGTCACTGGTTGCCCCCTGTAGTAACAGGAGCAACCTGCACCACAGGTGGTGCCTGCTGCACTACATCATGAGTCGGTAGTCCCTCCTGAACTATCTCCTCATCTCTCACATCAGGGTCCACTCTCAGAATCGAACCCTCTGTACTCGGTGTGCGTCTAGCCACTCGCCCCGCACTTCTACCACGGCCTCTACCTCAGCCTCTACCTGTCCCTCGTTGGCCTCCGCCACGAGGTACCTCAGCTGTACTATCAGATCGCACAGTACTACGAGTATTCATCTGCATGACAACAAATAACGCTATTTAATACACTACTCGAACGAGGATTTAAGGGAAAAGGAAAACATACCGGATCAGCAGCAGTCGTGACATGGCTTGAATTGTACTACCCTACAACTAGGACCCAACACCCCAGATCCTACAAAGAGCCGTAAACCTCCCTTTGATACCAAAATGTCACGCCCCGTTTCCGGAGACGCGATTGGGTGCTCTCCCGCACCCTTCCTAGGTCACTAGTGTGAACATCCGGGATCAACCGGAAATCTGACGGCATCTCCCCGTATATCGGAGAGTTCCCACCTACATCAGAAACGCAGTAAACATAATATCACACTAGCAACCTAGCAACCATAGGCCTCAGGCCTCAACCATATGCAATCCAGACCCTAGGCCTCAGGCTATCCACTACCAGCATGCACAAACTGATGTCATCACATATAAATCTACACACAGATTCATATATCATCAAATATAACCATACATCAGCATCCACATCTACATGCAAGCACAACCGTGCCGAATGGTTATATTCTCACAACATAGATATACTACATACACCCACATGTATAGAGTATATCTCTAGCACCCAATCCTACCCAGGACCATCCATGTCACGTCCCGCTCACCGATCCGCACCACCGGTACCTGTACCAGTATCTCCAGTGGAAGGAAGAAAGTGAAGGAGTGAGCTAGAAGCTCAGTAGGGTAAAGAAGTAAACATTGATATAGGCAGAACCAAAAGAAAGTAATGCATCAATATGTACCTACCACATGAACATATACTCAACAATTTCACATCAACATTTATCCGGATTAACCCTTTCGGAGAATAACAACCACAATACCATTGCAACTCAATGTAATATTGCACGGGAGCAAGCTCACCACTACGAACCACTCCTAGGATCATCCGGTTGCGTGAACCCGTCATGCCCGCACCTCACAAGGCAAAGTCACTCTCGACCCTACCCTAGTGTGTTGCCTCACATCGGGTTCACATGACTCGGTGGTAACAACCTTCACCTTGCCATCCTCCCATGTGGCTTTCAAGTAACCTAAAGGTTCCCGAGTCCCCCATGCATCTCTAATGCATTATGACATGTCATGCCGAATAGATAAGTATATATGAATATCCTATATATTTTACATAACTACCATGATGCATGAACGGAAAAATCACAACGTGTCCGTATATGACGGAACACAAAAATCGGGTCATGCAACATTCAACAACTAGCAACAATCCACACAAAGCTCGTTTCCCCTTAGAAGCAATTAAGGTGGAAACACAAACAACGGCGACCAATGAAGAATAGAAACGCTATTTAGGCGACAATAACGAAGGTTAAATAGAAAGGTTGGAAAATCCCCTACCTCGTTCCGAGCCAACCACACAAAATCTCAAATTTAGGGTATTAACCCTTGGTTCTCCCAACCTATCGATTCACATCAAATTGAACTCATATAATTAATCCAAAACTGCCATATTATCATATCAATCATAATTTAATCAACAAAATCGTAAACACTTACTTTCTCTCTCTAGAAATTCCTCTAAAACACCTTCGTTCTTAGCCCAAACGATCCTTCACACCAAAATCACAATCAAACCTACACATAGGTCTAAAATCAAGTCTAGAACAACATATCTAAACCATAGAAACCAATTCCAAAAGAATCTAACAAGATCTACAAAAATCTAACTTTTACCAAAAGTGAGAAAACTTACCAAAACTCTTGAATCAAGCTTGAATCTTCACTAACTCACTTCAATGATAATAATTCCTCAAGAATCAAGCCAAGTTCTTGTCGAAATCACATTATCTCTCTTCCATTCTCTCTCTCTCTAGACGGGAGGGAACTAGAAAATTCTGGTGAAATACTCTGTTTTCTCATATTAAAGTTGCTGGACAGATTCGAGCGCACTTCCAGCGCTCGAGCGCTGAAAGGGCGTTCGACTCTGCCAGATTTTGTTTCTTGTTTTTCCTGCATAGTTAATTCCGGCTCGGTCTAAGCTTCAATTTGATATATTATGGGCCTGAAACCGACATGTATACAAAATGATATGGCCCATTTACCGAACCTAGCTCAAAATTATTTTTCCATGATTCCGTACCTCACGGATCATCCGTAATTTGACTCAAACTTAATTTTGGGTCGGGGTTTCACATCCTCCCCTCCTTAAAGAAATTTCTTCTCGAAATTTAACTACACAGATACCTGAATCAACGAACAACTCCGGGCACTTCTCTTTCATTCTGGATTCCAACTCCCAAGTTGCTTCTTGAACTCCGTGGTACATCCACATCACTTTTACTAATGGAATCACACTCGATCTTGTCACTTTGTTCTGTCGGTCTAGAATCTTCACCGGTTGAAGAGTGTAACTCCCATCTTCCTCAACTTCTAACGTAGTCCAATCTATCACATGCGACGAATGCGCCTCATATTTTCGAAGCATTGATACATGGAATACATTGTGAACCTTCTCAAGCTTCGGTGGAAGTGCCAAACCGTACGCCACCGGTCCAACCGTCTCCAGAATCTCAAATGGCAACACAAATCTCGGTGCCAACTTCCCACGTTTGCTATACCTCTGAATCCCCCGTCTCGGACTAACCTTCAAGAAAACCTTATCGCCTACAGCGAACTCCAAAGGTCTCCTCCTTCGGTAAGAATAAGACTTTTGTAGGCTCTGCGCGGTGATCAATCGCTTCCGGATCTCATCAACTCTCTCTCGTGCTTCTTTGACCATCTCCGGTCCTGAAACAACTTTCTCCCCAACCTCTGCCCAACACAAAGGCGACCTACAAGGCCTCCCGTAGAGCGCCTCGTAAGGTTCCATTCCGATACTACTCTGAAAAGAGTTGTTATATACAAACTCCGCCAGATGTAAGTATCGATCCCAACTTCCTCCAAAGTCCACAACACATGCCCGCAGCATAGCCTCTAAAATTTGTATAGTTCTCTCACTCTACCCATCACTCCGAGGATGATAAGCTGTAGAGAAATCCAACTTCGTTCCCAACGCTTCTTGCAAACTACTCCAGAATCTACCTGTGAATCGCGGGTCTTGGTCTGACACAATAGACAATGGAACACCGTGAAGCCTCACAATCTCCTTCACATACAACGAGCTCAAGGATTCTAATGAATCCGTCTTGCATTGGTAGAAAATGGGCAGACTTAGTCAATCTGTCCACTACCACCCAAACCGCATCATGCCATTTCTGAGTCATTGGCAAAGCCGTCACAAAATCCATTGTGATCCTCTCCCACTTCCATTCCGCTACTGGTAATGGTTGCAACAACCATGCTGGTCTTTGATGTTCTGCCTTCACTTGTTGACAAGTTAGACATTTTACCACAAACTTAGCCACCTCGACTTTCATACCTCTCCACCAGAAACTTCGCTTCAAGTCTCGGTACATCTTCGTACCCCCGGGATGCATGGCAAACCGCGAATGGTGTGCCTCCTCCAGAATCTCTTGCCTCAACTCATCATCATCGGGAACTACTAGTCTTCCCATATACTGTACTCCCCCATCATTCCCTCGAACCCATCCAGAACTATCCTCAATCACATCGAAAGTCGGATCTCCGTTCTGTGCATCTATGACTTTTTGCACCATCTTCGGTCTCAAAGTCAGACAACTCAAATACACATTTTCTTCTTGCTCTCGCAACCCTAATTCGAACTGGTTGATTGTCTCCACAATCTCCCACTCATGCATGAATAAGCTAGCAACCTTCTGCTTCCTACTCAATGCATCTGCAACCACATTTGCTTTACCAGGATGGTATTGCAAATTAAAATCAAAATCCTCCAAGTACTCCATCCACCGCCTTTGCCGTAAGTTCAACTCTTTTTTGGGTGAATAGGTACTTGAGGCTTTTGTGATCCGAGAACACCTCAAACGTCTCTCCATAGAGATAGTACCTCCACTGCTTAAGAGAAAATACCACTGCCGCCAACTCCAGATCATGCACTGGATAATTCCTCTCATGTGTCTTCAGCAACCTCGAACTATACTCTATCACTCGGCCCTGCTGCATCAACACACAACCCAACCCGACTCTAGATGCATCACAATACACCTGGTAGCCAACATTCCTCTCCGGAACTACTAACACTGGAGGTGTTGTCAACCTCTTCTTCCACTCTTCAAATGCGGCCTCACACTCGTCTGTCCATACAGACGGTGTACCCTTCTTCATAAGCTATGTCATCAGCGAAGCAACTCTTGAGAAGTCCTCAATAAACCTCCGGTAGTAATCTACCAACCCTAGGAAACTCCGGATCTCAGTCACATTCTTCGGTCTCTCCCAATTCAAAACCGACTCAACTTTGGAGTAATCAACCGCTATACCCTCTTAAGTAATGACATGGCCTAGGAACTTCACTTCTGTGGCCCAGAATTCACACTTACTCAATTTAGCATACAGCTGATTCTCCCTCAACGTCTGTAATACCACTCTCAAGTGTGCCTCATGTTCTTCCTTTGTAGGAGAATAAATCAAAATATCATCAATAAACACAACTACAAACTTGTCCAAAAACGGTCGAAGAACCCTTTGCATTAGGTCCATGAATACCGCCGGGGCATTTGTCAACCCAAACGGCATCACAAGGAACTCATAATGACTATAACGTGTCCTAAACGCCGTGTTTTGGATATCACCATCTTTAATTCTCAGCTGATGCTAACCCGACCTCAAATCAATCTTAGAGAAATGCCTAGCACTTCTCAATTGGTCAAACAAATCATTGATCCTAGGCAACGGATACTTATTCCTCACAGTAACCTTATTCAATTGCCTATAATCAATACACATCCTCAAACTTCCGTCTTTCTTCTTGACGAACAACACCGGTGCTCCCCATGGGGACACACTTGGTCTAATGAACCCCAAGTCTAGCAACTTTTCTAGCTGAGTACTCAACTTTTTCAACTCTACTGGAGCCATCCGATACGGCAGAATCGAAATTGCTTTGATGTTCGGATGCAACTAAATAGCAAAGTCAATCTCCCTCTTCGGAGGTAATCCCGGCAACTCTTCCGGAAATACATCCGTAAATTCTTCCACTACTAATATCAGTGTAGCTACATCACCCTTAGGTGTCGAAGTCACTAAACTCGCGACTCTACAATCTTGGTACAAAGGATTATCCATGAAATGTAGGCATGGAATCCCCTTCGATCCCCTCAACTAAATCACTCCTCCCTCGGGTACCCTAAGAGTAATCTTCCTCTCCCAGAAGTGAAGCAACCCTGGTGCTTTGTCAACCAATCAACTCCAAAAATCACATCAAAATCCTGGAAATCTAATACATACAAGTCGGCTTTCAGAGATACTTCTCCAAACCGACACTCACATCCGAACACTACCCCCTCCAACGTGGTGAAATGTCTGAATGGTGAGGATACCGTGAACGTTCGTCTTATTGGCGAAATCTCCACCTCTAGTGCGTGTGCTAACGAACTAGTAATGAATGATGAGGTAGCCCCGGAATCAAATAAGACTTTTGCCCAACAATTAGAAATCAAGAAGGTACCTCCAATGAAATTTGGATGCTCCTGCGCCTCTTGATGACCCAATGCAAAGACACGTCCCTCTATCAGTGCATTCTGCTGCTGCTGTGGCTGACGAGTCCCACCCCGCCCCCTTTCTCCTGAAGGAACATTGGAAGGAAGAGCCGGAGGCGGTACTCCCGGTATGCTCTATTGCTGTGCTCTCTGGTTGCCCTCTGGACACTCACTCTTTCTGTGACCCAACTTGCCACACCCAAAGCACTTAAACCCAGGAAGCTTGCACTCACTTGCCCTGTGCCCCTCTTTTCCACTCTTGAAGCATACTGTCTTGCTTCATTGTGGCCTTGGACCCTTGCCTCGTTCCCTCTCTGTTGATGAAAATCCGTCCTCGGTTTCTTGTGGCTACTACCACCACCACTACTACCCTCACTCACTGGACGTTTCCTTTGAGCTTCACTTTTCTCACTCAACTCAAAATCGAGAGCCATCTCCACTGTGTCCTGATATGACACCACCCTAGTGGCCATCACCATCCTACCAAGACTGGGAAGCAACCCATCTCAGTAACTCACTGCCTTCTTTACATCAGTTGGAGCAAACTCATTCCCATACCGGTATAACTCTTCGAACTGTTTGGTGTACTGAGACACCGTCATCTCCGTTGTCTGTAACAAATCCAAGAACTGCTTGGCCTTCTCCGTTTGCAGAGGCCTTGGCACAAACTTCTACCTAAACAGCTGCTCAAACGAAGTCCAAGACAGCTCATTCTGTCTCTGACCCATGGACGTCCACCATTCATAGGCCGCACCACTCAAGTAGTAGAACACAAACTTCACCCGTCTCTCATCGGGTATCTCAAGAGTGTCCATCCTCATACTCAGCTGATTGAACCACTCCTCCGCCCCCACACCCGTTCCATCTCCAGAAAAGGTTGGAGGAGTAGTCCTCCTCAATTGGTCCACCTCATACATCCCTCTCCCAGCTCTAGGTACTGCGGCTACCTCAGTAGTAGCCTCTGGTACAACTCCCTCTATATGGATGCCAGTTGCACCCATCGCCTGTGCTATTGTCTGCGTCTGTGTTTGCACCATACCCATCATGAAGCTAGCAAGACCGTCCATCGTCACTAGTTGCCCCCCTGTAGTAACAGGAGCAACCTGCACACAGGTGGTGCCTGCTGTACTACATCATGAGTCGGTAGTCCCTCCTGAACTATCTCCTCATCTCTTACATCAAGGTCCACTCTCCGAATCGAACCCTCTATACTCGGTGTGCGTCAAGCCACTCGCCCCGCACTTCTACCATGGCCTCTACCTGTCCTTCGTTGGCCTCCGCCACGAGGTACCTCAGCTGTACTATCAGATCGCATAGTACTACGAGTATTCATCTGCATGGCAACAGATAATGCTATTTAATACACTACTCAAACGAGGATTTAAGGGAAAAGGAAAACATACCGGATCAGCAGCAGTAGTGACATGGCCTGGAATGTACTACCCTACAACTAGGACCCAACACCCCAGAGAGTTCCCACCTACATCAGAAACGCAGTAAACATAATATCACACTAGCAACCTAGCAACCATAGGCCTCAGGCCTCAACCATATGCAATCCAGACCCTAGGCCTCAGGCTATCCACTACCAGCATGCACAAACTGATGTCATCACATATAAATCTACACACAGATTCATATATCATCAAATATAACCATACATCAGCATCCACATCTACATGCAAGCACAACCGTGCCGAATGGTTATATTCTCACAACATAGATATACTACATACACCCACATGTATAGAGTATATCTCTAGCACCCAATCCTACCCAGGACCATCCATGTCACGTCCGGCTCACCGATCCACACCACCGGTACCTGTACTAGTATCTCCTGTGGAAGGAAGAAAGTGAAGGAGTGAGCTAGAAGCTCAGTAGGGTAAAGAAGTAAACATTGATATAGGCAGAACCAAAAAAAAGTAATGTATCAATATCTACCTACCACATGAACATATACTCAACAATTTCACATCAACATTTATCCGGATTAACCCTTTCGGAGAATAACAACCACAATACCATTGCAACTCAATGTAATATTGCACGGGAGCAAGCTCACCACTACGAACCACTCCTAGGATCATCCGATTGCGTGAACCCGTCATGCCCGCACCTCACAAGGCAAAGTCACTCTCGACCCTACCCTAGTGTGTTGCCTCACATCGGGTTCACATGACTCGGTGGTAACAACGTTCACCTTGCCATCCTCCCATGTGTCTTTCAAGTAACCTAAAGGTTCCCGAGTCCCCCATGCATCTCTAATGCATTATGACATGTCATGCCGAATAGATAAGTATATATGAATATCCTATATATTTTACATAACTACCATGATGCATGAACGGAAAAATCACAACATGTCCGTGTATGACGGAACACAAAAATCGGGTCATGCAACATTCAACAACTAGCAACAATCCACACAAAGCTCGTTTCCCCTTAGAAACAATTAAGGCGAAAACACAAACAACGGCGACCAATGAAAAATAGAAACTCTATTTAGGCAAAAATAACGAAGGTTAAATAGAAAGGTTGGAAAATCCCCTACCTCGTTCCGAGCCAACCACACAAAATCTCAAATTTAGGGTATTAACCCTTGGTTCTCCCAACCTATCGATTCACATCAAATGGAACTCATATAATTAATCCAAAACTTCCATATTATCATATCAATCATAATTTAATCAACAAAATCATAAACACTTACTTTCTCTCTCTAGAAATTCCTCTAAAACACCTTAGTTCTTAGCCCAAACGATCCTTCACACCAAAATCACAATCAAACCTACACATAGGTCTAAAATCAAGACTAGAACAACATATCTAAACCATAGAAACTAATTCCAAAAGAATCTAACAAGATCTACAAAAATCTAACTTTTACCAAAAGTGAGAAAAGTTACCAAAACTCTTGAATCAAGCTTGAATCTTCACTAACTCACTTCAATGATCATAAGTCCTCAAGAATCAAGCCAAGTTCTTGTCGAAATCAACTTATCTCTCTTCCATTCTCTCTCTCTCTCTAGACCGGAAGGAACCAAAAAATTCTGGTGAAATACTCTGTTTTCGCGTATTAAAGTTGCTGGACAGATTCGAGCGCACTTCTTGTAACACCCCTTTCTTTACACGTAAGGGAAACAACCCTTAAGAGAACTGTTCAACTTTCCCAACAGTACAATCACAAATCACATCCTTAATAGCTTTAGAGATATGTAGACTTTAATAATAACTTAGCAAATTAAATAGTCACCGCAATTGTTAAATATTAATAAATATCCATCTGCCATCATGACACAGAACGTAAACCCTAAATAATGCCACATCAATCAATTCATATTCAACACCTTAGTCACTTACTTATTTGAATCACCATAAAAGTCTAAAACACCAATATCTCACTTAAGTAATTTATTCCTCTCATACTCCACCGCACTTGCCTCCCTACATGAGCACCATTACTGAGGATCCTCGCCGTCGCCATCAACAGCCAGTTCAGTGCACACATCATCACCTGCACCATAGAATACAATGAGCCAAGGCCCAGCAAGTAACATCTTTATGCATGAATGCACATGAGTTTCTTCCTTAAGGAAGCTTTGCCATTTTAAAACATTTATCCATCTCTGGGGCCCCTAACTCTAGTACACTGCTACAAGGCCACCGGTCGGGATTTTCCATTTATCATCTTTCTAAAGAATGCTTTTCCTGTCAAATAATTATTCTTTCTCCTCACCTTAACCTTATCATAATTCTTCTTTAATCTTGTACCCTCACCTTTAGCCTTAACAGTATACCCTCCCTGTAGCAGTATTACTAGGTTTATAAAACTTTCATCACGTGTGCATGTATTCCATGATGCCATGTCATGCCATGTACAATCATTGAAAAACGAACATTAAAATATACAGTACGAATCCAATGTAGAATTCCATAATGCCATACACAATAATAATTCACCTATCACAGCACAAATAAATTCAAACATAAATATAGCACACCAACCTCAAAACTTTACAATTTATTCTGTGATACAGTGCGAATGTTACTTACCTGACACCTTTTCGTAATTTTCCCCTAAATTCAGATATATAAATCGGTTCCTGAAATTAATATCAATACCAATATCCATTATTAATTTATTAATCCATACACACACATTGTTTTAAAAAAAAACAATATATATATAAACCGGTCAAACCCTCCTTGGTCAGCCGGGTCGCCTAAAACGGGTCGGCTGACCCGGTTGACCTCTCTTCCCTCACTGGGTCACAGACCCGATTGTTCCAAGAAGCGGGTCACCGCCTTTCCGGCGGCGGTAACACACACGACCGGCCTCCCCCTGTAGCCAGTGAACCGGCGAGCATCATGGCGGTGGTGGTTACCTGAGAAGTGGCCTGGATTATGTAAATCGAGGCGAAGAAGGCTCGGCTGCCGTGCGTTTCTCCTCCCTATAACTCGACGGTGACTTCTCCGTTCCGTACGAAAATAGCACCAATCGATTCCTCCCGTCGTCCTCTTCACACCGACACCAAAATCGCCCGATTCCGTCGCCTCCTCCGTCAAATCGCCTTCCGTCGCCGCCCGTCTCTCCCCCTCTTTCTCTCCAGTAAGATATTAGGGTTTCTCTCGGAACTGTGCACTTTTGTTATTTTTATTATCCCCCGATTTTACTTTTCTACCCTTATCTCCCCTACCCTTCCCTTAATAACCCTACAATATACAATTCCGTTATTAATCGTTTCTTCTATACCCCTTATTTATTTATTTATTTATTTATTTATTAAATTTCCAACTCTAAATAATTTATTTTCAACTCTAATTCCGTAAATTTCAATACCCGTAACATTTATCAATCCCCTAAATTATAAATCACAACATATTTATAATAAATCACGCCCCTCTACTATATTGCTGTAATATGTGGCCTATCCATGGACTCGGGTGTTACACTTCTAGCGCTCGAGCGCTGAAAGGGCGTTCGACTCTGCCAGATTTGTGCGCACTTCCAGTACCTCACGGATCATCCATAATTTGACTCAAACTTAAATTTTGGGCCGGGCTTCCACAGGTATACACTTTTTTATTGTTTCTTTATGTCCAAATTTACTAGTATTTGCTTCGTAGATTTTTTTGTTGTCAAGATATCTAATTTCGTTTTAAATTGGCCAAAACTATTAAAAACAACTCCTAAGAGAGAGTAGAGCAATTTCGGACCGTCAAAGTTGCTCGATTTACACTTTTTATTGTTCTTCTATGTCAAATTTTATGAGTATAAGCTTCCAAGACAATTTCGATGCCAAAACAGCACCTTTGTATGACAAATGGACAAAAATCATTAAAAGCTCCTCAATAGAAAGAGTTGAGTAATTTCGAACCATCAAAGTTGCTCGGCGTACACTTTTTATTGTTCTCCTATGTCAAATTTTACGAGTATAAGATCCATATATTATTTTGATGCCAAAATCCAAAGTTTGTATCACAAATGGACCGAACCGGTAAAGGCTTTTCCATGCATAGAATTGAGTAATTTTGATTCATCAACGTTGATAGGTATTTACCTGTTATTGTTTTTTTATCTCCAAATTCACTAGTATTCGCTTCGTAGATTGTTTTGTTGTCAAGAGCACCAATTTCGTTCTAAATTGGGCAAAACTATTAAAAACACCTCCATCGAGAGTGTTGAGCAATTTAGGACCATCAAATTTGCTCGGTGTATAATTTTTATTGTTCTTCTATGTCAAAGTTTACGAGAATAGGCTTCCGAGATTTTTTGATGCCAAAACATCGACTTTCAAAGACTAATGGACAAAACCGTTAAAAGCTCCTCCATAGAGAGAGTTGAGCAACTTCGGACCATCAAAGTTTCTCGGTGTATACTTTTTATTATTTTTCTATGTCAAATTTTACGAGTGTAAGCTTCCTCGATTATTTTGATGCCAAAACACCACCTTTCTACGACAAATGGACAAAAATCGTTAAAAACTCCTCCATAGAGAGAATTGAGCAACTTCGTACCATCAAAGTTGCTCGGTGTACACTTTTTATTGTTATTCTATGTCAAATTTTATGAGTATAAGCTTCTTAGATTATTTCGATACCAAAACCGCAACTTTCTATGACAAATGGACAAAATCGTTAAAAGCTCCTCCATAGAGAGAGTTGAGCAATTTCGGACAATCAAAGTTGCTTGGTGTACACTTTTTATTGTTCTTCTATGCCAAATTTTATGAGTATAAGCTCCATAGATTATTTCGATGTCAAAACCCCAACTTTGTACACAAATTGACAAAATCGTTAATGGCTCCTCCATGGATAGAATTGATTAATTCCGAATAGTCAACGCTGATATGTATACACTTTTTTATTGTTTCTTTATGTCCAAATTTACTAGTATTCGCTTCGTAGATTGTTTTGTTGTTAAGATAACAAATTTTGTTCTAAATTGGGCAAAACAATTGAAAATACCTCCAACGAGAGAGTTTAGCAATTCCGGACAGTCAAAGTTGCTCTATTTACACTTTTTATTGTTCTTCTATGTCAAAATTTACGAGTATAAGCTTCCAATACTATTTTGATGCCAAAACAGCACCTTTCTATGACAAATGGACAAAAACAATTAAAAGCTACTTCATAGAGAGAGTTGAGCAACTCGGACCATCAAAGTTGCTCGGTGTACACTTTTTATTGTTCTTCTATGTCAAATTTTACGAGTATAAGCTTCCAAGACTATTTCGATGTCAAAACACCACCTTTCTATGACAAATGGACAAAAACTGTTAAAAGCTACTCCATAGAAAGAGTTGAGCAACTTCGGTCCATCAAAGATGCTCGGTGTACACTTTTTATTGTTTTTCTATGTCAAATTTTATGAGTATAAGCTTCCAAGACTATTTGGATGCCAAAACACCACCTTTCTATGAAAAATGGACAAAATCCTTTAAAAGCTACTCCATAGAGAGAGTTGAGCAACTTCGGACCATCAAAGTTGCTCGGTGTACACTTTTTATTGTTCTTTTATGTTAAATTTTATGAGTATAAGGTTCCAAGATTATTTTGATGCCAAAAATCCACCTTTCTATGACAAATGGACAAAGACCGTTAAGAGCTCCTCAATAGAGAGAGTTGAGTAATTCTGAACCATCAAAGTTGCTCGGCGTACACTTTTTATTGTTCTCCTATGTCAAATTTTACGAGTATAAGCTCCGTAGTTTTTTCGATGCCAAAACCCCAACTTTGTATTACAAATGGATAGAACCATTAAAGGCTCTTCCATGGATAGAATTGTGTAATTTTGAATCATCAACGTTGATAGGTATCTACTTTTTATTTTTTTTTATCTTCAAATTTTCTAGTATTCGCTTCGTAGATTGTTTTGTTGTCAAGAGAACCAATTTCGTTCTAAATTGGGCAAAACTATTAAAAACACGTCCATCGAGAGTGTTGACCAATTTCAGACCATCAAACTTGCTCGGTGTACACTTTTTATTGTTCTTCTATGTCAAAGTTTACGAGTATAAGCTTCCTAGATTATTTGGATGCCAAAACACCAACTTTCAAAGACTAATGGACAAAACCATTAAAAGCTCCTCCATAGAGAGAGTTGAGCAACTTCGGACCATCAAAGTTGCTCGCTGTATACTTTTTATTGTGTTTCTATTTCAAATTCTATGAGTATAAGCTTTCAAGACTATTTCGATGCCAAAACACCACCTTTCTATGACAAATGGACAAAAACCGTTAAAAGCTACTCCATAGAGAGAGTTGAGAAACTTCGGACAATCAAAGTTGCTCGGTGTACACTTTCTACTGTTCTTCTATGTCATATTTTATGAGTATAAGCTTCCAAGATTATTTTGATGCCAAAACTCCACCTTTCTATGACAAATGGACAAAAATAGTTAAAAGCTCCTCAATAGAGAGAGTTGAGTAATTCTGAACCATCAAAGTTGCTCGGCGTACACTTTTTATTGTTCTCCTATTTCAAATTTTACGAGTATAAGCTCCATAGATTTTTTCGATGCCAAAATCCCAACTTTGTATTACAAATGGGTAGAACCGTTAAAAGGCTCTTCCATGGATAGAATTGAGTAATTCTGAATCATCAACATTGATAGGTATTTACTTTTTATTGTTTTTTTGTCTCCAAATTTTCTAGTATTCGCTTCGTAGATTGTTTTGTTGTCAAGAGAACCAATTTCATTCTAAATTGGGCAAAACTATTAAAAACACCTCCATCGAGAGTGCTGACCAATTTCAGACCATCAAACTTGCTCGGTGTACACTTTTTATTGTTCTTCTATGTCAAAGTTTACGAGTATAAGCTTCCTAGATTATTTCGATGCCAAAACACCAACTTTCAAAGACTAATGGACTAAACCATTAAAAGCTCCTCCATAGAGAGAGTTGAGCAACTTCGGACCATCAAAGTTGCTCGCTGTATACTTTTTATTGTTTTTCTATTTCAAATTTTATAAGTATAAGCTTTCAGGACTATTTCGATGCCAAAACACCACCTTTCTATGACAAATGGACAAAAACCGTTAAAAGCTACTCCATAGAGAGAGTTGAGCAATTTCAGACCGTCAAAGTTGCTCGGTGCACACCTTCTATTGTTCTTCTGTATCACATTTTACTAGTATAAGCTTCCAAGACTATTTCGATGGTAAAACACCACATTTCTATGACAAATGGACTAAATCTGTTAAAAGCTCCTCCATAGAGAGAGTTGAGCAAGTTCGCACCATCATAGTTGCTCGGTGTATACTTTTTATTGTTCTTCTATGTCAAATTATATGACTATAAGCTTCCAAGATTATTTTGATGCAAAAACACCACCTTTCTATGACAAATGGACAAAAACTATTAAAAGCTACTCCATAGAGATAGTTGAGTAATTCTGAACCATCAAAGTTGCTCACTGTATAGTTTTTATTGTTGTTCTATGTCAAATTTTTTGACTATAAGCTTCCTAGATTATTTCGATGCCTAAACTCCAACTTTCTATGACAAATGGACAAAACCGATAAAATCTGCTCTATAGGGAGAGTTGTGTACACTTTTTATTGTTCTCTTATATCAAATTTTATGAGTACAAGCTCAATAGATTATTTCGATGCAAAACCCCAACTTTGAACAAAAATGGACAAAACCGTTAAAGGCTCCTTCATGGATAGAATTGAGTAATTCAAAATGATCAACGTTGATAGGAATGCAATTTTTATTGTTTATTTATGTCCATATTTACTAGTATTCGCTTCGTAGATTGTTTTGTTGTCAAGAGAATAAATTTCGTTCTAAATTGCGAAAAAATATTAAAAACACATCCATCGAGAGTGTTGAGCAATTTGGACCATGAAAGTTGCACGGTATACACTTTTTATTGTTCTTCTATGTCAAATTTTACGAGTTTAAGCTTCTATGACAAATAGACAAAACCGTTAAAAGCTCATCCATAGAGAGAGTTTAGCAATTCCAAACCATAAAAGTTAATTGGCGTCCACTTTATTGTTCTCTTATGTCAAATTTTACGAGTACATGCTCCATTGATTATTTCGATGCCAAAGCCGCAACTTTGTATCACAAATCGATAAAACCGTTAATGGCTCTTCCATGGATAGAATTGAGTAATTCCAAATCATCAACATTGATAGGTATACACTTTTTATTGTTTTTTTATGTCCAAATTTAATAGTATTCGCTTCGTAGATTGTTTTGTTGTCAAGATAACAAATTTCGTTCTAAATTGGGCAAAACTATTGAAAATACCTCCAATGAGAGAATTGAGCAATTCCTGACCATCAAAGTTGATCGGTGTACACTTTTATTGTTGTTCTATGTCAAATTTTATGAGTATAAGCTTCCAAGATTATTTCGATGCCAAAACATGAAATTTTTATGACAAATAGAAAAAACCATTAAAAGCTCCTCCATAGAAAGAGTTGAGAAACTTCGGACCATCAAAGTTGCTCGGTGTACACTTTTTATTGTTCTTCTATGTCAAATTTTATGAGTATAAGCTTCCTAGATTATTTCAATGCCGAAACCGCAACTCTCTATGACAAATGGACAAAATCGTTAAAAGTTCCTCCAATGAGAGAGTAGAGCAATTCCGAACTATCAAAGTTGCTCGGCACACACATTTTACTATTCTCTTATGTCAAATTTTACGAGTATAAGCTCCATTGATTGTTTCGGTGCAAAACCCCAACTTTGTACACAAATGGACAAAACCGTTAAAGGCTCCTCCATTGATAGAATTGAGTAATTCAAAATGATCAGCGTTGATAGGTATGCATTTTTTATTGTTTATTTACGTCCATATTTACTAGTATTCGATTCGTAGATTGTTTTTTTGTCAAGAGAATAAATTTCGTTCTAAATTGGGCAAAACTAATAAAAACACATCCATCGAGAGAGTTAAGCAATTTGGGACCATCAAAGTTGCACGTGGTACACTTTTTATTGTTCTTCTATGTCAAATTTTACGAATTTAAGCTTCCTAAATTATTTCGATGACAAAACACTAACTTTGTATGACAAATAGACAAAACCACTAAAAGCTCCTCCATAGAGAGAGTTGAGCAATTCCAAACAATCAAAGTTTATCGGCGTCCACTTTTTATTGTTCTCTTATGTCAAATTTTACGATTACAAGCTTCATAGATTATTTCGATGCTAAAACTGCAACTTTGTATCACAAATGGATAAAACCGTTAAAGGCTCTTCCATGGATAGAATTTAGTAATTCTGAATCGTCAACGTTGATTGGTATGCGCTTTTTATTGTTTTTTATGTCCAAATTTACTGGTATTCGCTTTGTGGATTGTTTTGTTGTGAAGAGAACCAATTTCATTCGAAATTGGGCAAAACTACTAAAAACACCTGCATCGAGAGAGTTGAGCAATTTCGGACCATCAAAGTTGCTCGGTGTACACTCTTTATTGTTCTTCTATGTAAAATTTTACGAGTATAAGCTTCCGAGATTATTTCGATGCCGAAACATCAACTGTCAAAGACTAAAGGACAAAACCGTTAAAAGCTCCTCCATAGAGAGAGTTGAACAACTTTGGACCATCAAAGCTGCTCGGTGTACACTTTTTATTATTATCTTATGTCAAAGTTTACGAGTATAACCTCCATAGATTATTTCGATGCCAAAACCCTAACTTTGTACACAAATTGACAAAACTGTTAAAGGCTCCTCCATGAATAGAATTGATTAATTCTGAATCATCAACATTGATAGGTATACACTTCTTATTGATTATTTATGTCCAAGATTGTTTTGTTGCCAAGATAAAAAATTTCATTCTAAATTGGGCAAAACTATTAAAAACACCTCTAACGAGAAAGTTGAACAATTTCGGACCGTCAAAGTTTCTCGGTGTATACCTTTTATTGTTGTTCTATGTCAAATTTTACGAGTTTAAGCTTTCAAGACTATTTCGATGCCAAAACACCAACTTTCTTAGACAAATGGACAAAACCGTTAAAAGCTCCTCCATAGAGAGAGTTGAGTAACTTCGTACCATCAAAGTTTCTCGGGGTACACTTTTTATTTTTCTTCTATGTCAAATTTTATGAGTGTAGGCTTCCTAGATTATTTCGATGCCTAAACACCAACTTTACATGACAAATAGAAAAAAATCGTTAAAAAAGCTCCTCCATAGAGAGAGTTGAGCAACTTTGGACCATCAAAATTGCTCGGTGTACACTTTTTATTTTTGTTGTATGTCAAAGTTTACGAGTATAAGCTTTCGAGATTATTTCGATACCAAAACACAAACCTTCAAAGACTAATAGACAAAACCGTTAAAATCTCCTCCATAGAGAGAGTTGAACAACTTCAGACCATCAAAGCTGCTTAGTGTACACTTTTTATTACTATCTTATGTCAAATTTTATGCGTATAACCTCCATAGATTATTTCAATGTCAAAACCCCAACTTTCTATGACAAATAATCAAAATCGTTAGAAGCTCCTCGATAGCTCGATAGAGAGAGTTGAGCAACTTCCGACCATTAAAGTTACTCAATGTACACTTTTTATTGTTCTTCTATATCAAATTTTACGAGTATAAGCTTTCAAGATTATTTCGATGCCAAAACACCAAGTTTCTATGACAAATGGACAAAACCATTAAAAGCTCTTCCAAAGAGAGTGTTGAGCAACTTCAGACCATCGAAGTTCCTCAACGTACCCTTTTTACAATTCTTCTATCTCAAATTTTACGAGTTTAAGCTTAATAAATTATTTCGATGCCAAAACCTGAACTTTGTATCACAAATGGACAAAATCGTTAAAAGTTCCTCCATTGAGAGAGTTGAGCAATTGGGAACCATCAAAGTTGCTCGGCGCACACTTTTTACTGTTGCCTTATGTCAAAATTTACGAGTATAAGCTCCATAGATTATTTCGATGCCAAAGCCCCAACTTTGTATCATAAAAGGACAAAACCGTTAAAAGCTCTTCCATGGATAGAATTGAGTAATTAAGAATCATCAACGTTGAAATGTATTTACTTTGTATTGTTTTTATATTTCCAAATTTGCTATATTCGCTTCGTAGATTGTTTTGTTGTCAAGAGAACCAATTTCCTTCTAAATTGGGTAAAACTATTTAAAACACCTCCACCGAGAGAGTTGAGCAATTTGGGATCATCAAATTTGCTCGGTGTACACTTTTTATTGTTTTTCTATGTCAAAGTGTACGAGTATAGGCTTACGAGATTATTTCGATGCCGAAACACAAACTTTCAAAGACTAATGGAGAAAGCCGTTAAAAGCTCCACCATAGAGAGAGTTGAGGAACTTCGGACAATCAAAGCGCTCCGTGTACAATTTTCATTATTATCCTATGTCAAATTTTACGAGTATAAGATTCCAAGATTATTTCGATGCCAAAACCACAACTTTCTATGACAAATGGAAAAAATCGTTAAAAGCTCCTCCATAGAGAGAGTTGAGCAACTTCGAACCATCAAAGTTACTCGGTGTACACCTTTTATTGTTTTTCTATGTCAAATTATACGAGTATAAGCTTCCAAGATTATTTCGATGCCAAAACACCACCTTTCTATGACAAATGGGCAAAAACCGTTAAAAACAGCTCCATAGGGAGAGTTGAGCTAATTCGGACCATCAAAGTTGCTCGGTTTACACTTTTTACTGTTCTTCTATGTCAAATTTTATGACTATAACCTTTGAATTATTTCGATGCCAAAACTTCAACTTTCTATGATAAATGACCAAAATCGTTAAAAGCTCCTTCATGGAGAGAGTTGAGCAACTTCAGATCATTAAAGCTGCTCGGTGTACACCTTTTTTTGTTATTCTATGTCAAATTTTATGAGTATAAGCATCTTAGATTATTTCGATGTAAAAACCGCAACTTTCTATGACAAATAGACAAAATCGTTAAAAGCTCTTCCATAAAGAGAGTTCAGCAACTTCGAACCATCAAAGTTGCTCGGTGTACACTTTT
Source organism: Euonymus europaeus (assembly GCA_963580455.1). NCBI lineage: Eukaryota > Viridiplantae > Streptophyta > Magnoliopsida > Celastrales > Celastraceae > Euonymus > Euonymus europaeus. The sequence continues at coordinate 10,231,378 of OY756969.1, forward strand.
TATGGTTCTTCTATGTCAAATTTTATGAGTATAAGCTTCGTATATTATTTTGATGCCGAAACCGCAACTCTCTATAACAAATGGACAAAATCGTTAAAAGTTCCTTCAATGAGAGAGTAGAGCAATTCTGAACCATCAAAGTTGCTCGGCACACACATTTTACTATTCTCTTATGTCGAATTTTACGAGTATAAGCTCCATAGATTGTTTCGATGCAAAACCCCAACTTTGTACACAAATGGACAAAACCGTTAAAGGCTCCTCCATTGATAGAATTGAGTAATTCAAAATGATCAACGTTGATAGGTATGCATTTTTTATTGTTTATTTACGTCCATATTTACTAGTATTCGATTCGTAGATTGTTTTGTGGTCAAGAGAATAAATTTCGTTCTAAATTGGGCAAAACTATTAAAAACACATCCATCGAGAGAGTTGAGCAATTTTGGACCGTCAAAGTTGCACGTGCTACACTTTTTATTGTTCTTCTATGTCAAATTTTACGAGTTTAAGCTTCCTAAATTATTTCGATGCCAAAACACTAACTTTGTATGACAAATAGACAAAACCACTAAAAGCTCCTCCATAGAGAGAGTTGAGCAATTCCAAACAATCAAAGTTAATCGGCGTCCACTTTTTATTGTTCTCTTATGTCAAATTTTACGAGTACAAGCTTCATAGATTATTTCGATGCAAAACCGCAACTTTGTATCACAAATGGATAAAACCGTTAAAGGCTCTTCCATGGATAGAATTGAGTATTTATGAATCGTCAACGTTGATTGGTATGCGCTTTTTATTGTTTTTTATGTCAAAATTTACTGGTATTCGCTTTGTGGATTGTTTTGTTGTGAAAAGAACCAATTTCATTCGAAATTGGGCAAAACTACTAAAAACACCTCCATGGAGATAGTTGAGCAATTTCGGACCATCAAAGTTGCTCGGTGTACACTCTTTATTGTTCTTCTATGTCAAATTTTACGAGTATAAGCTTCCGAGATTATTTCGATGCCGAAACACCAACTTTCAAAGACTAAAGGACAAAATCGTTAAAAGCTCCTCCATAGAGAGAGTTGAACAACTTTGGACCATCAAAGCTGCTCGGTTTACACTTTTTATTATTATCTTATGTCAAAGTTTACGAGTATAACCTCCATAGATTATTTCGATTCCACAACCCTAACTTTGTACACAAATGGACAAAACCGTTAAAGGCTCCTCCATGAATAGAATTGATTAATTCCGAATCATCAACATTGATAGGTATACACTTTTTATTGATTCTTTATGTCAAAAATTACTACTATTCGCTTCATAGATTGTTTTGTTGCCAAGATAAAAAATTTCATTCTAAATTGGGCAAAACTATTAAAAACACCTCTAACGAGAAAGTCGAACAATTTCGGACCGTCAACGTTGCTCGGTGTTTACCTTTTATTGTTGTTCTATGTCAAATTTTACGAGTTTAAACTTCCAAGACTATTTCGATGCCATAACACCAACTTTCTTAGACAAATAGACAAAACCCTTACAAGCTCCTCCATAGAGAGAGTTGAGTAACTTCGGACCATCAAAGTTGCTCGGGTACACTTTTTATTTTTCTTCTATGTCAAATTTTATGAGTATAGGCTTCCTAGATTATTTCGATGCCTAAACACCAACTTTGTATGACAAATAGAAAAAAATCGCTAAAAGCTCCTCCATAGAGAGAGTTGAGCAACTTTGGACCATCCAAATTGTTCGGTGTACACTTTTTATTTTTCTTTTATGTCAAAGTTTAAGAGTATAAGCTTTCGAGATTATTTTGATACCAAAACACCAACTTTCAAAGACTAATAGACAAAAGCGTTAAAAGCTCCTCCATATAGAGAGTTGAACAACTTCGGACCATCAAAGCTGCTTTGTGTACACATTTTATTACTATCTTATAACAAATTTTACGCGTATAACCTCCATAGATTATTTCGATGTCAAAACCGCAACTTTCTATGACAAATAGACAAAATCGTTAGAAGGTCCTCGATAGAGAGAGTTGAGCAACTTCCGACCATTAAAGTTACTTAGTGTACACTTTTTATTGTTCTTCTATATCAAATTTTACAAGTATAAGCTTCCAAGATTATTTCGATGCCAAAACACCACCTTTCTATGACAAATGGGCAAAAACCGTTAAAATCAGCTCCATAGAGAGAGTTGAGCTAATTCGGACCATCAAAGTTGTTCGGTGTACACTTTTTACTGTTCTTCTATGTCAAATTTTATGACTATAAGCTTCGAATTATTTCGATGCCAAAACTCCAACTTTCTGTGATAAATGGACAAAACCGTTAAAAGCTCCTTCATTGAGAGAGTTGAGCAACTTCGGACCATTAAAGCTGCTCGGTGTAAACTTTTTATTGTTATTCTATGTCAAATTTTATGAGTATAAGCATCTTAAATTATTTCGATTCCAAAACCGCAACTTTCTATGACAAATAGACAAAATCGTTAAAAGCTCCTCCATAAAGAGAGTTCAGCAACTTCGGACCATCAAAGTTGCTCGGTGTACACTTTTTATTGTTCTTCTATGTCAAATTATACGTGTATAAGCTTCCAAGATTATTTTGATGCCAAAACACTACATTTCTATTAAAAATGGACAAAAACCGTTAAAACTACTCCATAGAGAGAGTTGAGCAACTTCGGACCATCAAAGCTGCTTGTTGTACACCTTTTGTTGTTCTCTTATATCAAATTTTTAGAGTATAAGCTCCATAGATTATTTCGATGCCAAAACCCCAACTTTGTAGACAAATGGACAAAACCGTTAAAGGCTCCTCCATGGATAGAATTCATTAATTCCGAATCATCATTGGTGATTGGTATACACTTTTTTTTATTGTTTCTTAATGTCAAAATTTACTAGTATTTGCTTCTTTGATTGTTTTGTTGTCAAGATAGCAAATTTCATTCTAAATTGGGAAAAACTATTAAAAACACTACTATAGAGAGAGTTAAGCAACTTCGGACCATCAAAGTTGCTCGGTGTACACTTTTTATTGTTCTTCTATGTCAAATTTTACGAGTATAGGCTTCCAAGATTATTTCCATGCCAAAACACCACCTTTCTATGACAAATAGACAAAAACCATTAAAAGCTCCTTCATAGAGAGAGTTGAGCAACTTCGGACCATCAAAGTTGCACGGTGTACACTTTTTATAGTTCTTCTAAGTCAAATTTTACGAGTATAAGCTTTCAAGACTATTTCGATGCCCAAACACCAACTTTCGATGACAAATGGACAAAACAGTTAAAACTTCCTCACTAGAGGGAGTTGAGTAATTCTGAAGCATCAAAGTTGCTCGGCGTACACTTTTTATTGTTCTCCTATGTCAAATTTTACGAGTATAAGCTCCATAGATTATTTTGATGCCAAAACCCCAAGTTTGTATCACAAATGGATAGAACCGGTAAAGGCTCTTTCATGGACAAAATGGAGTAATTTTGAATCATCAACGTTGATAGGTATTTACTTTTTATTGTTTTTTTATCTCCAAATTTACTAGTATTCGCTTCGTGGATTGTTTTGTTGTCAGGAGAACCAATTTCGTTCTAAATTGGGCAAAACTATTAAAAACACCTCCATCGACAGTGTTGAGCAATTTCGAACCATCAAACTTTCTCGGTGTACCCTTTTTGTTGTTCTTCTATGTCAAATTATATGAGTATAAGCCTCCAATATTATTTCGATGCCAAAACACCACCTTTCCATGACAAATGGGCAAAAACCATTAAAAGCTACTCCATAGAGAGAGTTGAGCTAATTCAGACCATCAAAGTTGCTCGGTGTACAATTTTTATTGTTCTTCTATGTCAAATTTTATGATTATAAGCTTCGTAAATTATTTCGATGCCAAAACTCCAACTTTCTATGATAAATGGACAAAACCGTTAAAAGATCCTTCATAGAGAGATTTGAGCAACTTCGGACCATTAAAGCTGCTCGGTGTACACTTTTTATTGTTATTCTATGTCAAATGTTATGAGTATAGGCATCTTAGATTATTTCGATGCCAAAACCGCAATATTTTGTGACAAAATGGACAAAATCGTTAAAAGCTCCTCCATAGAGAGAGTTGAGCAACTTCGGACCATCAAAGTTGCTCGGTGTACACTTTTTTGTTCTTATATGTCAAATTTTACGAGTATAAGCTTTCCAGATTATTTCGATGCCAAAACACAAACTTTTTATGACAAATGGACAAAATTGTTAAAAGCTCCTCCATAGAGAGAGTTGAGAAACTTCGGACCGTCAAAGTTGCTCAGTGTACACTTTTTATTATTCTTCTAATTCAAATTTTATGAGTATAAGCTTCGTAGATTATTTCGATGCCGAAACCGCATCTCTCTATGACAAATGAACAAAATCGTTACAAGTTCCTCCAATGAGAGAGTAGTGCAATTCCTAACCATCAAAGTTGCTCTGCACACACTTTTTACTATTCTCTTATGTCAAATATTACAAGTATAAGCTCCATAGATTATTTTGATACAAAACCCCAACTTTGTACACAAATTGACAAAACCGTTAAAGGCTCCTCCATTGATAGAATTGAGTAATTCAAAATGATCAACGTTGTTAGGTATGCACTTTTTTTTGTTTATTTACGTCCATATTTACTAGTATTCGCTTCGTAGATTGTTTTGTTGTCAAGAGAATCAATTTCGTTCTAAATTTGTCAAAACTATTAAAAACACATCCATCAAGAGAGTCGAACAATTTGGGACCATCAAAGTTGCATGGGGTACAATTTTTATTGTTCTTCTATGTCAAATTTTACGAGTTTAAACTTCCTAGATTATTTCGATGCCAAAACAATAACTTTCCATGACAAATAGAGAAAACCACTAAAAGCTCCTCCATAGAGAGAGTTGAGCAATTCCAAACAATCAAAGTTAATCGGCGTCCACTTTTTATTGTTCTCTTATGTCAAATTTTACGAGTACAAGCTCCGTAGATTATTTCGATGCCAAAACCATAACTTTGTATCACAAATGGATAAAACCGTTAAAGGCTCTTCCATGGATAAAATTGAGTAATTCTGAGTCATCAACGTTGATTGGTATGCGCTTTTTATTGTTTTTTATATCCAAATTTACTAGTATTCGCTTTGTGGATTGTTTTGTTGTCAAGAGAACCAATTTCGTTCTAAATTGGGCAAAACTACTAAAAACACCTCCATCGAGAGAGTTGTGCAATTTCGGACCATCAAAGTTGCTCGGTGTACACTATTTATTGTTTTTCTATGTCAAATTTTACAAGTATAAGCTTCCGAGATTATTTTGATGCCAAAACACCAACTTTCAAAGAGTAAAGAACAAAATTGTTGAAAGCTCTTCCATGGGGAGAGTTGAACAACTTTGGACCATCAAAGTTGTTCAATGTACACTTTTTATTATTATCTTATGTCAAAGTTTATGAGTATAACCTCCATAGATTATTTCGATGCCAAAACCCCAACTTTGTAGAGAAATGGACAAAACTGTTAAAGGCTCCTCCATGAATATAATTGATTAATTCCGAATCATCAACATGATAGGTATACACTTTTTATTGATTCTTTATGTCCAAAATTACTACTATTTTAGTTCATAGATTTTTTTGTTGTCAAGATAACAAATTTCATTCTAAATTGGACAAAACTATTAAAAACACCTCTAACGAGAAAGTTTAGCAATTTCGGACCGTCAAAGTTGCTCAGTGTATACATTTTATTGTTCTTCTATGTCAAATTTTATGAGTTTAAGCTTCCAATACTATTTCGATGCCAAAACACCAACTTTCTATGACAAATGGACAAAATCGTTAAAAGCTCCTCCATAGAGAGAGTTGAGTAAGTTCGGACCATCAAAGTTGCTCGGGGTAAACTTTTTATTTTCCTTCTATGTCAAATTTTATGAGTATAGACTTTCTAGATTATTTCGATGCCAAAACACCAATTTTCTATGACAAAGAGAAAAAATTATAAAAGGCTCCTCCATAGAGAGAGTTGAGCAACTTTGGACCATCAAAGTTGCTCGATGAAATGTTTTTATTTTTCTTCTATGTCAAATTTATGAGTATAAGCTTCCATGATTATTCCGATGAAAAAACACGAACTTTCTATGACAAATGGACAAAACCGTTAAAAGCTCCACCATAGAGAGAGTTGAGCAACTTCGAACTATCAATGTTACTCAGCGTACAATTTTTACTATTCTTCTATGTCAAAACACTAACTTTGTATCACAAATGGACAAAATCATTAAAAGTTCCTCCACGGAGAGAGTTGAGCAATTACAAACCATCAAAGTTGCTCGGCCCACACTTTTTACTATTATCTTTTTACGAGCATAAGCTCCATTGATTATTTGGATGCCGAAACCCCAACTTTGTATCACAAATGGACAAAATCGTTAAAGGCTCTTCCATGGATAGAATTGAGTAATTTCGAATCATCAACGTTGATAGGTATTTACTTTTTATTGTTTTTTTCCCAAATTTACTAGTATTTGCTTCGTAGATTGTTCTGTTGTCAAGAGAACCAATTTCATTCTAAATTGGGTAAAACTATAAAAAAACACCTCCATCGAGATAGTTGTGAAATTTCGGACCATCAAACTTGCTCGATGTACACTTTTTATTGTTCTTTTATCTTAAAGTTTATGAGTATAAGCTTTCGAGATTATTTCGATACCAAAATACCAATTTTCAAAGACTAACAGACAAAACCGTTAAAAGCTCCTCCATAGAGAGAGTTGAACAACTTCAGACCATCAAAGCTGCTCGGTGTACACTTTTTATTACTATCTTATGTCAAATTTTATGCGTATAACCTCCATAGATTATTTCTCTGTCAAAACCATAATTTTTTATGACAAATAGACAAAATCGTTAAAAGCTCCTCCATAGAGAGAGTTGAGCAACTTCGGACCATTAAAGTTGCTCGGTGTACACTTTTTATTGTTCTTCTCTGTCAAATTTTACGAGGATAAGCTTTCAAGATTAATTCGATGGCAAAAGACCAAGTTTTTATGGTAAATGGACAAAAACATTAAAAGCTGTTCCAAAGAGAATGTTGAGCAACTTCGGACCATCAAAGTTCCTCAACGTACCCTTTTTACTATTCTTCTTTCTAAAATTTTACGAGTATAAGCTTCCTATATTATTTCGATGCCAAAACCCCAACTTTGTATCACAAATGAACAAAATCGTTAAAAGTTCCTCCATTGAGAGAGTTGAGCAATTGCGAACCATCAAAGTTGCTCGGCGCACACTTTTTACTGTTGTCTTATGTCAAATTTTACGAGTATAAGCTCCATAGATTATTTCGATGCCAAAACCCTAACTTTGTATCACAAATGGACAAAACCGTTAAAGGCTCTTCCATGGATAGAATTCAGTAATTCAGAATCATCAACGTTGAAAGGTATTTACTTTTTATTGTTTTTTTATTTCAAATTTGTTAGTATTCGCTTCGTAGATTGTTTTGTTGTCAAGAGAACCAATTTCCCTCTAAATTGGGTAAAACTATTTAAAACACCTCCATCGAGAGAGTTGAGCAATTTTAGATCATCAAACTTGCTCAGTGTACACTTTTTATTGTTCTTCTATGTCAAAGTGTATGAGTATAGGCTTACGAGATTATTTCGATGCCAAAACACAAACTTTCAAAGACTAATGAAGAAAACCGTTAAAAGCTCCACCATAGAGAGAGTTGAGCAACTTCAAACCATCAAAGCACTCCGTGTACAATTTTGATTACTATCTTATGTCAAATTTTATGAGTATAGGCTTCCAACATTATTTCGATGCCAAAACTGCAACTTTCTATCATAAATGGAGAAAATCGTTAAAAGCTCCTCCATAGAGAGAGTTGAGCAACTTCGGACCATCAAAGTTGCTCGGTGTACACTTTTTATTGTTCTTCTATGTCAAATTACACGAGTATAAGCTTCCAAGATTATTTCGATGCCAAAACACCACCTGTATATGACAATTGGGCAAAAACCGTTAAAAGCAACTTCATAGAAAGAGTTGAGCTAATTTGGACCGTCAAAGTTGCTCAGTGTACACTTTTTATTATTCTTCTATGTCAAATTTTACGAGTATAAGCTTCGTAAAATATTTCGATGCCAAAATTCGAACTTTCTATGATAAATGGACAAAACCGTTAAAAGCTCCTTCATAGATAGAGTTGAGCAACTTCGGACCATGAAAGCTGCTTGGTGTACACTTTTTATTGTTGTTATATGTCAAATTTTATGAGTATAAGCATCTTAGATTATTTTGATGCCAAACCGCAACTTTCAATGACAAATAGACAAAATCGTTAAAAGCTCCTGCATAGAGATAGTTGAGCAACTTCGGACCATTAAAGTTTCTCGCTGTATACTTTTTATTGTTCTTTTATGTCAAATTTTACGAGTATAAGCTTCCAAGACTATTTCGATGCCAAAACACGACCTTTCTATGACAAATGGACAAAAACCCTTAAAAGGTACTCCATAGAGAGAGTTGAGCAATTTCGGAATATCAAAGTTGCTCGGTGTACAATTTTTATTGTTCTTCTATGTCAAATTTTACGAGTATAACCTTCCAAAATTATTTCGATGCCAAAACACCACCTTTCTATGACAAATGAACAAAAATCATTAAAAGCTCCTCAATAGAGAGAGTTGAACAACTTCAGACCATCAAAGCTGCTCGGTGTACACTTTTTATTACTATCTTATGTCAAATTTTACGCGTATAACCTCCATAGATTATTTCTATGTCAAAACCATAATTTTTTATGACAAATAGACAAAATCGTTAAAAGCTCCTCCATAGAGAGAGTTGAGCAACTTCGGACCATTAAAGTTGCTCGGTGTACACTTTTTATTGTTCTTCTCTATCAAATTTTACGAGTATAAGCTTTCAAGATTAATTCGATGGCAAAAGACCAAGTTTTTATGGCAAATGGAAAAAAACATTAAAAGCTGTTCCAAAGAGAATGTTGAGCAACTTCGGACCATCAAAGTTCCTCAACGTACCCTTTTTACTATTCTTCTTTCTCAAATTTTACGAGTATAAGCTTCCTATATTATTTCGATGCCAAAACCCCAACTTTGTATCACAAATGAACAAAATCGTTAAAAGTTCCTCCATTGAGAGAGTTGAGCAATTGCGAACCATCAAAGTTGCTCGACGCACACTTTTTACTGTTGTCTTATGTCAAATTTTACGAGTATAAGCTTCCAAGATTATTTCGATGCCAAAACCGCAACTTTCTATCATAAATGGAGAAAATCGTTAAAAGCTCCTCCATAGAGAGAGTTGAGCAACTTCGGACCATCAAAGTTGCTCGGTGTACACTTTTTATTGTTCTTCTATGTCAAATTATACGAGTATAAGCTTCCAAGATTATTTCGATGCCAAAACACCACCTTTATATGACAATTGGGCAAAAACCGTTAAAAGCAACTTCATAGAGAGAGTTGAGCTAATTTGGACCATCAAAGTTGCTCAGTGTACACTTTTTATTGTTCTTCTATGTCAAATTTTATGAGTATAAGCTTCGTAAAATATTTCGATGCCAAAATTCGAACTTTCTATGATAAATGGACAAAACCGTTAAAAGCTCCGTCATAGAGAGAGTTGAGCAACTTCGGACCATGAAAGCTGCTTGGTGTACATTTTTATTGTTGTTATATGTCAAATTTTATGAGTATAAGCATCTTAGATTATTTTGATGCCAAACCGCAACTTTCAATGACAAATAGACAAAATCGTTAAAAGCTCCTGCATAGAGAGAGTTGAGCAACTTCGGACAATTAAAGTTTCTCGCTGTATACTTTTTATTGTTCTTTTATGTCAAATTTTACGAGTATAAGCTTCCAAGACTATTTCGATGCCAAAACACGACCTTTCTATGACAAATGGACAAAAACCCTTAAAAGGTACTCCATAGAGAGAGTTGAGCAACTTCGGAATATCAAAGTTGCTCGGTGTACAATTTTTATTGTTCTTCTATGTCAAATTTTACGAGTATAACCTTCCAAAATTATTTCGATGCCAAAACACCACCTTTCTATGACAAATAGACAAAAATCATTAAAAGCTCCTCAATAGAGAGAGTTGAGTAATTACGAACCATCAAAGTAGCTCGGCATACACTTTTTATTGTTCCCCTATGTCTAATTTTTTGAGTATAAACTCCATAGATTATTTCGATGCCAAAACCCCAACTTTGTATTATAAAAGGACAGAATCGTTAAAGGCTCTTCCATGGATAGAATTGAGTAATTCTGAATCATCAACGTTGATAGGTATTTTCTTTTAATTGTTTTTTATGTCCAAATTTACTAGTATTCGTTTCGTAGATTGTTTTCTTGTCAAGATAACAAATTTCATTCTAAATTGGGCAAAACTATTAAAAACACCTCCAATGAGAGAGTTGAGCAATTCCGGACCGTCAAATTTGCTCGGTGTACACCATTCATTGTTCTTCTATGTCAAATTTTACGAGTATAAGCTTCCAAGACTATTTTCATGCCAAAATATCACCTTTCTTTGACAAATGGACAAAAACCGTTAAAGGCTCCTCCATAGAGAGAGTTGAGCAACTTCGGACCATCAAACTTGCTCGGTGTACACCTTCTATTATTCTTCTGTGTCACATTTTACGAGGATAAGCTTTCAAGACTATTTTCATGCCGAAACTCCACATTTCTATGACAAATGGACTAAAACTGTTTAAAGCTCCTCCACAGAGAGAGTTGAGCAACATCGGACCATCAAAGTTGCTCGGTGTATACTTTTTATTATTATTACATGTCAAATTTTATGAGTATAAGCTTCTTAGATTATTTCGATGTCAAACAACAACTTTCAAAGACTAATGGACAAAATCTTTAAAAGCTCCTCCATAGAGAGAGTTGAGCACTTTTGTGCTGGGTTTGAATATCTCATACACAGCGGAAGTTTAAAATTTTTATTGAAACCCTCCAGAGAATCCATGTGAAAGGGCATAATCGGTGATGAAGAGTTACCTCTTGGAGTGCAGAAATCAACCGATTGCTTGGCTTGAAAGATCCGAATCAACCGCACTATCCAACCGAACAGCACGCCTCTATGGTATCCACACGAACAAGCCAAAGATTGCTTCTTCAGGTTATGCTAGTAACTAGGAGAAGGACACAAATCTATTTTCTCTCAACTCACTCTACCAAGTAAAATCGAAAAGGCCCAAATCTCCTTAAAGAAAAAAACCCACGTTTTTGGACTCTTGACCATAGTCAATTAATCTTATTAATTAAACCGGTAATGGACCTTACATAAAGCCCAAAGCCCAAACGTAATATGTTGTTCTTAAATAACATAATCTTTGACTTATTCTATGTGTGTGACCCTATAGGTTCTCGTTATGTTGGCAGTGAAACTAAAATCATATTCTAGCATCACAAACAATGAGAGGTATCTAGCAACACATCATTGTTACCAAAATAACTAGAATGTCAATGATTCGACATAACCTTTATTTATAACCAATTTATATGTAGTCCCTTTGTCCTTAATATCTTGATTAACATCGAGGCATGGAATGTGTCATCCTCGTATATGTTAATCTATGTGTTTCTTGATTCCGAGTAGACTATTAAAAAACAAACGAAATCAATATCACATATTGATTCATTTGAGCACGGCCATGCATTTCTAAATCTCACTCAATCAGGGGGCCCACGGATATCACTCCTGTTATATAAAAGGGACAAATACCATCTAGGTCACTCACATCCCTCCACATGATGCGTGATATACCCAATCACTGACTTTATAGCCAACCGTTTTACAAGTGACGTTAGACAGTATCAAAGTGTATAACTCCTCATGTTGGGAACCGTAGTGATTTCAGGTTAAAGGAAAACATATATCATTGTCACTGTGAGAATAGCTTATGACATTCATATAACAATCCATGTAGTATTCTCATGTTGGGTCTGTCCAGTACTTCCCGTTCTCTAACAAGTACCTATGTATTGATTTGATATCTCATATCCATGACTCGCAAGATTTAGTCATCAATCAACCTACATACTAGTCTCAACGTATTAATGTTATCCCATTTAACAATAATACTCGACTAGGGACGTTTAGGAATAGTGTTCTATATACATCTATGATGATCTCACGTTCAAGTCACACACTTGTAGTCTCACAGCATCGAACCAAATATTCTAGGGATATTTATCATAATCATTTATATAGTGCAGATAAATAATTCATAACAAATAAAGTACCTCAATATAACATAATAAATGTATGCTAATACAATCATCCCATGATTGGCTCCTAGAGCATACACCAACATTTTGGACCATCAAAGTTGCTCAGTGTACACTTTTTATTGTTCTTCTATGTCAAATTATATTAGTATAGGCTTTCAAGATTATTTCGATGCAAAAACACCACGTTTCTATGACAAATTGGCAAAAACCGTTAAAAGCTACTCCATAGAGAGACTTGAGTAACTTCGGACCATCAAAATTGCTCGCTGTATACTTTTTATTGTTGTTCTACGTCAAATTTTATGAGTATAAGCTTCCTAGATTATTTCGATGCCCAAACTCCAACTTTCTATGACAAATGGACAAAACCGGTAAAAGCTGCTATATAGATAGAGTTGAGAAACTTTAGGCCATCAAAGCTCCTTGGTGTACACTTTTTATTATTCTCTTATGTCAAATTTTATGAGTATAAGCTCCATAGATTATTCTGATGACAAAACCCCAACTTTGTACACAAATGGACAAAATCGTTAAAGGCTCCTCCATGGATAGAATTGAGTAATTCCGAATCATCAACGTTGATAGGTATACACTTTTTATTGTTTTTTATGTCGAAATTTACCAGTATTTGCTTTGTAGATTGTTTTGTTGTCAAGATAACAAATTTCGTTCTAAATTGGGCAAACTATAAAAACACCTCCAACGAGAGAGTTGAGCAATTCCGGACCATCAAAGTTGCTCGGTGTACACTTTTAATGTTCTTCTATGTCAAATTTTACGAGTATAAGCTTCCAAGATTATTTCGATGCCAAAACATGAACTTTCTATGACAAATGGACAAAACTGTTAAAAGCTCCTCCATAGAGAGAGTTGAGAAACTTCACACAATCAAAGTTGCTCGGTGTACACTTTTTATTGTTCTTCTATGTCAAATTTTATGAGTATAAGGTTCCTTGATTATTTCGATGCCGAAACTGCAACTCTCTATGACAAATCGACAAAATCGTTAAAAGTTCCTCCAATAAGAGAGTAGAGCAATTTCGAACCATCAAAGTTGCTCGGCACACACTTTTTACTATTCTCCTATGTCAAATTTTATGAGTATAAGTTCCATAGATTATTTCGATGCAAAACCCCAACTTTGTACACAAATGGACAAAATCGTTAAAGGCTCCTTCATGGATAGAATTGAGTAATTCAAAATGATCAACGTTGATAGGTATGCACTTTTTATTGTTTACTTACGTCCATATTTACTAGTATTCGCTTCGTAGATTTTTTTGTTTTCAAGAGAATAAATTTCGTTCTAAATTGGGCAAAACTATTAAAAACACATCCATCGAGAGAGTTTAGCAATTTGGGACCATCAAAGTTACACGGTGTACACTTTTTATTGTTCTTCTATGTCAAGTTTTACTAGTTTAAGCTTCCTCGATTATTTCAACGCCAAAACACTAACTTTCAATGACAAATAGACAAAACCGTTAAAAGCTCCTCCATAGAGAGAGTTGAGCAATTTCAAACCATCAAAGTTAATCAGCTTCCACTTTTTATTGTTCTCTTATGTCAAATTTTACGAGTACAAGCTCCATAGATTATTTCGATGCCAAAACCGCAACTTTCTATCACAAATGGATAAAACCGTTAAAGGCTCTTCCATGGATAGAATTGAGTAATTCTGAATCCACAACGTTGATTGATGTGCACTTTTTATTATTTTTTTATGTCCAAATTTACTAGTATTCGCTTTGTGGATTGTTTTGTTGTCAAGAGAACCAATTTTGTTCGAAATTGGGAAAACTATTAAAAACACCTCCATCGAGTGAGTAGAGAAATTTCAGACCACCCCAGTTGCTCGGCGTACACTCTTTATTGTTCTTCTATGTCAAATTTTACGAGTATTAGCTTCCGAGATTATTTCGATGCCAAAACACCAACTTTCAAAGACTAAAGGATAAAAGCGTTAAAAGCTGCTCGGTGTACACTTTTTATTATTATCTTATGTCAAATTTTACGAGTATAACCTCCATAGATTATTTCGATGCCAAAACCCCAACTTTGTACACAAATGGACAAACCCGTTAAAGGCTCCTCCTTGAATAGAATTGATTAATTTTGAATCATCAACGTTGATACATATACACTTTTTATTGATTCTTTATGTCCAAATTTACTAGTATTCGCTTCGTAGATTTTTTTCTTGTCAAGATAACAAATTTCATTCTAAATTAGGCAAGACTATTAAAAACAACTCCAATGAGAGATAAGAAATTTCGGACCATCAAAGTTACTCGGGGTATACCTTTTATTGTTGTTCTATGTTAAATTTTATGAGTATAGGCTTCCTAGATTATTTCGATGCCAAAACACCAATTTTCTATGAAAAATAGACAAAATAGTTAAAATCTCCTCCATAGAGAGAGTTGAGCAATATTGGACCATCAAACCTGCTCGGTCTACACTTTTTATTGTTCTTCTATGTCAAATTTTAGGAGTATAAGCTTCCATGATTTTTTCGATGCCAAAACACGAACTTTCTATGAAAAATGGACAAAACCGTTAAAAGCTCCTCCATAGAGAGAGTTGAGCAACTTCGGACCATCAAAGTTACTCAGCGTACACCTTTTACTATTCTCTTATGTCAAATTTTAAGAGTATAAGCTTCCAAGATTATTTCGATGCCAAAATCGCAACTTTCTATGAAAATTGAAAAAATCGTTAAAAGCTTTTCCATAGAGAGAGTTGAGCAACTTCGGACCATCAAAGTTGATCGATGTACAATTTTTATTATTTTTCTATGTCAAATTATACTAGTATAAGCTTCCAAGATTATTGCGATCCCAAAACACCACATTTCTATGACAAATGGGCAAAAACCGTTAAAAGCTACTCCATAGAGAGCGTTGAGCAAATTCGGACCATCAAAGTTGCTCGGTGTACACTTTTTATTATTCTTCTATGTCAAATTTTACGAGTATATGCTTCCTAAATTCTTTCGATGCCAAAACTCCAACTTTTTAGGACAAATGGACAAAACCATTAAAAGCTCATCCATAGAGAGAGTTGAGCAACTTCGGACCATTAAATCTGCTCGGTGTACACTTTTTATTGTTCTCTTATGTAAAATTTTACTAGTTTAAACTCCATAGATTATTTCGATGCCAAAACACCAACTTTGTACACAGGAGGACAAAAACGTTAAAGGCTCCTCCATGGATAGAATTGAGTAATTCCGAATCATCAACATTGATAAGGATACACTTTTTATTGTTTTTTTATGTCCAAATTTACTAGTATTCGCTTCGTAGATTGTTTTGTTGTCAAGATAACAAATTTCGTTCTAAATTGGGCAAAACTATTAAAAACACCTCCAACGGGAGAGTTGATTAATTTCGAATTGTCAAAGTTGCTCGGTGTACACCTTTTATTGTTCTTCTATGTCACATTTTACAAGTATAATGTCATGCCCCGTTTCTGGAGACGCGACTGGGTGCTCTCTCCGCACCCTTCCTAGGTCACTAGTGTGAACATCCGGGATCAACCGGAAATCCGGCGGCACCTCCCCGTATATCGGAGAGCGCCCACCTACATCAGAAACGCAGCAACAACAACATCACACTAGCAACCTAGCAAACATAGGCCTCGGGCCTCAACCACATGGAATCCTGACCCTAGGCCTCAGGCCATCCACTACCAGCATGCACAAACTGATGGCATCACATATAAATCAACACACAGATTTATAACACATCAATTATAACCATATATCAACATCTACATCTACCTACAAGCACCACCGTGACAAATGGTTATATTCTCTCAACATAGATATACTACATACACCCACATGCATAGAGTATATCTCTAGCACCCTATTCTATCCAGGGCCATCCATGTCATGACCTGCTCACCGATCCGCAGCACCAGTACCCGTACCAGTGTCTCCTGTGGAAGGAAGAAAGTAAAGGAGTGAGCTAGAAGCTCAGTAGGGTATGAAGTAAACATCAATATAAGCTAAAACAAAGGAAAGTAATGCATCAATATGTTCCTACCACATGAACGTATACTCAAAAATTCACATCAACATTTACCCGGATAACCCTTTCGGAGCATAACAACCACAATATCATTGCAACTCAATGAAATATTGCACGGGAGCAAGCTCACCACAACCAACCACTCCTAGGATCATCCGGTTGCGTGAACCTATCACGCCCGCACCCCACAAGGCAAGTCACTCTTGACCTTACCCCTAATGCGTTATCCTACTTGGAGTTCACATGACTCAGTGGTAACTCTCATCACCTCGTCATCCCCCCAAGTAGCTTTCAAGAAACCTAAAGGTTCCCGAGTCCATACCCGGTCCCCCATGCAACTCTAATGCATTATGTCATGACATGCTGAATAGATATATATATGAACAACCTACATATATATATACATAACTACCATGATGCATGAATGGAAATCACATCGTGTCCATAGGAGATGGAACACACACACTCGAGTCATGCAACATCAAGAATCAACAAGAATCACAACTAGGGTTCGTTTCCCCTTAGGAGCAATTAAGGCGGAAACACAAATGGAACGACCAATGAGGAATCGAAAAGCTCTTTACATATCGAAAGCGAACGATAGAAAGTATGGTTGAAAATCCTCTACCTCGTGTCGAGTAAATTACCACAATTTCCCAAATTTCGTTCCTAGAGTTTCGGTTTGCCCAAACCTACAATGTGGCATAACTGAACCCTCACAAGCATCAATAAACAACCAACAACTCATATAAACGTCAATTCAATCCATAAATTCGAAATTACTCACCTTCTCTCTCTAGAAATTTCTCCAAAATCCTCCAAACTCAACCCAAGCCCAACTCTACTCCAAATCACAAACCAATCTACATAAACATCCAAAATCAACCTATTAACAATATATCTAAAGCATAGCACTCAACTCTTCAAGAATCTAGCAAATCTAGAAAAACCTAGAATTTACAAAAACTATGAAAACTTACCAAATCACTTGAATCAACCTTGAATCTTCTTTACTTAGCTTCAATGGTCATCAATCTTCATTCCCCAAGCCAAAATCTTGCTAAAATCACTTTCTCTCTCTTCTTCTCTCTCTCTTTCTCTCTCTACTCGGGAGCTTCTCCAAGAAAATATGAAGAAATGTCTAAAAACTGGCTTAAAAACTGATTTCCCGATAACCGTCCGGACGCCCCAAGTGACCGTCCGGACGCTTCACTGTTCTCTCAACACTCTGCCCACCTCGTAGGCTTAACCGTCCGGACGCCTCGTTAGACCGTCCGGACGGTCTACTGTTCACAGCACCAAAATTTTCTCTAAAAATGAATCTACCCCAGTTCCTTCACAAACCGTCCGGACGGCTGTTTTAACCGTCCGGATGGTTCCTGTTTTCCAGAAACCAAGTTTTTCTCACTTTTATTTTCCGGCTCGGTTGAAGCTTCCATTTGATATATTACGGGCCCGAAACGGACATGTATACTAAAAGTTATGCCCCATTTACCGAACCAAGCTCCAAAACTATTTTTCCATGATTTCGTACTTCTCGGATCATCCGTTTTACAACTCAAAACTAAAATTTTGGGTCGGGGTTTCACATATAAGCTTCCAAGACTAGTTCGATGCCAAGACACCAACTTTCTATGACAAATGGACAAAACTGTTAAAAGCTCCTCCATAGAGAGATTTGAACGACTTCGGACCATAAAAGTTGCTCGGGATATACTTTTTATTTTTCTTCTATATCAATGTTTATAACTATAGGCTTCCTAGATTATTTCCATGCCCAAACCCCAACTTTCTATGACAAATGGACAAAATCGTTAAAAGCTCCTCCATAGAGAGAGTTGAGAAACTTCGGACTATAAAAGTTTCTCGGTGTACACTTTTTATTATTCTTCTATGTCAGATTTTATGAGTATAAGCTTTCATGATTATTTTGATGCCAAAACACCAACTTTCCTTGACAAATTGAAAAAACTGTTAAAAGCTCCTCCATAGAGAGAGTTGAACAACTTTGGACCATGAAAGTTAATCAGCATACACTTTTTACTATTCTTCTATGTCAAATTTTACGAGTATAGGTTTCGTAGATTGTTTTGTTGTCAAGATAACAAATTTCATTCTAAATTGGGCAAAACTATTAAAAACACCTCCAACAGGAGAGTTGAGCAATTTCGAACCGTCAAGTTTGCTCGGTGTACACCTTTTATTGTTCTTCAATGTCACATTTTACGAGTATAAGCTTCCAAGACTATTTCGATGCGAAAACACCAACTTTGTATGACAAATGGACAAAACCGTTAAACGCCTCAATATAGTGACAGTTGAGCAACTTTGGACCATCAAAGCTGCTCGGGTACACTTTTTATTGTTCTTCTATGTTAAATTGTATGAGTATATGCTTTCTAGATTATTACGATGCCAAAACCCCAACTTTCTATGACAAATGGACCAAATCGTTAAAAGCTCCTCCATATAGAGAGTTGAGCAACTTCGAACCGTCAAAGTTTCTCGGTGTACACGGTTTATTGTTCTTTTATGTCAAATTTTATGAGTATAAGCTTCCATGATTATTTCGATGCCAAAACACCAACTTTCTATGAGAAATTGGCATAACCGGTAAAAGCACCTCCATAAAGAGAATTAAGCAACTTCGGACCATCAAAGTTGCTCGAGGTACACTTTTTATTGTTCTTCTATGTCAAATTTTATGAGTATAAGTTTCGTAAATTGTTTTGCTGTCAAGATACCAAATTTCATTCTAAATTAGGCAAAACTATTAAAGGCACCTCCAATGGGAGAGTTGAGCAATTTCGGACCGTCAAATTTGCTCGGTGTACTCCTTTTATTGTTCTTTTATGTCACATTTTACGAGTATAATTTTCCTAGACTATTTCGATCCCAAACACTAACTTTCTATGACAAATGGACAAAACCGTTAAAAGCTCCTCCATTGAGAGAGTTGAGCAACTTCGGACCATCAAAGTTGCTCAGGGTGCACTTTTTATTGTTCTTCTATGTTAAATTTTATGAGTATAGGCTTCCTTGATTATGTCGATGCTAAAACCCCAACTTTCTATGACAAATGGACAAAATCGTTAAAAGGTCCTCCATAGAGAGAGTTGACCAACTTTGTACCATCAAAATTGCTCGGTGTACACTTTTTATTGTACTTCTATCTCAAATTTTACGAGTATAAGCTTCCATGATTATTTCGATGCCAAAACACCAACTTTCTATGACAAATTGACAAAACCATTAAAAGCTCCTCCATAGAGAGAGTGGGGCAACTTCGGACCATCAAAGTTGAACGGTGTACATTTTTTATTGTTCTTCTATGTCAAATTTTATGAGTATAGGCTTCCAAGATTATTTCGATACCAAAACCCCAACTTTCTATGACAAATGGACAAAATCGTTAAAAGGACCTCCATAGAGAGAGTTGAGCAACTTCGGACCATCAAAGTTAATCAGCATACACTTTTTACTATTCTTCTATGTCAAATTTTACGAGTATTAGTTTCGTAGATTGTTTTGCTGTCAAGATAACAAATTTCATTCTAAATTGGGCAAAACAATTAAACCACCTCCAACGGGGAGTTGAGCAATTTCGGACCTTCAAAGTTGCTCGGTGTACTCCTTTTATTGTTCTTCTATGTCACATTTTACGAGTATAAGCTTCCAAGACTATTTCGATGCCAAAACACCAACTTTCTATGACAAATGGACAAAACTGTTAAAAGCTCCTCCATAGAGAGAGTTGAGCAACTTCGGACCATCAAAGTTGCTCGTGGTGCACTTTTTATTGTTCTTCTATGTTAAATTTTATGACTATATGCTTCCTAGATTATTTCGATGCCAAAATCCCAACTTTGTATGACAAATGGACAAAATCGTTAAAAGCTCCTCCATAGAGAGAGTTGAGCAACTTTGGACCATCAAAGTTGCTCGGTGTACAGTTTTTATTGTTCTTCTATGTCAAATTTTATGAGTATAAGCTTTCTTGATTATTTCGATGCCAAATAACCAACTTTCTATGACAAATTGAAAAAACCGTTAAAAGCTCCGCCATAGAGATTGTTGAGCAACTTCAGACCATCAAAGTTACTCAGCGTACACTTTTTAATATTCTTCTATGTCAAATTTTACGAGTATAAGTTTCGTAGATTGTTTTGTTGTCAAGATGACAAATGTCATTCTAAATTGGGCAAAACTGTTAAAAACACCTCCATTGGGAGAGATGAGCAATTTCGAACCGTCAAAGTTGCTCGGTGTACACCTTTTATTGTTCTTCTATGTCACATTTTACGAGTATAAGCTTCCAAGACTATTTCGATGCCAAAACATGAACTTTCTGTAACAAATGGGCAAAACTGTTAAAAGGTCATACATAGAGAGATTTGAGCAACTTCGGACGATCAAAGTTGCTCGGGGTACACTTTTTATTGTTCTTATATGTTAAAATTTATGAGTATAGGCTTTCTAGATTATTTCCATGCCAAAACCCCAACTTTCTATGACAAATGGACGAAATCCTTAAAAGCTCCTCCATAGAGAGAGTTGAGCAACTTCTGACCATCAAAGTTGCTCTAGGTACACTTTTTATTGTTCTTCTATGTCAAATTTTATGAGTATAGGCTTCCTCGATTATTTCGTTGCGAAAACCCCAACTTTCTTTGACAAATGGACAAAATCGATAAAAGCTCCTCCATAGACAGAGTTGAGAAACTTCAGAACATCAAAATTGCTTGGTGTACACTTTTTATTGTTCTTGTATGTCAAATTTTACAAGTATAAGCTTCCTAGATTATTTCGATGCCCAAACTCCAACTTTCTATGACAAATGGACAAAACCGGTAAAAGCTGCTGTATAGATAGAGTTGAGCAACTTTAGGCCATCAAAGCTCTTTGGTGTACACTTTTTATTGTTCTCTTATGTCAAATTTTATGAGTATAAGCTCCATAGATTATTCTGATGACAAAACCCCAACTTTGTACACAAATGGACAAAATCGTTAAAGGCTCCTCCATGGATAGAATTGAGTAATTCCGAATCATCAACGTTGATAGGTATACACTTTTTATTGTTTTTATGTCAAAATTTACCAGTATTTGCTTTGTAGATTGTTTTGTTGTCAAGATAACAAATTTCGTTCTAAATTGGGCAAACTATAAAAACACCTCCAACGAGAGAGTTGAGCAATTCCGGACCATCAAAGTTGCTCGGTGTACACTTTTAATGTTCTTCTATGTCAAATTTTACGAGTATAAGCTTCCAAGATTATTTCGATGCCAAAACATGAACTTTCTATGACAAATGGACAAAACCGTTAAAAGCTCCTCCATAGAGAGAGTTGAGAAACTTCAGACAATCAAAGTTGCTCGGTGTACACTTTTTATTGTTCTTCTATGTCAAATTTTATGAGTATAAGGTTCCTTGATTATTTCGATGCCGAAACTGCAACTCTCTATGACAAATCGACAAAATCGTTAAAAGTTCCTCCAATAAGAGAGTAGAGCAATTCCGAACCATCAAAGTTGCTCGGCACACACTTTTTACTATTCTCCTATGTCAAATTTTATGAGTATAAGTTCCATAGATTATTTCGATGCAAAACCCCAACTTTGTACACAAATGGACAAAATCGTTAAAGGCTCCTTCATGGATAGAATTGAGTAATTCAAAATGATCAACGTTGATAGGTATGCACTTTTTATTGTTTATTTACGTCCATATTTACTAGTATTCGCTTCGTAGATTTTTTTGTTTTCAAGAGAATAAATTTCGTTCTAAATTGGGCAAAACTATTAAAAACACATCCATCGAGAGAGTTTAGCAATTTGGGACCATCAAAGTTACACGGTGTACACTTTTTATTGTTCTTCTATGTCAAGTTTTACTAGTTTAAGCTTCCTCGATTATTTCAACGCCAAAACACTAACTTTCAATGACAAATAGACAAAACCGTTAAAAGCTCCTCCATAGAGAGAGTTGAGCAATTTCAAACCATCAAAGTTAATCAGCTTCCACTTTTTATTGTTCTCTTATGTCAAATTTTACGAGTACAAGCTCCATAGATTATTTCGATGCCAAAACCGCAACTTTGTATCACAAATGGATAAAACCGTTAAAGGCTCTTCCATGGATAGAATTGAGTAATTCTGAATCCACAACGTTGATTGGTGTGCACTTTTTATTGTTTTTTTATGTCCAAATTTACTAGTATTCGCTTTGTGGATTGTTTTGTTGTCAAGAGAACCAATTTTGTTCGAAATTGGGAAAACTATTAAAAACACCTCCATCGAGTGAGTAGAGAAATTTCAGACCACCCCAGTTGCTCGGCGTACACTCTTTATTGTTCTTCTATGTCAAATTTTACGAGTATTAGCTTCCGAGATTATTTCGATGCCAAAACACCAACTTTCAAAGACTAAAGGATAAAAGCGTTAAAAGCTGCTCGGTGTACACTTTTTATTATTATCTTCTGTCAAATTTTATGAGTATAACCTCCATAGATTATTTCGATGCCAAAACCCCAACTTTGTACACAAATTGACAAACCCGTTAAAGGCTCCTCCCTGAATAGAATTGATTAATTTTGAATCATCAACGTTGATACATATACACTTTTTATTGATTCTTTATGTCCAAATTTACTAGTATTCGCTTCGTAGATTTTTTTCTTGTCAAGATAACAAATTTCATTGTAAATTAGGCAAAACTATTAAAAACAACTCCAATGAGAGAGTTAAGAAATTTCGGACCATCAAAGTTACTCAGGGTATACCTTTTATTGTTGTTCTATGTTAAATTTTATGAGTATAGGCTTCCTAGATTATTTCGATCCCAAAACACCAATTTTCTATGAAAAATAGACAAAATAGTTAAAATCTCCTCCATAGAGAGAGTTGAGCAATATTGGACCATCAAACCTGCTCGGTCTACACTTTTTATTGTTCTTCTATGTCAAATTTTAGGAGTATAAGCTTCCATGATTTTTTCGATGCCAAAACACGAACTTTCTATGAAAAATGGACAAAACCGTTAAAAGCTCCTCCATAGAGAGAGTTGAGAAACTTCGGACCATAAAAGTTTCTCGGTTTACACTTTTTATTATTCTTCTATGTCAGATTTTATGAGTATAAGCTTCGTAGATTATTTTGATGCCAAAACACCAACTTTCCTTGAAAAATTGAAAAAACTGTTAAAAGCTCCTCCATAGAGAGAGTTGAACAACTTTGGACCATGAAAGTTAATCAGCATACACTTTTTACTATTCTTCTATGTCAAATTTTACGAGTATAGGTTTCGTAGATTGTTTTGTTGTCAAGATAACAAATTTCATTCTAAATTGGGCAAAACTATTAAAAACACCTCCAACGGGAGAGTTGAGCAATTTCGGACCGTCAAGTTTGATCGGTGTACACCTTTTATTGTTCTTCAATGTCACATTTTACGAGTATAAGCTTCGAAGACTATTTCGATGCGAAAACACCAACTTTGTATGACAAATGGACAAAACCGTTAAACGCCTCAATATAGTGACAGTTGAGCAACTTCGGACCATCAAATCTGCTCGGGTCCACTTTTTATTGTTCTTCTATGTTAAATTGTATGAGTATAGGCTTTCTGGATTATTACGATGCCAAAACCCCAACTTTCTATGACAAATGGACAAAGTCGTTAAAAGCTCCTCCATATAGAGAGTTGAGCAACTTCGGACCGTCAAAGTTTCTCGGTGTACACTTTTTATTGTTCTTTTATGTCAAATTTTATGAGTATAAGCTTCCACGATTATTTCGATGCCAAAACACCAACTTTCTATGAGAAATTGGCATAACCGGTAAAAGCTCCTCCATAAAGAGAATTAAGCAACTTCGGACCATCAAAGTTGCTCGGGTTACACTTTTTATTGTTCTTCTATGTCAAATTTTATGAGTATAAGTTTCGTAAATTGTTTTGCTGTCAAGATACCAAATTTCATTCTAAATTAAGCAAAACTATTAAAAGCACCTCCAATGGGAGAGTTGAGCAATTTCGGACCGTCAAATTTGCTCGGTGTACTCCTTTTATTGTTCTTTTTTGTCACATTTTACGAGTATAAGTTTCCTAGACTATTTCGATCCCAAACACTAACTTTCTATGACAAATGGACAAAACCGTTAAAAGCTCCTCCATTGAGAGAGTTGAGCAACTTCGGACCATCAAAGTTGCTCAGGGTGCACTTTTTAGTGTTCTTCTATGTTAAATTTTACGAGTATAGGCTTCCTAGATTATGTCGATGCTAAAACCCCAACTTTCTATGACAAATGGACAAAATCGTTAAAAGCTCCTCCATAGAGAGAGTTGACCAACTTTGTACCATCAAAATTGCTCGGTGTACACTTTTTATTGTACTTCTATCTCAAATTTTACGAGTATAAGCTTCCATGATTATTTCGATGCCAAAACACCAACTTTCTATGACAAATTGACAAAACCATTAAAAGCTCCTCCATAGAGAGAGTGGAGCAACTTCGGACCGTCAAAGTTGTTCGGGGTACAATTTTTATTGTTCTTCTATGTCAAATTTTATGAGTATAGGCTTCCTATATTATTTCGATGCCAAAACCCAAACTTTCTATGACAAATGGAAAAATTGTTAAAAGCTCCTCCATATAAAGACTTGATCAATTTTGGATCAACAAAGTTGCTCGGTGTACACTTTTTATTGTTCTTCTATGTCAAATTTTACGAGTATAAGCTGCCAAGATTATTTCGATGCCAAAACACCAACTTTCTATGACAAATTGACAAAACCGCTAGAAGCTCCTCCTTAGAGAGAGTTGAGCAACTTCAGACCATCAAAGTTACTCAGCGTACACTTTTTCTATTCTTCTATTTCAAATTTTATGAGTTTCAGTTTCATAGATTGTTTTGTTGTCAAGATAACAAATTTCATTCTAAATTGGGCAAAACGATTAAAAACACCTCCAACGGGAGAGTTAAGCAATTTCGGACCGTCAAATTTGCTCGGTGTACACCTTTTATTGTTCTTCTATGTCACATTTTACGAGTATAAGCTTCCAAGACTATTTCGATGCCAAAACACCAACTTTCCTTGACAAATTGGTAAAACCATTAAAAGCTCCTCTACAGAGAGAGTTGAGAAACTTCGGACCATCAAAGTTGCTCGGGGTACACTTTTTATTGTTCTTCTATGTCAAATTTTACGAGTATAAGCTTCCATGATTATTTCGATGCCAAAACACCAACTTTCTATGACAAATTGACAAAACCGTTAAAAACTTCTCCACAGAGAGAGTTGAGCAACTTCGGACCATCAAAGTTACTCAGCGTACACTTTTTACTATTCTTCTATTTCAAATTTTATGAGTATAAGTTTCGTAGATTGTTTTGTTGTCAAGATAACAAATTTCATTCGAAATTGGGTAAAACTATTAAAAACGCCTCCAATGGGAGAGTTGATCAATTTTGGACCGTCAAATTTGCTCAGTGTACACATTTTATTGTTCTTCTATGTCACATTTTATGAGTATAAGCTTCCAAGACTATTTAGATGTGAAAACACCAACTTTGTATGACAAATGGACAAAACCGTTAAACGCCTCAATATAGTGACAGTTGAGCAACTTCGGACCATCAAATCTGCTCGGGTCCACTTTTTATTGTTCTTCTATGTTAAATTGTATGAGTATAGGCTTTCTAGATTATTACGATGCCAAAACCCCAACTTTCTATGACAAATGGACCAAATCGTTAAAAGCTCCTCCCTATAGAGAGTTGAGCAACTTCGGACCGTCAAAGTTTCTCGGTGTACACTTTTTATTGTTCTTTTATGTCAAATTTTATGAGTATAAGCTTCCATGATTATTTCGATGACAAAACATCAACTTTCTATGAGAAATTGGCATAACCGGTAAAAGCTCCTCCATAAAGAGAATTAAGCAACTTCGGACCATCAAAGTTGCTCGGGGTACACTTTTTATTGTTCTTCTATGTCAAATTTTATGAGTATAAGTTTCGTAAATTGTTTTGCTGTCAAGATACCAAATTTCATTCTAAATTAAGCAAACCAATTAAAAGCACCTCCAATGGGAGAGTTGAGCAATTTCGGACCGTCAAATTTGCTCGGTGTACTCCTTTTATTGTTCTTTTTTGTCACATTTTACGAGTATAAGTTTCCTAGACTATTTCGATCCCAAACACTAACTTTTTATGACAAATTGACAAAACCGTTAAAAGCTCCTCCATTGAGAGAGTTGAGCAACTTCGGACCATCAAAGTTGCTCAGGGTGCACTTTTTATTGTTCTTCTATGTTAAATTTTACGAGTATAGGCTTCCTAGATTATGTCGATGCTAAAACCCCAACTTTCTATGACAAATGGACAAAATCGTTAAAAGCTCCTCCATAGAGAGAGTGGAGCAACTTCGGACCATCAAAGTTGAACGGTGTACATTTTTTATTGTTCTTCTACGTTAAATTTTATGAGTATAGGCTTCCAAGATTATTTCGATACCAAAACCCCAACTTTCTATGACAAATGGACAAAATCGTTAAAAGGACCTCCATAGAGAGAGTTGAGCAACTTCGGACCATCAAAGTTAATCAGCATACACTTTTTACTATTCTTCTATGTCAAATTTTACGAGTATTAGTTTCGTAGATTGTTTTGCTGTCAAGATAACAAATTTCATTCTAAATTGGGCAAAACAATTAAACCACCTCCAACGGAAGAGTTGAGCAATTTCGGACCTTCAAAGTTGCTCGGTGTACTCCTTGTATTGTTCTTCTATGTCACATTTTACGAGTATAAGCTTCCAAGACTATTTCGATGCCAAAACACCAACTTTCTATGACAAATGGACAAAACTGTTAAAAGCTCTTCCATAGAGAGAGTTGAGCAACTTCGGACCATCAAAGTTGCTCGTGGTGCACTTTTTATTGTTCTTCTATGTCAAATTTTATGACTATATGCTTCCTAGATTATTTCGATGCCAAAATCCCAACTTTGTATGACAAATGGACAAAATCGTTAAAAGCTCCTCCATAGAGAGAGTTGAGCAACTTTGGACCATCAAAGTTGCTCGGTGTACAGTTTTTATTGTTCTTCTATGTCAAATTTTATGAGTATAAGCTTCCTTGATTATTTCGATGCCAAATAACCAACTTTCTATGACAAATTGAAAAAACCGTTAAAAGCTCCTCCATAGAGAGAGTTGAGCAACTTTGGACCATCAAAGTTGCTCGGTGTACAGTTTTTATTGTTCTTCTATGTCAAATTTTATGAGTATAAGCTTCCTTGATTATTTCGATGCCAAAACACTAACTTTCTATGAAAAATTGACAAAATCGTTAAAAGCACCTCCATTGAGAGAGTTGAGCAACATCGGACCATCAAAGTTACTCAGCGTACACTTTTTACTATTCTTCTATGTCAAATTTTATGAGTATAAGTTTCACAGATTATTTTGTTGTCAAGATAACAAATTTCATTCTAAATTGGGCAAAAGGATTAAAAACACCTCCAACGGGAGAGTTGAGCAATTTCGGACTATCAAAGTTGCTCGGGTTACACTTTTTATTGTTCTTCTATGTCAAATTTTATGAGTATAGGCTTCCTAGATTATTTCGATGCCAAAACCCCAACTTTCTATGACAAATAGACAAAATCGTTAAAAGCACCTCCATAGAGAGAGTGGAGCAACTTTGGATCATGAAAGTTAATCAGCATTCACTTTATGCTATTCTTCTAGGTCAAATTTTACGAGTATAGGTTTCGTAGATTGTTTTGTTGTCAAGATAACAAATTTCATTCTAAATTGGGCAAAGCTATTAAAAACACCTCGAACGGGAGAATTGAGCAATTTTGGACCGTCAAATTTGCTCGGTGTACACCTTTTATTGTTCTTCTATGTCACATTTTACGAGTATAAGCTTTCGAGACTACTTCGATGCCAGGACATCAATTTTCTATGAAAAATGGACAAAACTGTTAAAAGCTCATCCATAGAGAGATTTGAGCAACTTCGGACCATAAAAGTTGCTCGGGATACACTTTTTATTATTCTTCTATGTCAATGTTTATAAGTATAGTCTTCCTAGATTATTTCAATGCCAAAACCCCAACTTTCTATTTCAAATGGACAAAATCGTTAAAAGCTCCTCCATAGAGAGTGGAGCAACTTTGGACCATGAAAGTTAATCAGCATTCACTTTATACTATTCTTCTAGGTCAAATTTTACGAGTATAGGTTTCGTAGATTGTTTTGTTGACAAGATAACAAATTTCATTCTAAATTGGGCAAAGCTATTAAAAACACCTCCAACGGGAGAATTGAGCAATTTTGGACCGTCAAATTTGCTCTGTGTACTCCTTTTATTGTTCTTCTATGTCACATTTTAAGAGTATAAGCTTCCAAGACTATTTCGATGTCAAATGCCAACTTTCTATGACAAATGGACAAAACCGTTAAAAGCTCCTCGATTGAGAGAGTTGAGCAACTTCGAACCATCAAAGTTGCTCAGGGTGCATTTTTATTGTTCTTGTATGTCAAATTTTATGAGTATAGGCTTCCTAGATTATTTCGATGCCAAAACCCCAACTTTCTATGACAAATAGACAAAATCGTTAAAAGCACCTCCATAGAGAGAGTGGAGCAACTTTGGACCATGAAAGTTAATCAGCATTCACTTTATGCTATTCTTCTAGGTCAAATTTTACGAGTATAGGTTTCGTAGATTGTTTTGTTGTCAAGATAACAAATTTCATTCTAAATTGGGCAAAGCTATTAAAAACACCTCCAACGGGAGAATTGAGCAATTTTGGACCGTCAAATTTGCTCGGTGTACACCTTTTATTGTTCTTCTATGTCACATTTTACGAGTATAAGCTTTCGAGACTACTTCGATGCCAGGACATCAATTTTGTATGAAAAATGGACAAAACTGTTAAAAGCTCATCCATAGAGAGATTTGAGCAACTTCGGACCATAAAAGTTGCTCGGGATACACTTTTTATTGTTCTTCTATGTCAATGTTTATAAGTATAGTCTTCCTAGATTATTTCCACGCCAAAACCCCAACTTTCTATTTCAAATGGACAAAATCGTTAAAAGCTCCGCCATAGAGAGAGTGGAGCAACTTTGGACCATGAAAGTTAATCAGCATTCACTTTATACTATTCTTCTAGGTCAAATTTTACGAGTATAGGTTTCGTAGATTGTTTTGTTGTCAAGATAACAAATTTCATTCTAAATTGGGCAAAGCTATTAAAAACACCTCCAACGGGAGAATTGAGCAATTTTGGACCGTCAAATTTGCTCTGTATACTCCTTTTATTGTTCTTCTATGTCACATTTTAAGAGTATAAGCTTCCAAAACTATTTCGATGTCAAATACCAACTTTCTATGACAAATGGACAAAACCGTTAAAAGCTCCTCGATTGAAAGAGTTGAGCAACTTCGGACCATCAAAGTTGCTCAGGGTGCATTTTTATTGTTCTTCTATGTCAAATTTTATGGGTATAGGCTTCCTAGATTATTTCAATGCTAAAACCCCAACTTTCTATGACAAATGGACAAAATCGTTAAAAGCTCCTCATAGAGAGAGTTGAGCAACTTAGGACCATCAAAATTGCTCGGTGTACATTTTTTATTGTACTTCTATGTCAAATTTTACGAGTATAAGCTTCCATGATTATTTCGCTGCCAAAACACCAACTTTCTATGACAAATGGACAAAACCGTTAAAAGCACCTCCATAGAGAGAGTTGAGCAACTTTGGACCATCGAAGTTAATCAGCATACACTTTTTACTACTCTTCTATGTCAAATTTTACGAGTATAAGTTTCGTAGATTGTTTTTTTGTCAAGATAACAAATTTCATTCTAAATTGGGCAAAACTATTAAAAACACCTCCAACGGGAGAGTTGAGCAATTTTGGACCGTCAAAGTTGCTCGGTGTACACCTTTTATTGTTCTTCTATGTCACATTTTACGAGTATAAGCTTTCAAGGCTACCTCGATGCCAGGACATCAATTTTCTATGAAAAATGGACAAAACTGTTAAAAGCTCATCCATAGAGAGATTTGAGCAACTTCGGACCATAAAAGTTGCTCGGGATACACTTTTTATTGTTCTTCTATGTCAATGTTTATAAGTATAGTCTTTCTAGATTATTTCCATGCCAAAACCCCAACTTTGTATTTCAAATGGAAAAAATCGTTAAAAGCTTCTCCATAGAGAGAGTTGAGAAACTTCGGACCATAAAAGTTGCTCGGTGTACACTTTTTATTGTTCTTCTATGTCAGATTTTATGAGTATAAGCTTCCATGATTATTTTGATGCCAAAACACCAACTTTCCTTGACAAATTGACAAAACTGTTAAAAGCTCCTCCATAGAGAGAGTTGAGCAACTTTGGACCATGAAAGTTAATCAGCATACACTTTTTACCATTCTTCTAAGTCAAATTTTACGAGTATAGGTTTCGTAGATTGTTTTGTCGTCAAGATAACAAATTTCATTCTAAATTGGGCAAAGCTATTAAAAACACCTCCCACGGGAGAGTTGAGCAATTTTGGACCGTCAAATTTACTCTGTGTACTCCTTTTATTGTTCTTCTATGTCACATTATAAGAGTATAAGCTTCCAAGACTGTTTCGATGTCAAACACCAACTTTTTATGAAAAATGGACAAAACCGTTAAAAGCTCCTAGATTGAGAGAGTTGAGCAACTTCGGACCATCAAAGTCGCTCAGGGTGCATTTTTATTGTTCTTCTATGTCAAAATTTATGAGTATAGGCTTCCTAGATTAATTCAATGCTAAAACCCCAACTTTCTATGACAAATGGACAAAATCATTAAAAGATCCTCATAGGGAGAGCTCAGCAACTTAGGACCATTAAAATTGCTCGGCGTACATTTTTTATTGTATTTCTATGTCAAATTTTACGAGTATAAGCTTCCATGATTATTTCGCTGCCAAAACACCAACTTTCTATGAAAAATGGACAAAACCGTTAAAAGCTCCTCGATTGAGAGAGTTGAGCAACTTCGGACCGTCAAAGTTGCTCAGGGTGCATTTTTATTATTCTTCTATGTCAAATTTTATGAGTATAGGCTTCCTAGATTATTTAAATGCTAAAACCCAACTTTCTATGACAAATGGACAAAATCGTTAAAAGCTCCTCATAGAGAGAGTTGAGCAACTTAGGACCATCAAAATTGCTCGGTGTACATTTTTTATTGTACTTCTATGTCAAATTTTACGAGTATAAGCTTCCATGATTATTTCGCTGCCAAAACACCAACTTTCTATGACAAATTGACAAAACCATTAAAAACTCCTCCATAGAGAGAGTTGAGCAACTTTGGACCATCAAAGTTACTCAGCATACACTTTTTACTATTCTTCTATGTCAAATTTTACGAGTATAGGTTTTATAGATTGTTTTGTTTTCAAGATAAAAAATTTTATTCTAAATTGGGCAAAACTATTAAAAACACCTCCAACTTGAGAGTTGAGCAATTTCGGACCGTCAAAGTTGCTCGGTGTACACCTTTTATTTTTCTTCTATGTCACATTTTACGAGTATAAGCTTCCAACAGTATGTCGATTCCAAAACACCAACTTTCTATGACAAATGGACAAAACCATTAAAAGGCCCCCCATAGTGATAGTTGAGCAACTTCGGACCATCAAAGCTGCTCGGGGTACACTTTTTATTGTTCTTCTAAGTCAAATTTTATGAGTATATGCTTTCCAGATTAATACGATGCCAAAACCCCAACTTTTTATGACAAATGGACAAAATCGTTAAAAGCTCTTCCATAGAGAGAGTTGAGCAACTTCGGACCATCAAAGTTTCTCGGTGTACATTTTTTATTGTTCTTCTATGTCAAATTTTATGAGTATAAGCTTCCATGATTATTTCGATGCCAAAATAACAACTTTCAATGACAAATTGACAAAACCGATAAGAGCTCCTCCATAGAGAGAGTTGAGAAACTTCGGACCATAAAAGTTGCTCAGGGTACACTTTTTATTGTTTTTCCTTGTCAATTTCTATGAGTATAGGCTTCCTAGATTATTTCGATGCCAAAACCCCAACTTTCTATGAGACATGGAGAAAATCGTTAAAAGCTCCTCCATAGAGAGAGTTGAGTACCGTCGGAGCATCAAAGTTTCTCGGTGTGCACTTTTTATTGCTCTTTTATGTCAAATTTTACGAGTATAAGTTTCGTAGATTGTTTTGTTGTCAAGATAACAAATTTCATTCGAAATTGGGTAAAACTATTAAAAACACCTCCAACGGGAGAGTTGATCAATTTTGGACCGTCAAATTTGCTCAGTGTACACATTTTATTGTTCTTCTATGTCACATTTTATGAGTATAAGCTTCCAAGACTATTTAGATGCCAAAACACCAACTTTCTATGACAAATGGACAAAACTGTTAAAAGCTCCCCCATAGAGAGAGTTGAGCAACTTTGGACCATCAAAGTTGCTTGGGGTATACTTTTTATTGTTCTTCTATATCAAATTTTATAAGTATAGGCTTCCTAGATTATTTCGATGCCAAAACCCAAACTTTCTAGGACAAATGGATAAAATCGTTAAAAGCTCCTCCATAGAGAGAGTTGAGCAACTTTGGACCATAAAAGTTGCTGGGTGTACACTTTTTATATTCTTCTATGTCAAATTTTACAAGTATAAGCTTCCATGATTATTTCGATGCCAAAACACTAAATTTCCTTGACAAAACCGTTAAAAGCTCCTCCATAGAGGGAGTTGAGCAACTTCGGGCCGTCAAAGTTGCTCGGGCTACACTTTTTATTATTCTTCTATGTCAAATTTTATGAGTATAGGCTTCCTAGATGATTTCAATGCCAAAACCCCAACTTTCTATGACAAATGGACAAAATCGTTAAAAGATTCTCCATATAGAGAGTTGAGCAACTTCGGACCATCAAAGTTGCTCGGTGTAAACTTTTTATTGTTCTTCTATGTCAAATTTTACAAATATAAGCTTCCATGATTATTTCAATGCCAAAACACTAACGTTCCTTGACAAAACCGTTAAAAGCTCCCACATAGAGAGACTTGAGCAATTTCGGACCATCAACGTTGCTCGGGTCAAACTTTTTATTATTCTTCTATATCAAATTTTATGAGTATAGGCTTTCTAGATTATTTCCATGCCAAAACTCCAACTTTCTATGACAAATGGACAAAATTGTTAAAAGCTCCTCCTCCATAGCGAGAGTTGAGCAACTTCGGACCATCAAAGTTGCTCGTTGTACACTTTTTACTGTTCTTCTATGTCAAATTTTATGAGTATAAGATTCCTAGATTATTTCGATGCCAAAACCCAAACTTTCTATGAAAAATGGACAAAATCGTTAAAAGCTCCTGCATAGAGAGGGTTGAGCAACTTCAGACAGTCAAAGTTGCTCAGTGTACACCTTTTATTGTTCTTCTATGTCACGTTTTATGAGTATAAGATTCCAAGACTATTTTGATGACAAAACACAAACTTTCTATGACAAATGGACAAAACCGTTAAAATCTCCTCCATAGAGAGAGTTGATCAACTTCGGACCGTCAAAGTTGCTCGGTGTACACTTTTTATTATTCTTCTATGTCAAATTTTACGAGTATAAGCTTCCATGATTATTTCGATGCCAAAACACCTAATTTCCATGACAAAAAGCTCCTCCATGGAGAGAGTTGAGCAACTTCGGACCATCAAAGTTGTTCGGGGTACACTTTTTATTGTTCTTCTATGTCAAATTTTATGAGTATAGGCTTCCTATATTATTTCGATGCCAAAACCCAAACTTTCTATGACAAATGGAAAAATTGTTAAAAGCTCCTCCATATAAAGACTTGATCAATTTCGGATCAACAAAGTTGCTCGGTGTACACTTTTTATTGTTCTTCTATGTCAAATTTTACGAGTATAAGCTGCCAAGATTATTTCGATGCCAAAACACCAACTTTCTATGACAAATTGACAAAACCGCTAGAAGCTCCTCCATAGAGAGAGTTGAGCAACTTCAGACCATCAAAGTTACTCAGCGTACACTTTTTTTATTCTTCTATTTTAAATTTTATGAGTTTCAGTTTCATGGATTGTTTTGTTGTCAAGATAACAAATTTCATTCTAAATTGGGCAAAACGATTAAAAACACCTCCAACGGGAGAGTTAAGCAATTTCGGACCGTCAAATTTGCTCGGTGTACACCTTTTATTGTTCTTCTATGTCACATTTTACGAGTATAAGCTTCCAAGACTATTTCGATGCCAAAACACCAACTTTCCTTGACAAATTGGTAAAACCATTAAAAGCTCCTCTACAGAGAGAGTTGAGAAACTTCGGACCATCAAAGTTGCTCGGGGTACACTTTTTATTGTTCTTCTATGTCAAATTTTATGAGTATAGGCTTCCAGATTATTTTTGATGCCAAAACCCCAACTTTCTATGAAAAATGGATAAAATCGTTAAAACTCATCCATAGAGAGAGTTGACGAACTTCGGATCAACAAAGTTGCTCGGTGTACACTTTTTATTGTTCTTCTATGTCAAATTTTACGAGTATAAGCTTCCATGATTATTTCGATGCCAAAACACCAACTTTCTATGACAAATTGACAAAACCGTTAAAAACTTCTCCACAGAGAGAGTTAAGCAACTTCGGACCATCAAAGTTACTCAGCGTACACTTTTTACTATTCTTCTATTTCAAATTTTATGAGTACAAGTTTCGTAGATTGTTTTGTTGTCAAGATAACAAATTTCATTCTAAATTGTGCAAAACGATTAAAAACACCTCCAACGGGAGAGTTGAGCAATTTCGGACCATCAAATTTGCTCGGTGTATACCGTTTATTGTTCTTCTATGTCACATTTTACGAGTATAAGCTTCCAAAACTATTTCGATGCCAAAATACCAACTTTGTATAACAAATGGACAAAACCATTAAAAGCTCCTCAACAGAGAGAGTTGAGCAACTTCGGACCATCAAAGTTGCTCGAGGTGCTTTTTTTATTGTTCTTCTATTTCAAATTTTATGAGTATAGGCTTCCTAGAATATTTCGATGCCAAAACCCAAACTTTCTATGACAAATGGACAAAATCGTTAAAAGCTTCTCCATAGAGAGAGTTGAGTAACTTCGGACCACCAAAGTTGCTCGGTGTACACTTTTTTATGTTCTTCTATGTCAAATTTTACAAGTATATGCTTCCATGATTATTTCAATGCCAAAACACCAACTTTCCTTGACAAAACCGTTAAAAGCTCCTCCATAGAGAGAGTTGAGCAATTTCGGACCATTAACGTTGGTCGGGGTAAACTTTTTATTATTCTTCTATGTCAAATTTTATGAGTATAGGCTTTCTAGATTATTTCCATGCCAAAACTCCAACTTTCTATGACAAATGGACAAAATCATTAAAAGCTCCTTCATAGAGAGAGTTGAGCAACTTCGGACCATCAAAGTTGCTCAAGTACACTTTTTATTATTCTTCTATGTCAAATTTTACGAGTATAAGCTTCCATGATTATTTCGATGCCAAAACACCAAATTTCCTTGACAAAACCGTTAAAAGCTCCTCCATAGAGAGAGTTGAGCAACTTCGTGAAATCACTAGGCTAACACAAGAGGGGGGGTGAATTGTGTCTCTAAAAACTAAGTATACACCCCAAGTAGAAAACCACAACCTAAAAACTCACAAATGATTAAAACAAAATCAAGAATGCAAATCTGCTCTCTAATCGGATGAATGCAATTTGACCTAGCAATTTAAGACTGAATGCTATGAAATTTGATATGCAATGTTACAACACCTTAACAAACAATATATCAACGATTCAGCTCAAAACCCAAAGTCTAGCTATGTGAACAGTGCACGAACAGATTGATATTGTAGAAAATTAACAATAAAAAATGTTCCTAGAATCCACTACTCACAAGTTGCTCAATCACAAGCAATATATCCCAACAAGCAATGGCAGAAACCAACACCCTAATATCAATTTCTAAGCACACAAATCACTAATAACACCAAACAAGAAAGGAAATCAAACATAGAGTGCACAAGGATATATAGTGGTTCGGTGCTCACACCTACATCCACTACCTAAGCCCTCAAGCTTAGGATTTCCAAATCCACTAAAGGATATAAGTGGTTTTGCAAGTTCACCACAAACTTAGGGTTTTCAAGCACACCCCAAACTTGTACACCACCAAGGTTTGAAGCTAACCTTAAACTTTCACACACCTCTCAAAGGTAATGCCCTTAAAAGGGACTTTTACAAGTGATTTGGTTTTTGGTTCTCTCAAGATTAGCTCTAAGCTATTTGGATGAGGAACACTTAATCTCTCAATGTAAAGCTCACTGGTAGGATATAAATTTGGCCCAAATTTTTGGCTTTCACTCAACCAAAGGTTCACACAAAGTCTCACAAGGATGGAAATAAGTTTAGGAGAAGCTTTGTGGAAAGTAGCTCAAGAACACTCAAAGAAGTACCTTAATGATTTTTGGCTTGAAAGTGTGTCTTAGCTTGCGGTTGATGAAGGGAAGATGATGACAATAATCTCAGCAAATGATGATCAAAAGATCAAGAGAAGATCACTCATAAATTGTAGAATCAAGAACAAAAGCCCTCTTGGTAATTTTTCACATGAGTTTTCCAAGTGTGGAATGAAGCATGACTTTCCTCTTCATTTGTCTCCATTGAATCTTGGCCATTGGATCTTGTTAATCTTCAATCTCAGCCCTCAATCAACTTATAATCTCTGCCCTTCATCTTCAAAAACGAAATCAATCAACACCATTGAAAAGCTAGCCGTTATTGACTTTTGGCCAACCTTTGATTCAAATTTCAAATCTTGGCTCCAAGGTTTTTTTTGGATCTTTTGTGCTTCTTGTTAAACTCTTTCTCATGCTTAGAAAGGCTTCAACAATCAACCAAACAACCCTTGCAAGGCACACACGAAATGAATGTGGACAATTTTCCTCTAAGTGTTTTGGCTCCAATCTTTTTCATTTGATTTCAAATGAATCCAAGGCATCTCAAACTCCCTCCAAAGGCTCCTAAGACTTTCTAGAAGGGTTATGACCGAGCCCCTACTCCAAATAAATCATCCAACCTTAATTCAACCTAGTCTAACCCATGGAAGGTCAATTTGAGGAATTTATGCTATTTTGGATAAGAATGGGTTGCACCAATTTAAGTCTTCTTCACTCAAAATTTGGTAAACTTTCTCAATAAATATGTCTTAGACTATTTCATAAATAAATCCTTCAGTGTAGCTCACATAATCTCAATTGCTCCCAAATAGTGTTTCCTAGGGGATTTCGGGTTCTAAGTGCCTAAACAATGAAACCTCAATACTCCATGACCATTTCATATCCTCAATTAATGTCCCAAATAAGTGTATGATTTGTACCTACAAAGAAATGAGTGATAGAACACTCCAATTATGCTTGTAAGCTCAAAGAGCTTCAATGCTTGCACTTGGGTTAACCAATATGATATAAGCTCAATATAATTCAAGTAAGCACATGATAAATCAATTTATCTATATAAGAAATCTGCATACAAAATTTCACTTATAATTGAGGCCGTTTGGTCATTCAATTTGATCATGCAAATCTCAACTAGGCTAGTTTCACAACTACACTAGTGAATTAATTTCAACTGACAAATTGAACATGATAGACTTAAAATTGACCTGAAAATATTTCACAATGAAAAATTTCAGAGTGTCTTAAATAATTTTCAAAACAAGAATCAAGTCAATCAGAGATCATATGAATAAGTTATGACAATTCAACCAACGTTGTGCACAGTGTGATGTTTGAACAATTTTTGTAGTGCGAAAATGAACAAGTCCAGAATTATCAAATTCATATCAAATATGATCAAACATGATTCCAAAGATATATAATGAAGCTCAAATTAGTAGAGAAAATACATTTCATGATTCATCCAAATTCATCCAAAGATAAGCACAATCAAATAGTCCACTACGTATTTTGCATCAAAACATAAATGTAGGACATATGGTCCAACAATCTCCCCCTTTTTGATGATTACAAAAATACATGATGTTAAAAGGGCTATTTGATACCAATTGAATTTGGATACCAAATGTCATGCATAAAGTGAGAAAAATTATATCTCAATTTTGAAATCAAATAAAATTCGAGATAATTTGTAATATTTTCAAAATCTTATGATGCTCACCCTTACTTTAAGCTTCCTACTCTCCCTTAACATGGCAAGCTCACTCCCCCTTAAGTTGTGCAACTAATATGCATTTTTAATCAAATCATATGCACCATATGCACTTTTTTTTCATCAATTATCTCTCCTCCTTTTCGTAAGAGCTCAAAAAGGTGAGGAAATAGGGGTAATGCAACTTCAAAAACAATGAATGGTTTAACTCAATGAAGTGCATCAACTAATGCTTCCTAAGCCATGTAAAAACATTGAATGCATAGCTTGAAAATCATTCAAAATACCAATTAAACCATGTATGCTAGCAAGGAATACCAATAACATGGAAGCAATCATGGATCATCATTTAAGCAAGGAATCACATCAAACACATAAAAGTTTATTTGGGAACTCCCCCTACACATGTGCATCTCATTCAAATAAGTATATATTGTAACAACCCGACCCCTGGGTCTACTCCACCACAGCTAGGTCCAGCCAGTCGTTACAGGCCCATGGGCCACCAACCCCCAACCTCAAGGTGCATCAATCAATCCTAATGCATCTCTTAATTTTATAAACCTATCCTCAGCTAATGGTTTTGTAAACAAATCGACAATATTGTGTTCTCCTTCAACATGTTCAAGCACAATGTTTCCTTTAGCTACATGATCTCTTATAAAATGATGTATAATCTCAATGTGTTTGGCTTTTCCATGATGAACAAGATTCTTAGATAAATTGATTGCACTAATGTTGTCACATTGAATAAGTGTGTTATCAAATGACATATTAAAATCAATCAATTGTTGTTTAATCCATAGAATTTGTGCAACACAACTACCTATGGCCATGTATTCGGCTTCGGTTGTACTTAGAGCAACACAAGTTTGTTTCTTTGAAAACCAAGATATAAGCATGTTTCCTAGGTAATGGCATGTACCACTTGTACTTTTCCTATCGATTCTACAACCTCCATAATCGGCATCACTAAAAGCATGCAAGTCAAATAAGGATTTTCTATCATACCATAACCCTAAGGTTGGTGTATCTTTCAAATATCTCAATATCCTCCTAACGGCCATTAAGTGTGATTCTTTAGGATTAGATTGATATCTAGCACACATACACACACTAAACATGATATCCGGCCTAGATGCGGTCAAATAAAGTAAACTTCCAATCATAGACCTCTATACATCTTTTGATCCACCTCTTTGCTTTTAAGGTCGACTTCTACTTTAGATGTCACCCCCATTGGTGTAGAACATCCTTTAGACAAATCCATACCAAACCTTTTAAGCAAGTCATAAGTGTATTTATTTTGACTTATGTGAATTCCATGTGAGGTTTGTCTAATTTGCAATCCTAGAAAATATGTTAACTCACCCATCATGGACATTTCAAATTCACTTTTCATGCACATAGAAAATTCATCACACATTGATTCCAAAGTAGCACCAAATATAATGTCATCCACATATATTTGCACAATCAACAAGTCATCACCTTTGCATTTAGTAAACAAAGTATTATCAATACTACCACAAGAAAAAACATTTTCTAACAAGAATTTACTAAGTCTCTCATACCATGCCCTAGGTGCTTGCTTTAAGCCATACAATGCCTTGTCTAATTTATAAACATGATTAGGGTATTCTTTAAATTCAAAACCCGGAGGTTGTTTAACATACACTTCCTCATTTATCACACCATTCAAGAAAGTTTAAAACCCTTATAGTATGCAAAAGCTAATAAAAGTCTAATGGCCTCCTGTTGGACCATAGGTCCTACATTTGTGTTTTGATGCAAAAATACATATTGGACTATTTGATTGTGCTTAACTTTGGATGAATTTGGATAAATTATGAAATGAATTATATCTAGT
The DNA here is from genome assembly GCA_963580455.1 of Euonymus europaeus. Classification (NCBI taxonomy): domain Eukaryota; kingdom Viridiplantae; phylum Streptophyta; class Magnoliopsida; order Celastrales; family Celastraceae; genus Euonymus; species Euonymus europaeus. The sequence continues at coordinate 10,271,825 of OY756969.1, forward strand.
GATTTAAGCTTCATTATATATCTTTGGAATCATGTTTGATCATGTTTGATATAAATTGGATGAATCTGGACTGACTTATTTTTCGATGCTAAAATCTGTCACAACATCACACTGCGCACACGTTGATTGAATAGTCATAACATATTCATATGAGCTCTGATTGACTTGATTCTTGTTCTGAAAATTATTTAAGACACTCTGGAATGTTTCATTGTCAAATAGTGTCAGGTCAATTATAAGTTTATCAGGTTCAATTTGTCTGTTGAAATTAATTCACTTGTGCAGTCATTAAACTGGGCTAGTTGAGATTTGCATGATCAAATTGAATGACCAAATGACGTCAGTTATAAGTGAAATTTTGTATGCACATTCAATTATATATGAAATGATTTATCATGTGCTTACTTGAATTTTATTAAGCTTATAACATGTTGATTAACCTAAGTGCTAGCATTGAAGCTCTTTGAGCTTACAAGCAAAAATGGGATGTTTTGTCATCTATTATTTTTTTAGGCTTAATCAACTGATCATCATGACCCTATTTGAAGTATCATGAAGTTGATTCTATTGAGAAAATTTGTGCATCATGATTTGAAGCTCATTTAGACAAGTTTAGACATGGTCAACCCTATTTGGTTCACGTTTGACACTTTGTGTGCAAGAAATGGTTCCAGCCGTGTGCCTTGTGTTATTATTGCTGGAGAATTAACTCAAGAACTTCTAGAAGCCTTGTCATTTGTTTTGGAGTCAACAAAGTAGAGGGAATACAGGTTTGAAATACTTGGTTGGTAGTGTGCCTAACACTTGCACTATGGAGACAAGGAAGAGACAAGGGAGAGACAAGATGACATACAGTTGTAATATTTCCAGAATTTAAGATGGACTTGTTTGGCATCCGTTCGAGAAAGTTGCTACATACAGAAGATTAATGTGTTTGATCCAAACAAGGTGCAACCCATGGTGACTTTCTTGGAGAAATATGTCCAACGGCTTGATCTTCAATGGCTGAGATCAATTTCATTTGAATTAAAGAAAGGTCCAGATTTAAAGTAGCTTCAAGGGCCAAGATTTGAAGATGTATTGATCCAATGGCTGAGTTGGTTTTTGTTTGTTTTGAAGAGAGAAGGGTCGGCCATTCTTGCAGGGGTGAAGAAGCATTTGCAAATTTTTACTAAGTGTTCAAGCTTACTTGCTCTCAACTTCATCTTCTTGACACTTGCAATCTCTTGCTACCACTTTGATTACATTCAAGCCATCATCTCCCTATTTGAAAGAGAGATCCAAAAAAACTCCTTGAACCACCCCAAAATCTTTCTACCCGTGGGTACTCTTGGTGTGTTCTTGAGAATTCTTCAACAAAGCTTCACCTAAGCCTATTCTTGATCTAGTGTGAGCTTTGTGTGAGATTACAAGAGTGTTTGCTACACATTTGAATCCAAACCTATTTGAGCAACATCTTGTGAATTTGAGTGTTCTCCAACCATATGTAGCCTAGAGCTAATCTTGAGAGAACCAAAATCCAAATACTTGTAAAAGTCCCTTTTGAGGGCATTACCTTTGAGAGGTGTGTGAAAGTTTAAGGTTAGCTTCAAACCTTGTTGGTGTACAAGTTTGGGGTGTTCTTGGAAACCCTAAGTTTGTGGTGAACTTGCAAAACCACATATATCCTTTAGTGGATTGGGAAATCCTAAGCTTGAGGGCTTAGGCAGTGGATGTAGGTGTGAGCACCGAACCACTATATATCCTTGTGCACACTATTTTTGATTTCCTTGCTTGTTTGTGTGTTAAACTTGCTGCCTTGTAGTGACTTGTTTTTTGATTATCATTCTATTGGTGTTATTGGAGATTTGTGTGCCCTAGAAGTTGATATTAGGGTGTTTCTTGCTGCCATTGCTTGTTGGGATATTGCTTGTGGTTGAACAACTTGTGATTATTGAATTCTAGGTATACTTTTGATTGTTAATTTTCTAGAATACCAATCAGTCCGTGAATTGTTCATATAGCTAGACTTTGAATTTTGAGCTGAATTTTTGATATAGTGTTCATTGAGGTGTTGTAATATTTCATATCAAATTTCGTTACATTCCGAGTTGAATTGCTAGGTCAAATTGCATTTACACGATTAGTGCGCAGATTTGCATTCTTGACATTGCCTTAATCATTTGTGAGTTTTTAGGTTGTGGTTTTGTACTTGGGGTTTATACTTAGTTTTTAAAACACAATTCACACCCCCCCCCCCCCCCCCCCCGGTCTTGTGTTAGCCTAGTGATTTCACCTCCAACCTTGCAACCGGTGCAAATGTTTTTTCATAATCTATACCCTCTTCTTGACAATAACCTTGAGCTACTAGCCTAGCCTTATTCCTAGTCACTTCACCATTCTCATTCATCTTATTTCTAAAGACCCATTTGGTTGCAATAATGGTGTGGTCTCTAGGTTTTGGAACAAGTGTCCAAACCTTGCTTCTTTCAAATTGTTCAAGTTCTTCTTGCATAGAAAAAATCCAATCTTCATCAATTAAAGCATCTTTTACATTCTTAGGTTCTATCATAGATATCATAGCATAAAGATTTAAAGGATGAGAGTTGACCGTCGAATTCAATCTTGATCTTGTTTGAATGCCTTTTGAGAAGTCTCCAATGATAAGCTCTTTAGGATGCATGTGTTTGTCCTTCTTTGAAGCCTATTTCCTTGATTATTAGAGCTGCCCAATTGTATATCATTACCATGCTCATCATGATCTTCATTGTTAGACATAGGTTCCACTTGGTTTTCCTGATCTGATGTAGCATCATTTGAGATTTTCATCTCCTTCAAGCTTCCCACCAATAAATCATCACCCTCTTTTATTTGTAGATCATGACCACCATTAGAGTGTGAACTCTTTGGATGATCTAGCCCTTCAAAACCTGAAATTTCTTCTTCTACAAGCACATTTGGATCAAGTGAAAACATATCATCGAATTTAACATGCACACTTTCTTCCACAACATTATACTTATCATTAAAAACTCTATAAGCTCTAGAATGAGTAGAATAACCAAGAAATATACCAATTTCACTCTTAGCATCAAACTTATCAAGATTGTCTTTTGTATTCAAAATATAGCATTTACAACCAAACACTCTAAACAAAAGCTCATATGGAGTCTTTTTCAAAATCTTTCTAATAGACAACCTATTGGAGACATAGAATCCATTATTTATAGCTTCGGCCCAAAAGTGTTTAGGTAAGGCATATTCAAGCATCATGGTTCTACCTAACTCTTGTAATGTCCTATTTTTTCTTTCAACAACTCCATTTTGTTGTGGTGTTCTAGGTGCACTAAAATTATGTGTAATACCATAAGAGTCACATAAAGCATCAAATCCATAGTTTTCAAATTCACCTCCATGGTCACTCCTAATTTTGGAAACATGCAATTCATGCTCATTTTGCACTCTTTTAATGAAAGATTTAAACTCATGTAATGCATCACTTTTATGAGCTAAAAACAAACACCAACTAAATCTTGAATAATCATCAACAATAAAAAAATGCATAATACTTGCCACCTAAACTCTTTGTCCTACTAGGACCAAACAAATCAATATGCAATAGTTGAAGTGGCCTAGAAGTAGAAACAACATTTTTTGATTTAAAAGACTCTTTAATTTGCTTACCTCTAATGCAATGTTCACATATAATGGAATCACCAAACTTCAACTTGGGTAAGCCTCTAACTAATTCTTTTGAACTAAGCTTTCTCAAAGTAGAAACACCTACATGACCCAATCTTCTATGCCAATACAAAACAACATCATTAGAAGAAATCAAACATGTCATATTATCATTCATCATATTTAAGTCAAGTGCATACATATGACCTATTCTAACACCGGATGTAATGATATTATCATGCTCATCTACAACAACATTTATCTTTCTTAAAATGAGAATCATATCCTTTATCCGCTAATTGTCTCCAAAAGTGACATAACCACCATTCTTCTTTTCCTTGAATGAAGTAAATAAGGTTCGATCTCCACTCATGTGCCTTGAGTATCCACTATCCAAGTACCATTGGCATGGATTGGATGAAGACTTGAAGTGTGAAACCCCGACCCAAAAATTTAGTGTTGAGTCAAGCTACCGATGATCCGTGAGGTACGGAATCATGGAAAAATAGTTTTTGAGCTAGGTTCGGTAAATGGGCCATAACTTTTGATATACATGTCCGTTTCAGGCTCATAATATATCAAATCAAAGCTTAGACCGAGACAGATGTAAATGGGGAAGTAGAAAAAAATAGACGACAGAGTCGAGCGCCCTTCCAGCGCAATTTGGGCTGGGTCGGGTGCACTTCCAGCGCTGGAGCGCTGGAAGAGCGCCACGCGACCAGAAAACTTTTAAAAACACGAAATTCCTTCTTCTTCTTAGTTGCTCTGGTTTCTTCCGTGTAGAGAGAGAAAGAGAGAGAGAAGAAGGGAGAGAAGGAGCTTTTGGTTGAAGTTTGGCTTGGGAATTGAAGATTTGTGACCATTGAAGCTTGGGGAGGAAGATTCAAGCTTGATTTTGGAGTTTTGGTAAGTTTTTCATAGTTTTTGAAATTCTAGGTTTTGGTTAGATTTGTTTGATTCTTAAGGAGATGAGCTCTATGCTTTAGATATGTTGATTATAGGTTGATTTTGGATGTTTATGTAGATTGGTTTGTGTTTTGGAGTTGAGTTGAGCTTGGAGTGAGTTTGGAGGATTTTGGAAGAAATTTCTAGAGAGAGAAGTAAGTGATTTCGAATTTATTGATTTAATTGATGTTTATATGAGTTGTGGTTGATATATTGATGCGTGTGAGGGTTCGGTTTTGCCACATTGTAGGTTTGGGCAAACCGGAACCCTAGGAACGAAATTTGGGGATTTGTGGTAAATTGCTCGACACGAGGTAGGGAATTTCCAAGCTTTCTTTCTATCGTTTATTCTCGATATTCTAAAGAGTGTTTCGATTCTTCATTGGTCGTTTATTTGTGTTTCCGCCTTAATTGCTTCTAAGGGGAAATGAGCCTTCTTGTGAAATGTTGTTAATTCTTGATATTGCATGACCGAATATGTGTGTTCCATCACCTATGTGCACGACATGATTTTCCGTTCATGCATCATGATAGTTATGTATATATATATATATGTAGGTTGTTCATATATATATCTTTTCGGCATGCCATGGCATTAATGCATTAGAGTTGCATGGGGAACCGGGTATGGATTCGGGTCTCCTTACGATTCTTGAAAGCTACTTGGAGGGATGACGAGGTGATGAGAGTTACCACCGAGTCAAGTGAACTTCAAGTAGGATAACGCACTAGAGGTATGGTTCATGAGTGACCTTGCCTGGAGTGGTGCGGGCGTGGTAGGATCACGCAATCGGGTAATCCAAGAGCGTTGATGTTGGGGAGCTTGCTCCTGTTCAATAGTCATGGTTAGCGACCATGATATTGATGAGTTGATTTGGTGAGCTTTGCTCACGTTCGATATTACATGGAACGAGCCATGGTAACGATGATGTTTGCTCATTGAGGGGATTGCCCGGGTTGATGTTCTATGTGATTGTTGAGTAAATGTGCATGTGGTAGGTTTCATATTGTTGCATAGCCTATTGTTTCAGATTCGGCCTTATGCTCATGTTACTCATAACCCTACTGAGCTTCTTGCTCACCCTCTATTTTCTTTCCTTCCCACAGGTGATACTGGTACAGGTACAGGTACTAGTGGAGCGGATCAGTGAGAGCGGGATGTGACATGGATGGCCCTGGGTAGGATGTGGGTGCTAGAGAGATACTCTAAGCACGTATTTTGTATATGATGTATTGATGTTTATTCATAATAAACTTATAACCATTTGGCACCATAGGGTGTATGCATGATGTATGCTGAGTTGATTTTATGGTTATATGACATTATGAAATTGATGATTTGATTTTTACTATCAGTTTGTGCATGCTGGTAGTGGATGGCCTGAGGCCCCTAGGATCAGGATTGCATGTGATTGAGGCCTGAGGCCTGGCTAGGTGGCTAGTGTGATGGATTGTATATTTATTGCTGCGCGTTTTCTGATGCAGGCGGGGACTCTCCGATATACGGGGAGATGCCGCCGAATTTCCGGTCCACCAGATGATCGCACTAGCGGCCTAGGACGGTGCTGGAGGGCACACTTGGCGTGCCCGGACCGGGGCGTCACATGAAGCATACCTAACCATGTGAATTCAAAAGACCTTAGGTATCCAAACTTTGGATCCTTGAGGGTTAGATACAATAGCATAGACATTTAATTTTAGCACAACACTTGCATAATCAAGTTTGTCATCATATTTCAAGCACTTTGGCACCCAAACCTTTTTCAAACTCACTTTCCTCACTCTAGGGTGTGTGGCCCTTGATGAAGATGCACCACCCAAGGAGTGAGCACCCTTGGCCTTGGCTTTTGAAGCCTTGGCCGAGCCTTGTATAGCCCTTGAAGTTTTAGTCAAGTCTCCTTTAGGTCTTACAAGCTTAACCGATTCTTGATTTTCACATTTAGAACCATCAAGAGTCATAGCATCATAACCAAGTCCACTCCTATCTAAATAATGCCTTTGAGAGGCCAACATTTCATCCAATTTCAAGGAACTCATGGCAAATTTAGACAATTGAGTTTCTAGAAATCTATTCTTTTCTTTTATCATATGAAGCTCATGTTGCAAAGAAGTAGCATTGGAAAGCATTACACACTCATGTTCATCCCATGTAACTAATTCTTCTTCTAACTCAAGCACCCTAGCTTTAAAATGATCATAATCATGCATATTTACATTTGAATTTTCAGCCATACAAGCATACGAGATTTTTGTTTTAAACACTTATTCTCATCAATCAAAACATCATGCTCAAGTATCATATCATCATTTTTAGCACATATAGCAACATACTTGGCATTCAACTCCTCAAGTTCACTAACATGCATTTCATCATTTTTCATAAGTCTAACATTTTCTTTCTTAAGTTGTTTGCACTTTCTAAGCAACATACCATGAGAATCACATAAACCATCATAATTGGAATACAATTCATCATAGGTTAAAGGAGTAGAATCTTTTACCATCTCATCTTGAGAAGATGAGTCAATTTTCTCCTCTTTTGCCATAAGACAAAAGTGTGCCTTATGCTCCATCTCATCCTCACTTGATGAGCTTGATGATGAATCATCCCATGTTGCTTTCAATGCCTTCTTCTTCTCTTTGCCTTTTCCCTTGTGATATTTCTTGGATGCTTTGGGGCATTCGGCTTGGAAGTGGCCAACCTTGCCACAATTGAAGCAAGATGGCTTCTCTCTTTCCTTCTCCTTTTCCTTGAACTTCATATTCTTGAATCTTCCTCTTTTGTTCTTCACAAACTTCTTGAAGTTCTTCACCATCGTTGCCATCTCATCATCACTATCCTCATCACTTTCAGTACTTGAAGAGTTCTCTTCATCCTTCACCTTAGAAGCCATGGCCCCTTTAGGTTTAGTAGTCACAGCTAGGGCAATGCCCTTCTTCCTTTGAGGCTCTTCATCCACTCTATTCAGCAATTTTATCTCATGAGTCATCAAACTCCCAATGAGCTCGTCCAACTTCAAAGTCCTCAAGTCTTTGGCCTCCTCGATGGCGGTAACCTTCTCACTCCAATTTCTAGGTAAGCTCCTTAGAACTTTTTGCACCTTTTCATGCATAGGGTAAGGTTTGCCAAGTGCATTCAAATCATTGCATATGCATGTCAACCTATTAAACATGTCACTAATGCATTCACCTTCAAGCATTTTAAACAATTCATACTTTTGCACTAACATGTTAATTTTGCAATCTTTAACTTGACTAGTTCCTTCATGCTTTAATTCTAGCATTTTCCATTTCTCTTGAGCACTAGTACATGCACTGATATGATCATACTCACCCCTAGCTAATGCAATGTGTAACAAGTTAATTGCTTTCTCATTTAAACTCACCTTCTTGTCATCACTCTCACTATACTAATTTTCATCCTTACGAACTACCTTATCTCCCTCTCTCTTAGTAGGAATGAATGGTCCATTCTCTATAACTCTCCACTAAGCCATGTCCATACTCCTAAGTTTAGCTATGTGAACAGTGCACGGACAGATTGATATTGCAGAAAATTAACAATCAAAAATGTTCCTAGAATCCACTACTCACAAGTTGCTCAATCACAAGCAATATATCCCAACAAGCAATGGCAGAAAGCAACACCCTAATATCAATTTCTAAGGCACACAAATCACTAATAGCACCAAACAAGAAAGGAAATCAAACATAGAGTGCACAAGGATATATAGTGGTTCGGTGCTCACACCTACATCCACTACCTAAGCCCTCAAGCTTAGGATTTCCAAATCCACTAAAGGATATAAGTGGTTTTGCAAGTTCACCACAAACTTAGGGTTTTCAAGCACACCCCAAACTTGTACACCACCAAGGTTTGAAGCTAACCTTAAACTTTCACACACCTCTCAAAGGTAATGCCCTTAAAAGGGACTTTTACAAGTGATTTGGTTTTTGGTTCTCTCAAGATTAGCTCTAAGCTATTTGGATGAGGAACACTTAATCTCTCAATGTAAAGCTCACTGGTAGGATATAAATTTGGCTCAAATTCGTGGCTTTCACTCAACCAAAGGTTCACACAAAGTCTCACAAAGATGAAAATAAGTTTAGGAGAAGCTTTGTGGAAAGTAGCTCAAGAACACTCAAAGAAGTACCTTAATGATTTTTGGCTTGAAAGTGTGTCTTAGCTTGAGGTTGATGAAGGGAAGATGATGACAATAATCTCAGCAAATGGTGATCAAAAGATCAAGAGAAGATCACTCAAAAATTGTAGAATCAAGAACAAAAGCCCTTTTGGTAATTTTTCCACATGAGTTTTCCAAGTGTGGAATGAAGCATGACTTTCCTCTTCATTTGTCTCCATTGAATCTTGGCCATTGGATCTTGTTAATCTTCAATCTCAGCCCTCAATCAACTTATAATCTCTGCCCTTCATCTTCAAAAACGAAATCAATCAACACCATTGAAAAGCTAGCCATTATTGACTTTTGGTCAACCTTTGATTCAAATTTCAAATCTTGGCTCCAAGGTTTGTTTGGATCTTGTGTGCTTCTTGTTAAACTCTTCCTCATGCTTAGAAAGGCTTCAACAATCAACCAAACAACCCTTGCAAGGCACACACGAAATTCCCCCCAAAATACTTGAAAACAAGAACATAATAGTACATGGTGATGTGGACAATTTTCCTCCAAGTGTTTTGGCTCCAATCTTTTTCATTTGATTTCAAATGAATCCAAGGCATCTCAAACTCCCTACAAAGGCTCCTAAGACTTTCTAGAAGGGTTATGACCGAGCCCCTACTCCAAATAAATCATCCAACATTAATTCAACCTAGTCTAACCCATGGAAGGTCAATTTGAGGAATTTATGCTATTTTAGATAAGAATGGGTTGCACCAATTTAAGTCTTCCTCACTCCAAATTTGGTCAACTTTCTCAATAAATATGTCTTAGACTATTTCCTAAATAAATCCTTCAATGTAGCTCACATAATCTCAATTGCTCCCAAATAGGGTTTCCTAGGGGATTTCGGGTTCTAAGTGCCTAAACAATGAAACCTCAATACTCCATGACCATTTAGTATCCTCAATTAATGTCCCAAATAAGTGTATGATTTGTACCTACAAAGAAATGAGTGATAGAACACTCCAATTATGCTTGTAAGCTCAAAGAGCTTCAATGCTTGCACTTGGGTTAACCAATATGATATAAGCTCAATAAAATTCAAACTAGGCTTGTTTCACAACTACACTAGTGAATTAATTTCAACTGACAAATTGAACATGATAGACTTAAAATTGACCTGACAATATTTCACAATGAAACATTCCAGAGTGTCTTAAATAATTTTCAAAACAAGAATCAAGTCAATCAGAAAACATATGAATAAGTTAAGACTATTCAACCAACATGTGCACAGTGTGATGTTTGAACAATTTTTGTAGTTCGAAAATGAACAAGTCCAGAATCATCAAATTCATATCAAATATGATCAAACATGATTCCAAAGATATATAATGAAGCTTAAATTAGTAGAGAAAATACATTTCATGATTCATCCAAATTCATCCAAAGATAAGCACAATCAAATAGTCCAATACGTATTTTGCATCAAAACATAAATCTAGGACATATGGTCCAACACTTCGGACCATCAAAGTTGCTCGGGGTACAATTTTTATTGTTCTTCTATGTCAAATTTTATGCGTATAGGATTCCTAGATTATTTCCATGCCAAAACCCCATCTTTCTATGACAAATGGAAAAATTGTTAAAAACTCCTCCATAGAGACAGTTGAGCAACGTCGGATCAACAAAGTTGCTCGGTGTACACTTTTTATTGTTCTTCTATGTCAAATTTTATGAGTATAAGCTTCCAAGATTATTTCGATGCCAAAACACCAACTTTCTATGACAAATTGACAAAACCGTTAGAAGCTCCTGAATAGAGAGAGTTGAGCAACATCGGACCATCAAAGTTACTCAGCGTACACTTTTTCTATTCTTCTATTTCAAATTTTATGAGTTACAGTTTCATAGATTGTTCTGTTGTCAAGATAACAAATTTCATTTTAAATTGGGCAAAACGATTAAAAACACCTCCAACGGGAGAGTTGAACAATTTCAGACCGTCAAATTTGTTCGGTGTACACCTTTTATTGTTCTTCTATGTCATATTTTATGAGTATAAGCTTCCAAGACTATTTCAAAGCCAAAAGACCAACTTTCCTTGACAAATTGGTAAAACCGTTAAAAGCTCCTCTATAGAGAGAGTTGAGCAACTTCGGAACATCAAAGTTGCTCAGGGTACACTTTTTATTGTTCTTCTATGTCAATTTTTATGAGTATAGGCTTCCTAGATTATTTGGATGCCAAAACCCCAACTTTCTATGAAAAATGGACAAAATTGTTAAAAGCTCCTCCATAGAGAGAGTTGACCAACTTCGAATCAACAAAGTTGCTCTGTGTACACTTTTTATTGTTCTTCTATGTCAAATTTTACGAGTATAAGCTTCCATGATTATTTCGATGCCAAAACACCACTTTCTATGACAAATTGACAAAATCGTTAAAAACTCCTCCATAGAGAGAGTTGAGCAACTTCGGACCATCAAAGTTACTCAGCGTACACTTTTTACTATTCTTCTATTTCAAATTTTATGAGTATAACTTTCGTAGATTGTTTTGTTGTCAAGATAACAAATTTCATTCTAAATTGTGCAAAACGATTAAAAACACCTCCAACGAGAGTTGAGCAATTTCGGACCGTCAAATATGCTCGGTGTATACCTTTCATTGTTCTTCTATGTCAAATTTTACGAGTATCAGCTTCCAAGACTATTTCGATGCCAAAATACAACTTTGTAAGACAAATGGACAAAACCATTAAAAGCTCCTCCATAGAGAGAGTTGAGCAACTTCGGACCATCAAAGTTGCTCGAGGTGCTTTTTTTATTGTTCTTCTATTTCAAATTTTATGAGTATAGGCTTCCTAGAATATTTCGATGCCAAAACCCCAACTTTCTATGACAAATGGACAAAATCGTTAAAAGCTTCTCCATAGAGAGAGTTGAGCAACTTCAGACCATCAAAGTTGCTCGGTGTACACTTTTTATTGTTCTTCTATGTAAAATTTTACAAGTATAAGCTTCCATGATTATTTCAATGCCAAAACATAAACTTTCCTTGACAAAACAGTTAAAAGCTCCTCCATAGAGAGAGTTGAGCAATTTCGGACCATCAACGTTGCTCGGGGTAAACTTTTTATTATTCTTCTATGTCAAATTTTATGAGTATAGGCTTTCTAGATTATTTCCATGCCAAAACTCCAACTTTCTATGATAAATGGACAAAATCCTTAAAAGCTCCTCCATAGAGAGAGTTGAGCAACTTCGGACCATCAAAGTTGCTCGGTGTACACCTTTTATTGTTCTTCTATGTCACATTTTACGAGTATAAGATTCCAAGACTATTTTGATGCCAAAACACCAACTTTCTATGACAAATGGACAAAACTGTTAAAAGCTCCTCCATAGAGAGAGTTGAGCAACTTCAGACCGTCAAAGTTGCTCGGTGTACACCTTTTATTGTTCTTCTATGTCACATTTTACGAGTATAAGCTTCCAATACTATTTCGATGCGAAAACACTAACTTTCTATGACAAATGGACGAAATCGTTAAAAGCTTCTCCATAGAGAGAGTTGAGCAACTTCGGACTATCAAAGTTGCTCGGGGTACACTTTTTATTGTTCTTCTATGTCAAATTTTATGAGTATAGGCTTCCTCGATTATGTCGATGCCAAAATCACAACTTTCTATGACAAATGGACAAAATCGTTAAAAGCTCCTCCATAGAGAGAGTTGAGCAACTTCATACCATCAAAGTTGCTCAGTGTACACTTTTTATTATTCTTCTACGTCAAATTTTACGAGTATAAGCTTCCATGATTATTTTGATGACAAAACACTAACTTTCTATGACAAATTGACAAAACCGTTAAATGCACCTCCATAGAAAGAGTTGAACAACTTCGAACAATCAAAGTTGCTCGGGGTACACTTTTTTTGTTCTTTTATGTCAAATTTTATGAATATTGGCTTTCTAGATTATTCCGTTGCCAAAACCCCGACTTTCCATGAAAAATGGACAAAATCGTTAAAACCTCCTCCATAGAGAGATTTGAGCAACTTCGGATCAACAAAGTTGCTCGGTGTACACTTTTTATTATTCTTCTATGTCAAATTTTACGAGTATAAGTTCCGATGATTATTTCGATGCCAAAACACCAACTTTCTATGACAAATTGACAAAACCGTTAAAAACTCCTCCATAGAGAGAGTTGAGCAACTTCGGACCATCAAAGTTATTCAGCGTACACCTTTTACTATTCTTCTATTTCAAATTTTTTGAGTATAAGTTTCGTAGATTGTTTTGTTGTCAAGATAACAAATTTCATTCTAAATTGTGCAAAACTATTAAAAACACCTCCAACGGGAGAGTTGAGCAATTTAGGACCGTCAAATTTGCTTGGTGTATACCTTTTATTGTTCTTCTATGTCACATTTTACGAGTATAAGCTTCCAAGACTATTTCGATGCGAAAATACCAACTTTGTATGACAGATGGACAAAACCATTAAAAGCTCCTCCACAGAGAGAGTTGAGCAACTTCGGACCATCAAAGCTACTCGGAGTACACTTTTTATTGTTCTTCTATGTCAAATTTTATGAGTATAGGCTTTCTAGATTATTTCCACGCCAAAACTCCAACTTTCTATGACAAATGGACAAAATCGTTAAAAGCTCCTCCATAGAGAAAGTTGAGAAACTTCGGAACATCAAAGTTGTTCGAGGTACACTTTTCATTATTATACTATGTCAAATTTTATGAGTATAGGCTTCCTAGATTATTTCGATGCCAAAACCCCAACTTTCTATGACAAATGGACAAAATCGTCAAAAGCTCCTCCATAATGGGAGTTGAGCAACTTCGGACCATCAAAGTTGCTCGGTGTACATTTTTTATTGTTCTTCTATGTCAAATTTTACGAGTATAAGCTTCCATGTTTGTTTCGATGCCAAAACTCCAACTTTCCACGACAAATTGACAAAACCGTTAAAAGCTCCTCCGTAGAGAGAGTTGTGGAACGTCGGACCATCAAAGTTACTCAGCGTACACGTTTTACTATTCTTCTATGTCAAATTTTACAAGTATAAGTTTCGTAGATTGTTTTGTTGTCAAGATAACGTATTTTTATTCTAAATTGGGCAAAACTATTAAATACACCTCCAACGGCAGAGTTGAGCAATTTTGGACCGTCAAAGTTGCTCGGTGTACATCTTTTATTGTTCTTCTATGTCACATTTTACGAGTATAAGCTTCCAAGACTATTTCAATGCGAAAACACCAACTTTCTATGACAAAGGGACAAAACTGTTAAAAGCTCCAACAGGAGAGTTGAGTAATTTTGGACCATCAGAGTTGCTCGTGGTGCACTTTTCATTGTTCATCTATGTCAAATTTTATGAGTATAGGCTTCATAGATTATTTCGATGCCCAAACCCCATATTTCTATGACAAATGGATAAAATCGTTAAAAGCTCCTCCATAGAGAGAGTTGAGCAACTTCAGACCATCAAAGTTGCTGGTGTGCACTTTTTATTGTTCTTCTATGTCAAATTTTATGAGTATAGGCTTCCTTGATTATTTCGATGCCCAAACCCCAACTTTCTATGACAAATGGACAAAATCGTTAAAAGCTTCTCCATAGAGAGAGTTGGCAAACTTCGGACCATCAAAGTTGCTCGGTGTACAATTTTTATTGTTCTTCTAGGTAAAATTTTACAAGTATAAGCTTCCATGATTATTTCAATGCCAAAACACAAACTTGCCTTGACAAAACCGTTAAAAGCTCCTCCATAGAGAGAGTTGAGCAATTTCGGACTATCAACGTTGCTCGGGGTAAACTTTTTATTATTCTTCTATGTCAAATTTTATGATTATAGGCTTTCTAGATTATTTCCATGCCAAAACTCCAACTTCCTATGACAAATGGAAAAAATCGTTAAAAGCTCCTCCATAGAGAGAGTTGAGCAACTTCCGACCGTCAAAGTTGCTCGATGTACACCTTTTATTGTTCTTCTATGTCACATTTTAAGGGTATAAGATTCCAAGACTATTTCGATGCTAAAACACCAACTTTCTATGACAAATGGACAAAACCGTTAAAAGCTCCTCCATAGAGAGAGTGGAGCAACTTCGGAACATCAAAGTTGTTCGAGGTACACTTTTCATTATTATTCTATGTCAAATTTTATGAGTATAGGCTTCGTTGATTATTTCAATGCCATAACCCCAACTTTCTATGACAAATGGACAAAATCGTCAAAAGCTTCTCCATAGAGGGATTTGAGCAACTTCGGACCATCAAAGTTGCCCGGTGTACACTTTTTGTTGTTCTTCTTTGTCAAATTTTACGAGTATAAGCTTCCGTGATTGTTTCGATGCCAAAACACCAACTTTCTATGACAAATTGACAAAACAGTTAAAAGCTCCTCCGTAGACAGAGTTGTAAAACTGTGGATCATCAAAGTTACTCAGCGTACACGTTTTACTATTCTTCTATGTCAAATTTTAAAAGTATAAGTTTCGTAGATTGTTTTGTTATCAAGATAACATATTTCATTCTAAATTGGGCAAAACTATTAAATACACCTCCAACGGAAGAGTTGAGCAATTTTGGACCGTCAAAGTTGCTCAGTGTACATCTTTTATTGTTCTTCTATGTCACATTTTATGAGTATAAGACTACTTCGATCCGAAAACACCAACTTTCTATGACAAATGGAGAAAACCGTTAAAAGCTCCTACATAGAGAGAGTTGAGCAACTTCGGACCATCAAAGCTGCTCGGGGTACAATTTTTATTGTTCTTCTATGTCAAATTTTATGAGTATAGGCTTCCTAGATTATTTCGATGCCAAAACCCCAACTTTCTATGACAAATTAACAAAATCGTTAAAATCTCCTCCATTGAGAGAGTTGAGCAACTTCGGACCATCAAAGTTGCTCGGTGTGCACTTTTATTTTTCTTCTATGTCAAATTTTACGAGTATAAGCTTGCATGATTATTTCGATGCCAAAACACCAACTTTCTATGACAAAACCGTTAAAAGCTCCTCCATAGAGAGAGTTGAGCAATTTCGGACCATCAACGTTGCTCGGGGTAAACTTTTTATTATTCTTCTATGTCAAATTTTATGAGTATAAGCTTTCTAGATAATTTCCATGCCAAAACTTCAACTTTCTATGACAAATGGACAAAATCGTTAAAAGCTCCTTCATAGAGAGAGTTGGGCAACTTCAGACTGTCAAAGTTGCTCGTTGTACACCTTTTATTGTTCTTCTATGTCACATTTTACGAGTATAAGATTCCAAGACTATTTCGATGCCAAAACACCAACTTTCTATGACAAATGGAAAAACCCGTTAAAAGCTCCTCCATAGAGAGAGTTGAGCAACTTCGGAACATCAAAGTTGTTTGAGGTACACTTTTCATTATTTTTCTATGTCAAATTTTATGAGTATAAGCTTTCATGATTGTTTCGATGCCAAAACACCAACTTTCTATGACAAATTGACAAAACCATTAAATGCTCCTCCGTAGAGAGAGTTGTGCAACTTCGGACCATCAAAGTTACTCAGCGTACACGTTTTACTATTCTTCTATGTCAAATTTTACACGTATAAATTTCGTAGATTGTTTTGTTGTCAAGATAATATATTTCATTCTAAATTGGGCAAAACTGTTAAATACACCTCCAAGGGCAGAGTTGAGCAATTTTTACCGTCAAAGTTGCTCGGTGTACATCTTTTATTGTTCTTCTATGTCAGATTTTACGAGTATAAGCTTCCAAGACTACTTCGATGCGAAAACACCAACTTTCTATGACAAATAGAGAAAACCGTTAAAAGCTCCTCCATAGAGAGAGTTGAGCAACTTCGGACCATCAAAGATGCTCGGTGTACACTTTTTATTGTTCTTCCATGTCAAATTTTATGAGTATAGACTTCCTAGATTATTTAGATGCCAAAACACCAACTTTCTATGACAAATTAACAAAATCGTTAAAAGCTCTTCCATAGAGAGAGTTGAGCAATTTCGGACCATCGAAGTTGCTCGGTGTACACTTTTATTATTCTTCTATGTCAAATTTTATGAGTATAAGCTTCCATGAATATTTCGATCACAAGACACCAACTTTCTATGACAAATTGACAAAACCGTTAAAAGCTCATCCATAGATAGAGTTTGGCAACTTCGGACCATCAAATTTACTCAGCGTACACTTTTTACTATTCTTCTATTTCAAATTTTACGAGTACAAGTTTCGTAGATTGTTTTGTTGTCAAGATAACAAATTTCATTCTAAATTAGGTAAAACTATTAAAAACACCTCCAACAGGAGAATTGAAAAATTTTGGACCGTCAAATTTGGTCAGTGTACACATTTTACTGTTCTTCTATGTCACATTTTACGAGCATAAGCTTCCACGACTATTTCGACGCCAAAACACCAACTTTCTATGACAAATGGACAAAACTGTTAAAAGCTCCTCCATAGAAAGAGTTGAGCAACTTCGGACCATCAAAGTTGCTCGTGGTGCACGTTTTATTGTTCATCTATGTCAAATTTTATGAGTATAGGCTTCCTAGATTATTTCGATGTCCAAACCCAAACTTTCTATGACAAATGGACAAAATCGTTAAAAGCTCCTCCATAGAGAGAGTTGAGCAACTTCGTACCATCAAAGTTGCTCGGTGTATACTTTTTATTGTTCTTCTATGTCAAATTTTATGAGTATTGGCTTTTTAGATTATTTCCATGCCAAAACCCCAACTTTCTATGACAAATGAAGAAAATCGTTAAAAGCACCTCCATAGAGAGAGTTGACCAACTTCGGACCATCAAAGTTGCTCGGTGTACACTTTTTGTTGTTCTTCTATGTCAAATTTTAAGAGTATAAGGTTCCACGATTATTTCGACGCGAAAACCCCAACTTTCTATGACAAATTGACAAAACCGATAAAAGCTCCTCCATAGAAAGAGTTGAGAAACTTCAGACCATCAAAGTTGCTCGGGGTACACTTTTTATTGTTCTTTTATGTCAAATTTTATGAGTATAGGCTTCCTAGATTATTTTGATCCCAAAACCCCAACTTTTGATGACAAATGGACAAATTCGTTAAAAGCTCCTCTATAGAGAGAGTTGAGCAACTTCGTACCGTCAAAGTTGCTCGATTTACACTTCTTATTATTCTTCTATGTCAAATTTTATGAGTGTAAGCTTCCATGATTATTTTGCTGCCAAAACACAAAATTTCAATGACAAATTGACAAAACCATTAAAAGCACCTCCATAGAGAGGGTTGAGCAACTCCGGTCCATCAAAGTTGCTCGGGGTACACTTTTTATTGTTCTTCTATGTCAATTTTTATGAGTATAGGCTTCCTAGATTATTTCGATGCCAAAACCCCTACTTTCTATGACCAATGGACAAAATCGTTAAGAGCTCCTCCATAGAGAGAGTTGAGCAACTTCGGATCAAAAAAGTTGCTCATCGTACACTTTTTACTATTCTTCTATCTCAAATTTTATGGGTATAAGTTTTGTAGATTGTTTTGTTGTCAAGATAACAAATTTCATTCTAAATTGGGCAAAACGATTAAAACACATCCAATGGGAGAGTTGAGCAATTTCGGATCGTCAAATTTCCTCAGTGTACACCTTTTATTGTTCTTCTATGTCACATATTACGAGTATAAGCTTCCAGGACTATTTCGATGACAAAACACCAACTTTGTATGACATATGGACAAAACCATTAAAAGCTCCTCCTTAGAGAGAGTTGAGCAACTTCGAACCATCATGGTTGCTCGAGGTGCTTTTTTTATTGTTCTTCTATGTCAAATTTTATGAGTATAGGATTCCAAGAATATTTCAATGCCAAAACCCCAACTTTCTATGACAAATGTACAAAATCATTAAAAGCTTCTCCATAGACAGAGTTGAGCAACTTCGGATCAACAAAGTTGCTCGGTGTACACTTTTTATTGTTCTTCTATGTCAAATTTTCGAGTATAAGCTTCCAAGACTATTTCGATGCGAAAACACCGACTTTCTATGAAAAATTGACAAAACCGTTAAAAGCTCCTCCATAGAGAGAGTTGAGCAACTTCGGACCAACAAAGCTGCTCGGGGTACACTTTTTATTGTTCTTCTATGTCAAATTTTATGAGTATATGCTTCCTAGATTATTTTGATGCCAAAACCCTAACTTTCTATGGCAAATGGACAAAATCATTAAAAGCTCCTCCATAGAGAGAGTTGAGCAACTTCGGATCAACAAAGTTGCTCGGTGTACACTTTTTATTATTCTTCTATGTCAAATTTTACGAGTATAAGCTACCATGATTATTTCAATGCCAAAACACAAACTTTTTATGACAAATTGACAAAACCGTTAAAAGCTCCTCAATAGAGAGAGTTGAGAAACTTCAGACCATCAAAGTTACTCAGCATAGAATTTTTACTATTCTTCTATTTCAAATTTTACGAGTATAAGTTTCGTAGATTGTTTTGTTTTCAAGATAACAAATTTCATTCTAAATTTGGCAAAACTATTAAAAACACCTCCAACAGGTGAGTTGAGCAATTTCGGACAGCCAAATTTGCTCGGTGTACACCTTTTACTGTTCTTCTATGTCACATTTTACGAGTATAGGCTTCCAAGAGTATTTCGCTGCCAAAACACCAACTTGGTATGACAAATTGACAAAACCATTAAAAGCTCCTCGTTAGAGAGAGGTGAGCAACTTCGGACCATCAAAGTTGCTCGAGGTGCTTCTTTTATTATTCTTCTACGTCAAATTTTATGAGTATTGGCCTCCAAGATTATTTCCATGCCAAAACTCCAACTTTCTATGACAACTGAACAAAATCATTAAAAGCTCCTCCATAGAGAGAGTTGTGCAGTTTCGGACCATCAAAGTTGCTCGGTGTACACTTTTTATTGTTCTTCTATGTCAAATTTTACGAGTATAAGCTTCCATGATTATTTTGATGCCAAAACACAAACTTTTTATGACAAATTGAGAAAACCGTTAAAAGCTCCTCCATAGAGAGAGTTGAGAAACTTCGGACCATCAAAGTTGCTCGGGGTACACTTTTTATTGTTCTTCTATGTCAAATTTTATGAGTATAAGCTTCCATGATTATTTTATTGCCAAAACTTCAACTTTCTATGAAAAATTGACAAAACTAGCAAAAGCACCTCTAGAGAGAGAGTTGAGCAACTTCGGACTATCAAAGTTGCTCGGGGTACACTTTTTATGGTTCTTTTATGTCAAATTTTATGAGTATAGGCTTCCTAGATTATTTTGATGCCGAAACCCCAACTTTCTATGACAAATGGACAAAATCGTTAAAAGCTCCTCCGTAGACAGAGTTGAGCAACTTCGGATCAACAAAGTTGCTCGGTGTACACCTTTTATTGTTCTTCTATGTCAAATTTTCGAGTATAAGCTTCCATGATTGTTTCGATGCCAAAACACCAACTTTCTATGACAAATTGACAAACCGTTAAAAGCTCCTTCGTCAAGAGAGTTGTGTTACTTCGGACCATCAAAGTTACTCAGCGTACACTTTTTACTATTCTTGTATGTCAAATTGTACCAGTATAAGTTTCGTAAATAGTTTTTTGTCAAGATAACAAAGTTCATTTTAAATTGGGCAAAACTATTAAATACTCCTCCAACGGCAGAGTTGAGCAATTTCGGACCGCAAAAGTTGCTCGGTGTATAGATTTTATTGTTCTTCTATCTCACATTTTACGAGTATAAACTTCCAAGACTATTTCGATGCGAAAACACCAACTTTCTATGAAAAATTGACGAAACCGTTAAAAGCTCCTCCATAGAGAGAGTTGAGCAACTTCGGACCATCAAAGCTGCTCGGGGTACACTTTTTATTGTTCTTCTATGTCAAATTTTATGACTATATGCTTCCTAGATTATTTTGATGCCAAAACCCCAACTTTCTATGGTAAATGGACAAAATCATTAAAAGCTCCTCCATGGAGAGAGTTGAGCAACTTCGGATCAATAAAGTTGCTCGGTGTACACTTTTTATTATTCTTCTATGTAAAATTTTACGAGTATAAGCTACCATGATTATTTCGATGCCAAAACACAATTTTTTTATGACAAATTGACAAAACCGTTAAAAGCTCCTCAATAGAGAGAGTTGAGAAACTTCAGACCATCAAAGTTACTCAGCATAGAATTTTTACTATTCTTCTATTTCAAATTTTACGAGTATAAGTTTCGTAGATTGTTTTGTTTTCAAGATAAAAAATTTCATTCTAAATTTGGCAAAACTATTAAAAACACCTCCAACAGGTGAGTTGAGCAATTTCGGAACGTCAAATTTGCTCGGTGTACACCTTTTACTGTTCTTCTATGTCACATTTTACGAGTATAGGCTTCCAAGAGTATTTCGCTGCCAAAACAACAACTTGGTATGACAAATGGACAAAACCATTAAAAGCTCCTCGTTAGAGAGAGGTGAGCAACTTCGGACCATCAAAGTTGCTCGAGCTGCTTTTTTTTATTATTCTTCTACGTCAAATTTTATGAGTATTGGCCTCCAAGATTATTTCCATGCCAAAACTCCAACTTTCTATGACAACTGAACAAAATCATTAAAAGCTCCTCCAAAGAGAGAGTTGTGCAGTTTCGGACCATCAAAGTTGCTCGGTGTACACTTTTTATTGTTCTTCTATGTCAAATTTTACGAGTATAAGCTTCCATGATTATTTTGATGCCAAAACACAAACTTTTTATGACAAATTGAGAAAAACGTTAAAAGCTCCTCCATAGAGAGAGTTGAGAAACTTCGGACCATCAAAGTTGCTCGGGGTACACTTTTTATTGTTCTTCTATGTCAAATTTTATGAGTATAAGCTTCCATGATTATTTTATTGCCAAAACACCAACTTTCTATGACAAATTGACAAAACTAGCAAAAGCACCTCTAGAGAGAGAGTTGAGCAACTTCGGACCATCAAAGTTGCTCGGGGTACACTTTTTATGGTTCTTTTATGTCAAATTTTATGAGTATAGGCTTCCTAGATTATTTTGATGCCGAAACCCCAACTTTCTATGACAAATGGAAAAAATCGTTAAAAGCTCCTCCATAGACAGAGTTGAGCAACTTCGGATCAACAAAGTTGCTCGGTGTACACTTTTTATTGTTCTTCTAAATGAAATTTTACGAGTATAAGCTGCCATGATTATTTCGATGCCAAAACACCAATTTTCTATGACAATTTGACAAAACCGCTAAAAGCTCCTCCATAGAGAGAGTTGAGCAACTTCAGACCATCGAAGTTACTCAGCGTAGAATTTTTACTATTCTTCTATTTCAAATTTTACGAGTATAACTTTCGTAGATTGTTTTGTTGTCAAGATAACAAATTTCATTCTAAATTTGCCAAAACTATTAAAAACCCTCCAACAGGTGAGTTGATCAATTTTGGACTGTCAAATTTGCTCGGTGTACACCTTTTATTGTTCTTCTACGTCACATTTTACGAGTATAAGCTTCCAAGACTATTTCGATGCGAAAACACCAACTTTCTATGACAAATGGGCAAAACCGTTAAAAGCTCCTCCATAGAGAGAGTTGAGCAACTTCGGACCATCAAAGCTGCTCCGGGTATACTTTTTATTGCTCTTCTATGTCAAATTTTATGAGTATAGGCTTCCTAGATTATTTCGATGCCAAAACCCCAACTTTCTATGACAAATGGACAAAATCCTTAAAAGCTCTTCCATAGAGAGAGTTGAGCAACTTCGGATCAACAAAGTTGCTCGGTGTACACTTTTTATTGTTCTTCTATGTCAAATTTTACGAGTATAAGTTGCCATGATTATTTCGATGCCAAAACACCAACTTTCTATGATAAATTGACAAAACCGTTAAAAGTTCCTCCATAGAGAGAGTTGAAAAACTTCAGACCATCAAAGTTACTCATCGTACAATTTTTACTATTCTTCTATTTCAAATTTTACGAGTATAACTTCCGTAGATTGTTTTGTTGTCAAGATAACAAATTTCATTCTAAATTTGGCAAAACTATTAAAAACACCTCCAACGGGTGAGTTGAGCAATTTCGGACCTTCAAATTTGCTCGGTGTACACCTTTTATTGTTCTTCTACGTTACATTTTACGAGTATAAGCTTCCAAGACTATTTTGATGACAAAACACCAACTTTGTATGACAAATTGATAAAACCGTTAAAAGCTCCTCCATAGAGAGAGTTCAGCAACTACGTACCATCAAAGTTGCTCGAGGTGCTTTTTTTATTGTTCTTCTATGTCAAATTTTATGAGTATAGGCTTCCTAGAATATTTCGATCCAAAACCCCAACTTTCTATGACAAATGCACAAAATCGTTAAAAGCTTCTTCATAGAGAGAGTTGAGCAACTTCGGACCATCAAAGTTGCTTTGTGTACACTTTTTCTTATTCTTCTATGTCAAATTTTACGAGTATAAGCTTCCATGATTATTTTGATGGCAAAACACAAAATTTCAATGACAAATTGACAAAACCGTTAAAAGCATCTCCATAGAGAGAGTTGAGCAACTCCTGACGATCAAAGTTGCTCGGGGTACACTTTTTATTGTTTTCCTATGTCAAATTTTATGATTATGGGCTTCCTAGATTATTTCGATGCCAAAACCCCAACTTTTTATGACCAATGGACAAAATCGTTAAGAGCTCCTCCATAGAGAGAATTGAGCAACTTTGGATCAACAAAGTTGCTCGGTGTACACTTTTTATTATTCCTCTATGTCAAATTTTATGAGTATAGGCTTCCTAGATTATTTCGATGTCCAAACCCCAACTTTCTATGACAAATGGACAAAATCGTTAAAAGCTCCTCCATAGAGAGAGTTGAGCAACTTCGGACGATCAAAGTTGCTCGGTGTATACTTTTTATTGTTCTTCTATGTCAAATTTTATGAGTATTGGCTTCTTAGATTATTTCCATGCCAAAACCCCAACTTTCTATGACAAATGAAGAAAATCGTTAAATGCTCCTCCATAGAGAGAGTTGAGAAACTTCGGACCATCATAGTTGCTCGGTGTACACTTTTTCTTGTTCTTCTATGTCAAATTTTACGAGTATAAGGTTTCATGATTATTTCGACGCCAAAACCCCAACTTTCTATGACAAATTGACAAAATCGATAAAAGCTCCTCCATAGAGAGAGTTGAGCAACTTCAGACCATCAAAGTTGCTTGGGGTACACTTTTTATTGTTCTTCTATGTCACATACTACGTGTAAAGCTTCCAAGACTATTTTGATGCCAAAACACCAACTTTGTATGACAAATGGACAAAACCATTAAAAGCTCCTCCTTAGAGAGAGTTGAGCAACATCGAACCATCAAAGTTGCTCGAGGTGCTTTTTTTATTGTTCTTCTATGTCAAATTTTATGAGTATAGGCTTCCTAGAATATTTCAATGCCAAAACCCCAACTTTCTATGACAAATGGACAAAATCATTAAAAGCTTCTCCATAGAGAGAATTGAGCAACTTTGCACCATCAAAGTATCTCGGTGTACACTTTTTATTGTTCTTCTATGTCAAATTTTACGAGAATAAGCTTCCATGATTATTTCGATGCCAAAACACCAAATTCCTTGACAAAACCGTTAAAAGCTCCTCCATAGAGAGAGTTGAGCAACCTCAGACCATCAAAGTTGTTCGGGGTAAACTTTTTATTAATCTTCTATGTCAAATTTTATGAGTATAGGCTTCCTAGATTATTTTCATGCCAAAACTCCAACTTTCTATGACAAATGGATAAAATCGTTAAAACGTCCTCTATAAAGAGAGTTGAGAAACTTCGGACCATCAAAGTTGCTCCGTGTACACTTTTTATTGTTCTTCTATGTCAAATTTTATGAGTATAGGCTTCCTAGATTTTTTCGATGCCAAAACCCCAACTTTCTATGACAAATGGACAAAATCGTTAAAAGTTCTTCCATTGAGAGAGTTGAGCAACTTAAGACCCTCAAAGTTGCTCGGTGTACACCTTTTATTGTTCTTCTATGTCACATTTTATTAGTATAAGATTCCAAGACTATTTCGATGCCAAAACACTAACTTTCTATGACAAATGGGCAAAATCGTTAAAAGCTCCTCCATAGAGAGAGTTGAGCAACTTCGGACCATCAAAGTTGCTCGAGGTACACTTTTTGTTATTCTTCTATGTCAAATTTTATGAGTACTTCCTAGATTATTTCGATGCCGAAACCCCAAATTTCTATGAGAAATGGACAAAATCGTTAAAAGCTCCTCCATAGAGAGAGTTGAGCAACTTCGGACCATCAAAGTTTCTCGGTGTACACTTTTTATTGTTCTTCTATGTCAAATTTTCGAGTATAAGCTTCCATGATTGTTTCGATGCCAAAACACCAACTTTCTATGACAAATTGACAAAACCGTTAAAAGCTCCTTCGTCAAGAGAGTTGTGCAACTTCGGACCATCAAAGTTACTCAGCGTACACTTTTTACTATTCTTCTATGTCAAATTGTACAAGTATAAGTTTCGTAGATAGTTTTTTTGTCAAGATAACAAAGTTCATTTTAAATTGGGCAAAACTATTAAATACACCTCCAATGGCAGAGTTGAGCAATTTCGGACCGCCAAAGTTGCTCGTTGTACAGATTTTATTGTTCTTCTATCTCACATTTTACGAGTATAAGCTTCCAAGACTATTTCTATGCGAAAACACCAACTTTCTATGACAAATGGACAAAATCGTTAAAAGCTCCTCCATAGAGAGAGTTGAGCAACTTCGGACCATCAAAGCTGCTCCGGGTACACTTTTTATTGTTCTTCTTTGACAAATTTTGTGAGTATAGGCTTCCTAGATTATTTCGATGCCAAAACCCCAACTTTCTATGACAAATGGACAAAATCATTAAAAGCTCTTCCATAGAGAGAGTTGAGCAACTTCGGATCAACAAAGTTGCTCGGTGTACACTTTTTATTGTTCTTCTATGTCAAATTTTACGAGTATAAGCTGCCATGATTATTTCGATGCCAAAACACCAACTTTCTATGATAAATTGACAAAACCGTTAAAAGCTCCTCCATAGAGAGAGTTGAGAAACTTCAGACCATCAAAGTTACTCATCGTACAATTTTTACTATTCTTCTATTTCAAAATTTACGAGTATAACTTCCGTAGATTGTTTTGTTGTCAAGATAACAAATTTCATTCTAAATTTGGCAAAACTATTAAAAACACCTCCAACGGGTGAGTTGAGCAATTTCGGACCGTCAAATTTGCTCGGTGTACACCTTTTATTGTTCTTCTACGTTACATTTTACGAGTATAAGCTTCCAAGACTATTTTGATGACAAAACACCAACTTTGTATGACAAATTGATAAAACCGTTAAAAGCTCCTCCATAGAGAGAGTTCAGCAACTACGTACCATCAAAGTTGCTCGAGGTGCTTTTTTTATTGTTCTTCTATGTCAAATTTTATGAGTATAGGCTTCCTAGAATATTTCGATCCAAAACCCCAACTTTCTATGACAAATGCACAAAATCGTTAAAAGCTTCTTCATAGAGAGAGTTGAGCAACTTTGGACCATCAAAGTTGCTTTGTGTACACTTTTTCTTATTCTTCTATGTCAAATTTTACGAGTATAAGCTTCCATGATTATTTTGATGGCAAAACACAAAATTTCAATGACAAATTGACAAAACCGTTAAAAACATCTCCATAGAGAGAGTTGAGCAACTCCTGACGATCAAAGTTGCTCGGGGTACACCTTTTATTGTTTTCCTATGTCAAATTTTATGATTATGGGCTTCCTAGATTATTTCGATGCCAAAACCCCAACTTTTTATGACCAATGGACAAAATCGTTAAGAGCTCCTCCATAGAGAGAATTGAGCAACTTTGGATCAACAAAGTTGCTCGGTGTACACTTTTTATTATTCCTCTATGTCAAATTTTATGAGTATAGGCTTCCTAGATTATTTCGATGTCCAAACCCCAACTTTCTATGACAAATGGACAAAATCGTTAAAAGCTCCTCCATAGAGAGAGTTGAGCAACTTCGGACGATCAAAGTTGCTCGGTGTATACTTTTTATTGTTCTTCTATGTCAAATTTTATGAGTATTGGCTTCTTAGATTATTTCCATGCCAAAACCCCAACTTTCTATGACAAATGAAGAAAATCGTTAAATGCTCCTCCATAGAGAGAGTTGAGAAACTTCGGACCATCATAGTTGCTCGGTGTACACTTTTTCTTGTTCTTCTATGTCAAATTTTACGAGTATAAGGTTTCCTGATTATTTCGACGCCAAAACCCCAACTTTCTATGACAAATTGACAAAACCGATAAAAGCTCCTCCATAGAGAGAGTTGAGCAACTTCAGACCATCAAAGTTGCTCGGGGTACACTTTTTATTGTTCTTCTATGTCAAATTTTATGACTATAGGCTTCCTAGATTATTTCGATCCCAAAACCCCAACTTTTGATGACAAATGGACAAATTCGTTAAAAGCTCCTCTATAGAGAGAGTTGAGCAACTTCGTACCGTCAAAGTTGCTCGGTGTCCACTTTTTATTATTCTTCTATGTCAAATTTTATGAGTATAAGCTTCCATGATTATTTTGATGCCAAAACACAAAATTTCTATGAAAAATTGACAAAACCGTTAAAAGCATCTCCAAAGAGAGGGTTGAGCAACTCCGGTCCATCAAAGTTGCTCTAGGTACACTTTTTATTGTTCTTCTATGTCAAATTTTATGAGTATAGGCTTCCTCGATTATTTCGATGCCATAACCCCAACTTTCTATGACCACCGAACAAAATCGTTAAGAGCTCCTCCATAGAGAGAGTTGAGCAACTTCAGATCAAAAAAGTTGCTCATCGTACACTTTTTACTATTCTTCTATTTCAAATTTTACGGGTATAAATTTTGTAGATTGTTTTGTTGTCAAGATAACAAATTTCATTCTAAATTGGGCAAAACGAATAAAACACATCCAATGGGAGAGTTGAGCAATTTCGGACCGTCAAATTTGCTCGGTGTACATCTTTTATTGTTCTTCTATGTCACATACTACGTGTATAAGCTTCCAAGACTATTTTGATGCCAAAACACCAACTTTGTATGACAAATGGACAAAACCATTAAAAGCTCCTCCTTAGAGAGAGTTGAGCAACATCGAACCATCAAAGTTGCTCGAGGTGCTTTTTTTATTGTTCTTCTATGTCAAATTTTATGAGTATAGGCTTCCTAGAATATTTCAATGCCAAAACCCCAACTTTCTATGACAAATGGACAAAATCATTAAAAGCTTCTCCATAGAGAGAATTGAGCAACTTCGCACCATCAAAGTATCTCGGTGTACACTTTTTATTGTTCTTCTATGTCAAATTTTACGAGAATAAGCTTCCATGATTATTTCGATGCCAAAACACCAAATTCCTTGACAAAACCGTTAAAAGCTCCTCCATAGAGAGAGTTGAGCAACCTCAGACCATCAAAGTTGCTCGGGGTAAACTTTTTATTAATCTTCTATGTCAAATTTTATGAGTATAGGCTTCCTAGATTATTTTCATGCCAAAACTCCAACTTTCTATGACAAATGGATAAAATCGTTAAAACGTCCTCTATAAAGAGAGTTGAGAAACTTCGGACCATCAAAGTTGCTCCGTGTACACTTTTTATTGTTCTTCTATGTCAAATTTTATGAGTATAGGCTTCCTAGATTTTTTCGATGCCAAAACCCCAACTTTCTATGACAAATGGACAAAATCGTTAAAAGTTCTTCCATTGAGAGAGTTGAGCAACTTAAGACCCTCAAAGTTGCTCGGTGTACACCTTTTATTGTTCTTCTATGTCACATTTTATTAGTATAAGATTCCAAGACTATTTCGATGCCAAAACACTAACTTTCTATGACAAATGGGCAAAATCGTTAAAAGCTCCTCCATAGAGAGAGTTGAGCAACTTCGGACCATCAAAGTTGCTCGAGGTACACTTTTTGTTATTTTTCTATGTCAAATTTTATGACTACTTCCTAGATTATTTCGATGCCGAAACCCCAAATTTCTATGAGAAATGGACAAAATCGTTAAAAGCTCCTCCATAGAGAGAGTTGAGCAACTTCGGACCATCAAAGTTTCTCGGTGTACACTTTTTATTGTTCTTCTATGTCAAATTTTCGAGTATAAGCTTCCATGATTGTTTCGATGCCAAAACACCAACTTTCTATGACAAATTGACAAAACCGTTAAAAGCTCCTTCGTCAAGAGAGTTGTGCAACTTCGGACCATCAAAGTTACTCAGCGTACACTTTTTACTATTCTTCTATGTCAAATTGTACAAGTATAAGTTTCGTAGATAGTTTTTTTATCAAGATAACAAAGTTCATTTTAAATTGGGCAAAACTATTAAATACACCTCCAATGGCAGAGTTGAGCAATTTCGGACCGCCAAAGTTGCTCGTTGTACAGATTTTATTGTTCTTCTATCTCACATTTTACGAGTATAAGCTTCCAAGACTATTTCGATGCGAAAACACCAACTTTCTATGACAAATGGACAAAATCGTTAAAAGCTCCTCCATAGAGAGAGTTGAGCAACTTCGGACCATCAAAGCTGCTCCGGGTACACTTTTTATTGTTCTTCTTTGTCAAATTTTGTGAGTATAGGCTTCCTAGATTGTTTCGATGCCAAAACCCCAACTTTCTATGACAAATGGACAAAATCATTAAAAGCTCTTCCATAGAGAGAGTTGAGCAACTTCGGATCAACAAAGTTGCTCGGTGTACACTTTTTATTGTTCTTCTATGTCAAATTTTACGAGTATAAGCTGCCATGATTATTTCGATGCCAAAACACCAACTTTCTATGATAAATTGACAAAACCGTTAAAAGCTCCTCCATAGAGAGAGTTGAGAAACTTCAGACCATCAAAGTTACTCATCGTACAATTTTTACTATTCTTCTATTTCAAAATTTACGAGTATAACTTCCGTAGATTGTTTTGTTGTCAAGATAACAAATTTCATTCTAAATTTGGCAAAACTATTAAAAACACCTCCAACGGGTGAGTTGAGCAATTTCGGACCGTCAAATTTGCTCGATGTACACCTTTTATTGTTCTTCTACGTTACATTTTACGAGTATAAGCTTCCAAGACTATTTTGATGACAAAACACCAACTTTGTATGACAAATTGATAAAACCGTTAAAAGCTCCTCCATAGAGAGAGTTCAGCAACTACGTACCATCAAAGTTGCTCGAGGTGCTTTTTTTATTGTTCTTCTATGTCAAATTTTATGAGTATAGGCTTCCTAGAATATTTCGATCCAAAACCCCAACTTTCTATGACAAATGCACAAAATCGTTAAAAGCTTCTTCATAGAGAGAGTTGAGCAACTTCGGACCATCAAAGTTGCTTTGTGTACACTTTTTCTTATTCTTCTATGTCAAATTTTACGAGTATAAGCTTCCATGATTATTTTGATGGCAAAACACAAAATTTCAATGACAAATTGACAAAACCGTTAAAAGCATCTCCATAGAGAGAGTTGAGCAACTCCTGACGATCAAAGTTGCTCGGGGTACACTTTTTATTGTTTTCCTATGTCAAATTTTATGATTATGGGCTTCCTAGATTATTTCGATGCCAAAACCCCAACTTTTTATGACCAATGGACAAAATCGTTAAGAGCTCCTCCATAGAGAGAATTGAGCAACTTTGGATCAACAAAGTTGCTCGGTGTACACTTTTTATTATTCCTCTATGTCAAATTTTATGAGTCTAGGCTTCCTAGATTATTTCGATGTCCAAACCCCAACTTTCTATGACAAATGGACAAAATCGTTAAAAGCTCCTCCATAGAGAGAGTTGAGCAACTTCGGACGATCAAAGTTGCTCGGTGTATACTTTTTATTGTTCTTCTATGTCAAATTTTATGAGTATTGGCTTCTTAGATTATTTCCATGCCAAAACCCCAACTTTCTATGACAAATGAAGAAAATCGTTAAATGCTCCTCCATAGAGAGAGTTGAGAAACTTCGGACCATCATAGTTGCTCGGTGTACACTTTTTCTTGTTCTTCTATGTCAAATTTTACGAGTATAAGGTTTCGTGATTATTTCGACGCCAAAACCCCAACTTTCTATGACAAATTGACAAAACCGATAAAAGCTCCTACATAGAGAGAGTTGAGCAACTTCAGACCATCAAAGTTGCTCGGGGTACACTTTTTATTGTTCTTCTATGTCAAATTTTATGACTATAGGCTTCCTAGATTATTTCGATCCCAAAACCCCAACTTTTGATGACAAATGGACAAATTCGTTAAAAGCTCCTCTATAGAGAGAGTTGAGCAACTTCGTACCGTCAAAGTTGCTCGGTGTCCACTTTTTATTATTCTTCTATGTCAAATTTTATGAGTATAAGCTTCCATGATTATTTTGATGCCAAAACACAAAATTTCTATGAAAA
Source organism: Euonymus europaeus (assembly GCA_963580455.1). Lineage (NCBI taxonomy): Eukaryota > Viridiplantae > Streptophyta > Magnoliopsida > Celastrales > Celastraceae > Euonymus > Euonymus europaeus. The sequence continues at coordinate 10,303,064 of OY756969.1, forward strand.
ATTGACAAAACCGTTAAAAGCATCTCCAAAGAGAGGGTTGAGCAACTCCGGTCCATCAAAGTTGCTCTAGGTACACTTTTTATTGTTCTTCTATGTCAAATTTTATGAGTATAGGGTTCCTCGATTATTTCGATGCCATAACCCTAACTTTCTATGACCAACGAACAAAATCGTTAAGAGCTCCTCCATAGAGAGAGTTGAGCAACTTCAGATCAAAAAGGTTGCTCATCGTACACTTTTTACTATTCTTCTATTTCAAATTTTACGGGTATAAATTTTGTAGATTGTTTTGTTGTCAAGATAACAAATTTCATTCTAAATTGGGCAAAACGAATAAAACACATCCAATGGGAGAGTTGAGCAATTTTGGACCGTCAAATTTGCTCGGTGTACACCTTTTATTGTTCTTCTATGTCACATACTACGGTGTATAAGCTTCCAAGACTATTTTGATGCCAAAACACCAACTTTGTATGACAAATGGACAAAACCATTAAAAGCTCCTCCTTAGAGAGAGTTGAGCAACATCGAACCATCAAAGTTGCTCGAGGTGCTTTTTTTATTGTTCTTCTATGTCAAATTTTATGAGTATAGGCTTCCTAGAATATTTCAATGCCAAAACCCCAACTTTCTATGACAAATGGACAAAATCATTAAAAGCTTCTCCATAGAGAGAATTGAGCAACTTCGCACCATCAAAGTATCTCAGTGTACACTTTTTATTGTTCTTCTATGTCAAATTTTACGAGAATAAGCTTCCATGATTATTTCGATGCCAAAACACCAAATTCCTTGACAAAACCGTTAAAAGTTCCTCCATAGAGAGAGTTGAGCAACCTCAGACCATCAAAGTTGCTCGGGGTAAACTTTTTATTAATCTTCTATGTCAAATTTTATGAGTATAGGCTTCCTAGATTATTTTCATGCCAAAACTCCAACTTTCTATGAAAAATGGATAAAATCGTTAAAACGTCCTCTATAAAGAGAGTTGAGAAACTTCGGACCATCAAAGTTGCTCCGTGTACACTTTTTATTGTTCTTCTATGTCAAATTTTATGAGTATAGGCTTCCTAGATTTTTTCGATGCCAAAACCCCAACTTTCTATGACAAATGGACAAAATCGTTAAAAGTTCTTCCATTGAGAGAGTTGAGCAACTTAAGACCCTCAAAGTTGCTCGGTGTACACCTTTTATTGTTCTTCTATGTCACATTTTATTAGTATAAGATTCCAAGACTATTTCGATGCCAAAACACTAACTTTCTATGACAAATGGGCAAAATCGTTAAAAGCTCCTCCATAGAGAGAGTTGAGCAACTTCGGACCATCAAAGTTGCTCGAGGTACACTTTTTGTTATTCTTCTATGTCAAATTTTATGAGTACTTCCTAGATTATTACGATGCCGAAACCCCAAATTTCTATGAGAAATGGACAAAATCGTTAAAAGCTCCTCCATAGAGAGAGTTGAGCAACTTCGGACCATCAAAGTTTCTCGGTGTACACTTTTTATTGTTCTTCTATGTCAAATTTTCGAGTATAAGCTTCCATGATTGTTTCGATGCCAAAACACCAACTTTCTATGACAAATTGACAAAACCGTTAAAAGCTCCTTCGTCAAGAGAGTTGTGCAACTTCGGACCATCAAAGTTACTCAGCGTACACTTTTTACTATTCTTCTATGTCAAATTGTACAAGTATAAGTTTCGTAGATAGTTTTTTTGTCAAGATAACAAAGTTCATTTTAAATTGGGCAAAACTATTAAATACACCTCCAATGGCAGAGTTGAGCAATTTCGGACCGCCAAAGTTGCTCGTTGTACAGATTTTATTGTTCTTCTATCTCACATTTTACGAGTATAAGCTTCCAAGACTATTTCGATGCGAAAACACCAACTTTCTATGACAAATGGACAAAATCGTTAAAAGCTCCTCCATAGAGAGAGTTGAGCAACTTCGGACCATCAAAGCTGCTCCGGGTAGACTTTTTATTGTTCTTCTATGTCAAATTTTATGAGTATAGGCTTCCTAGATTATTTCGATGCCAAAACCCCAACTTTCTATGACAAATGGACAAAATCATTAAAAGCTCTTCCATAGAGAGAGTTGAGCAACTTCGGATCAACAAAGTTGCTCGGTGTACACTTTTTATTGTTCTTCTATGTCAAATTTTACGAGTATAAGCTGCCATGATTATTTCGATGCCAAAACACCAACTTTCTATGATAAATTTACAAAACCGTTAAAAGCTCCTCCATAGAGAGAGTTGAGAAACTTCAGACCATCAAAGTTACTCATCGTACAATTTTTACTATTCTTCTATTTCAAAATTTACGAGTATAACTTTCGTAGATTGTTTTGTTGTCAAGATAACAAATTCCATTCTAAATTTGGCAAAACTATTAAAAACACCTCCAACGGGTGGGTTGAGCCATTTCGGACCGTCAAATTTGCTCGGTGTACATCTTTTATTGTTCTTCTATGTCACATTTTACGAGTATAAGCTTCCAAGACTATTTTGATGACAAAACACCAATTTTGTATGACAAATTGATAAAACCCTTAAAAGCTCCTCCATAGAGAGAGTTGAGCAACTATGTACCATCAAAGTTGCTCGAGGTGCTTTTTTTATTTTTCTTCTATGTCAAATTTTATGAGTATAGGCTTCCTAGAATATTTCGATCCAAAATCCCAACTTTCTAGGACAAATGCACAAAATCGTTAAAAGCTTCTCCATAGAGAGAGTTGAGCAACTTCGGACCATCAAAGTTGCTCTGTGTACACTTTTTATTATTCTTCTATATCAAATTTTACGAGTATAAGCTTCCATGATTATTTTGATGGCAAAACACAAAATTTCAATGACAAATTGACAAAACCGTTAAAGGCATCTCCATAGAGAGAGTTGAGCAACTCAGGACCATCAAAGTTGCTCGGGGTACACTTTTTATTGTTTTTCTATGTCAAATTTTATGAGTATGGGCTTCCTAGATTACTTCGATGCCAAAACCCCAACATTCTATGACCAATGGACAAAATCGTTAAGAGCTCCTCCATAGAGAGTTGAGCAACTTCGGATCAACAAAGTTGCTCGGTGTACGCTTTTTATTATTCCTCTATGTCAAATTTTATTAGTATAGGCTTCCCAGATTATTTCGATGTCCAAACCCCAACTTTCTATGACAAATGGAAAAAATCATTAAAAGCTCCTCCATAGAGAGAGTTGAGCAACTTCGGACCATCAAAGTTGCTCGGTGTATACTTTTTATTGTTCTTCTATGTCAAATTTTATGAGTATTGGCTTTTTAGATTATTTCCATGCCAAAATCCCAACTTTCTATGACAAATGAAGAAAATCGTTAAATGCTCCTCCATAGAGAGAGTTGAGAAACTTCAGACCATCAAAGTTGCTCGGTGTACACTTTTTGTTGTTCTTCTATGTCAAATTTTACGAGTATAAGGTTTCATGATTGTTTCGACGCCAAAACCCCAACTTTCTATGACAAATTGACAAAACCGATAAAAGCTCCTCCATAGAGAGAGTTGAGCAACTTCAGACCATCAAAGTTGCTCGGGGTACACTTTTTATTGTTCTTCTATGTCAAATTTTATGACTATAGGCTTCCTAGATTATTTCGATCCCAAAACCCCAACTTTTGATGACAAATGGACAAATTCGTTAAAAGATCTTCTATAGAGAGAGTTGAGAAACTTCGTACCGTCAAAGTTGCTCGGTGTCCACTTTTTATTATTCTTCTATGTCAAATTTTATGAGTATAAGCTTCCATGATTATTTTGATGCCAAAACACAAAATTTCTATGAAAAATTGACAAAACCATTAAAAGCACCCCCAAAGAGAGGGTTGAGCAACTCTGGTCCATCAAAGTTGCTCTAGGTACACTTTTTATTGTTCTTCTATGTCAAATTTTATGAGTATAGGCTTTCTCGATTATTTCGATGCCAAAACCCAAACTTTCTGTGACCAACGAACAAAATCGTTAAGAGCTCCTCCATAGAGAGAGTTGGACAACTTCAGATAAAAAAAGTTGCTCATCGTACACTTTTTACTATTCTTCTATTTCAAAATTTACGGGTATAACTTTCGTAGATTCTTTTCTTGTCAAGATTACAAATTTCATTCTAAATTGGGCAAAACGATTAAAACACATCCAATGGGAGAGTTGAGCAATTTCGAACCGTCAAATTTGCTCGGTGTACACCTTTTATTGTTCTTCTATGTCACATATTACGAGTATAAGCTTCCAAGACTATTTCGATGCCAAAACACCAACTTTGTATGACAAATGGACAAAACCATTAAAAGCTCCTCCTTAGAGAGAGCTGAGCAACTTCGAACCTTAAAAGTTGCTAGATGCGCTTTTTTTATTGTTCTTCTATGTCAAATTTTATGAGTATAGGCTTCCTAGAATATTTCAATCCGAAAACCCCAACTTTCTATGACAAATGGAAAAAATCATTAAAAGAATCTCCATAGCAAGAATTGAGCAACTTTGGACCATCAAAGTAGCTCGGTGTACACTTTTTATTGTTCTTCTATGTCAAATTGTACGAGTATAAGCTTCCATGATTATTTCGATGCCAAAACACGAAATTCCTTGACAAAACCATCAAAAGCTCCTCCATAGAGAGTTGAGCAACCTCAGACCATCAAAGTAGCTCGGGGTAAACTTTTTATTAATCTTCTATGTCAAATTTTATGAGTATAGGCTTCCTAGATTATTTTCATGCCAAAACTCCAACTTTCTATGACAAATGGATAAAATCGTTAAAACGTCCTCTATAAAGAGAGTTGAGAAACTTCGGACCATCAAAGTTGCTCGGTGTATACTTTTTATTGTTCTTCTATGTCAAATTTTATGAGTATAGGCTTCCTAGATTTTTTCGATGCCAAAACCCCAACTTTCTATGACAAATGGACAAAATCGTTAAAAGTTCTTCCATAGAGAGAGTTGAGCAACTTAAGACCCTCAAAGTTGCTCAGTGTACAACTTTTATTGTTCTTCTATGTCACATTTTACGTGTATAAGATTCCAAGACTATTTCGATGCCAAAACACCAACTTTCGATGACAAATTGGCAAAACCGTTAAAAGCTCATCCATAGAGAGAGTTGAGCAACTTCGAACCATCAAAGTTGCTCGAGGTACAATTTTTGTTATTCTTCTATGTCAAATTTTATGAGTACTTCCCAGATTATTTCGATGCCAAAGCCCCAAATTTCTATGACAAATGGACAAAATCGTTTAAAGCTCCTCCATAGAGAGAGTTGAGCAACTTCGGACCATCAAAGTTTCTCGGTGTACACTTTTTATTGTTCATCTATGTCAAATTTTCGAGAATAAGCTTCCATGATTGTTTCGATGCCAAAACACCAACTTTCTATGACAAATTGACAAAACCGTTAAAAGCTCCTTCGTCAAGAGAGTTGTGCAACTTCGGACCATCAAAGTTACTCAGCGTACACTTTTTACTATTCTTCTATGTCAAATTGTACGAGTATAAGTTTCGTAGATAGTTTTTTTGTCAAGATAGCAAAGTTCATTTTAAATTGGGCAAAACTATTAAATACACCTCCAATGGCAGAGTTGAGCAATTTCGGACCGCCAAAGTTGTTCGTTGTACAGATTTTATTGTTCTTCTATCTCACATTTTACGAGTATAAGCTTCCAAGACTATTTCGATGCGAAAACACCAACTTTCTATGACAAATGGAAAAAACCGTTAAAAGCTCCTCCATAGAGATAGTTGAGCAACTTCGGACCATCAAAGCTGCTCCGGGTACACTTTTTATTGTTCTTCTATGTCAAATTTTATGAGTATAGGCTTCCTAGATTATTTCGATGCCAAAACCCCAACTGTCTATGACAAATGGACAAAATCATTAAAAGCTCTTCCATAGAGAGAGTTGAGCAACTTCGGATCAACAAAGTTGCTCGGTGTACACTTTTTATTGTTCTTCTATGTCAAATTTTACGAGTATAAGCTGCCATGATTATTTCGATGCCAAAACACCAACTTTCTATGATAAATTGACAAAACCGTTAAAAGCTCCTCCATAGAGAGAGTTGAGAAACTTCAGACCATCAAAGTTACTCATCGTACAATTTTTACTATTCTTCTATTTCAAAATTTACGAGTATAACTTTCGTAGATTGTTTTGTTGTCAAGATAACAAATTTCATTCTGAATTTGGCAAAACTATTAAAAACACCTCCAACGGGTGAGTTGAGCAATTTCGGACCGTCAAATTTGCTCGGTGTACACCTTTTATTGTTCTTCTATGTCACATTTTACGAGTATAAGCTTCCAAGACTATTTTGATGACAAAACACCAATTTTGTATGACAAATTGATAAAACCCTTAAAAGCTCCTCCATAGAGAGAGTTGAGCAACTATGTACCATCAAAGTTGCTCGAGGTGCTTTTTTTATTTTTCTTCTATGTCAAATTTTATGAGTATAGGCTTCCTAGAATATTTCGATCCAAAATCCCAACTTTCTAGGACAAATGCACAAAATCGTTAAAAGCTTCTCCATAGAGAGAGTTGAGCAACTTCGGACCATCAAAGTTGCTCTGTGTACACTTTTTATTATTCTTCTATATCAAATTTTACGAGTATAAGCTTCCATGATTATTTTGATGGCAAAACACAAAATTTCAATGACAAATTGACAAAACCGTTAAAAGCATCTCCATAGAGAGAGTTGAGCAACTCAGGACCATCAAAGTTGCTCGGGGTACACTTTTTATTGTTTTTCTATGTCAAATTTTATGAGTATGGGCTTCCTAGATTACTTCGATGCCAAAACCCCAACATTCTATGACCAATGGACAAAATCGTTAAGAGCTCCTCCATAGAGAGTTGAGCAACTTCGGATCAACAAAGTTGCTCGGTGTACACTTTTTATTATTCCTCTATGTCAAATTTTATTAGTATAGGCTTCCCAGATTATTTCGATGTCCAAACCCCAACTTTCTATGACAAATGGACAAAATCATTAAAAGCTCCTCCATAGAGAGAGTTGAGCAACTTCGGACCATCAAAGTTGCTCGGTGTATACTTTTTATTGTTCTTCTATGTCAAATTTTATGAGTATTGGCTTCTTAGATTATTTCCATGCCAAAACCCCAACTTTCTATGACAAATGAAGAAAATCGTTAAATGCTCCTCCATAGAGAGAGTTGAGAAACTTCAGACCATCAAAGTTGCTCGGTGTACACTTTTTGTTGTTCTTCTATGTCAAATTTTACGAGTATAAGGTTTCATTATTTTTTCGACGCCAAAACCCCAACTTTCTATGACAAATTGACAAAACCGATAAAAGCTCCTCCATAGAGAGAGTTGAGCAACTTCAGACCATCAAAGTTGCTCGGGGTACACTTTTTATTGTTCTTCTATGTCAAATTTTATGACTATAGGCTTCCTAGATTATTTCGATCCCAAAACCCCAACTTTTGATGACAAATGGACAAATTCGTTAAAAGATCCTCTATAGAGAGAGTTGAGCAACTTCGTACCGTCAAAGTTGCTCGGTGTCCACTTTTTATTATTCTTCTATGTCAAATTTTATGAGTATAAGCTTCCATGATTATTTTGATGCCAAAACACAAAATTTCTATGAAAAATTGACAAAACCATTAAAAGCACCTCCAAAGAGAGGGTTGAGCAACTCCGGTCCATCAAAGTTGCTCTAGGTACACTTTTTATTGTTCTTCTATGTCAAATTTTATGAGTATAGGCTTTCTCGATTATTTCGATGCCAAAACCCAAACTTTATGTGACCAACGAACAAAATCGTTAAGAGCTCCTCCATAGAGAGAGTTGGGCAACTTCAGATAAAAAAAGTTGCTCATCGTACACTTTTTACTATTCTTCTATTTCAAAATTTACGGGTATAACTTTCGTAGATTGTTTTGTTGTCAAGATTACAAATTTCATTCTAAATTGGGCAAAACGATTAAAACACATCCAATGGGAGAGTTGAGCAATTTCGGACCGTCAAATTTGCTCGGTGTACACCTTTTATTGTTCTTCTATGTCACATATTACGAGTATAAGCTTCCAAGACTATTTCGATGCCAAAACACCAACTTTGTATGACAAATGGACAAAACCATTAAAAGCTCCTCCTTAGAGAGAGCTGAGCAACTTCGAACCTTCAAAGTTGCTAGATGCGGTTTTTTTATTGTTCTTCTATGTCAAATTTTATGAGTATAGGCTTCCTAGAATATTTCAATGCGAAAACCCCAACTTTCTATGACAAATGGACAAAATCATTAAAAGCATCTCCATTGCAGGAATTGAGCAACTTTGGACCATCAAAGTAGCTCGGTGTACACTTTTTATTGTTCTTCTATGTCAAATTGTACGAGTATAAGCTTCCATGATTATTTCGATGCCAAAACACGAAATTCCTTGACAAAACCATCAAAAGCTCCTCCATAGAGAGTTGAGCAACCTCAGACCATCAACGTAGCTCGGGGTAAATTTTTTATTAATCTTCTATGTCAAATTTTATGAGTATAGGCTTCCTAGATTATTTTCATGCCAAAACTCCAACTTTCTATGACAAATGGATAAAATCGTTAAAACGTCCTCTATAAAGAGAGTTGAGAAACTTCGGACCATCAAAGTTGCTCGGTGTATACTTTTTATTGTTCTTCTATGTCAAATTTTATGAGTATAGGCTTCCTAGATTTTTTCGATGCCAAAACCCCAACTTTCTATGACAAATGGACAAAATCGTTAAAAGTTCTTCCATAGAGAGAGTTGAGCAACTTAAGACCCTCAAAGTTGCTCAGTGTACAACTTTTATTGTTCTTCTATGTCACATTTTACGAGTATAAGACTCCAAGACTATTTCGATGCCAAAACACCAACTTTCGATGACAAATTGGCAAAACCGTTAAAAGCTCATCCATAGAGAGAGTTGAGCAACTTCGAACCATCAAAGTTGCTCGAGGTACAATTTTTGTTATTCTTCTATGTCAAATTTTATGAGTACTTCCCAGATTATTTCGATGCCAAAGCCCCAAATTTCTATGACAAATGGATAAAATCGTTTAAAGCTCCTCCATAGAGAGAGTTGAGCAACTTCGGACCATCAAAGTTTCTCGGTGTACACTTTTTATTGCTCTTCTATGTCAAATTTTCGAGAATAAGCTTCCATGATTGTTTCGATGCCAAAACACCAACTTTCTATGATAAATTGACAAAACCGTTAAAAGCTCCTTCATAGAGAGAGTTGAGAAACTTCAGACCATCAAAGTTACTCATCGTACAATTTTTACTATTCTTCTATTTCAAAATTTACGAGTATAACTTTCGTAGATTGTTTTGTTGTCAAGATAACAAATTTCATTCTGAATTTGGCAAAACTATTAAAAACACCTCCAACGGGTGAGTTGAGCAATTTTGGACCGTCAAATTTGCTCGGTGTACACCTTTTATTGTTCTTCTACGTCACATTTTACGAGTATAAGCTTCCAAGACTATTTTGATGACAAAACACCAACTTTGTATGACAAATTGATAAAACCGTTAAAAGCTCCTCCATAGATAGAGTTAAGCAACTACGTACCATCAAAGTTGCTCGAGCTGCTTTTTTTATTATTCTTCTATGTCAAATTTTATGAGTATAGGCTTCCTAGAATATTTTGATCCAAAACCCGAACTTTCTATGACAACTGCACAAAATCGTTAAAAGCTTCTCCATAGAGAGAGTTGAGCAACTTCGGACCATCAAAGTTGCTCTGTGTACACTTTTTATTATTCTTCTATATCAAATTTTAGGAGTATAAGCTTCCATGATTATTTTGATTGAAAAACACAAAATTTCAATGACAAATTGACAAAACCGTTAAAAGCATCTCCATAGAGAGAGTTGAGAAACTACGGACCATCAAAGTTGCTCGGGGTACACTTTTTATTGTTTTTCTATGTCAAATTTTATGAGTATGGGCTTCCTAGATTATTTCGATGCCAAAACCCCAACATTCTATGACCAATGGACAAAATTGTTAAGAGCTCCTCCATAGAGAGTTGAGCAACTTCGGATCAACAAAGTAACTCGGTGTACAATTTTTATTATTCCTCTATGTCAAATTTTATGAGTATAGGCTTCCTAGATTATTTCGATGTCCAAACCCCAACTTTCTATGACAAATTGACAAAACCGTTAAATGGTCCTCCATAGAGAGAGTTGAGCAACTTCGGACCATCAAAGTTACTGAGCGTACACTTTTTACAATTCTTCTATTTCAAATTTTATGAGTATAAGTTTTGTAGATTGTTTTGTTGTCAAGATAACAAATTTCATTCTAAGTTGAACAAAACGATTAAAACACCTCCAACGGGAGAGCTGAGCAATTTCGGACCGTCAAATTAAGCTTCCATGACTATTTTGATGCCAAAACAACAACTTTGTATGACAAATGGATAAAACCGTTAAAAGCTCCTCCATAGAGAGAGTTGAGCAACTTCGTACCATCAAAGTTGCTCGAGGTGCTTTTTTTATTATTCTTCTATGTCAAATTTTATGAGTATAGGCTTCCTAGAATATTTCGATCCAAAACCCCAACTTTCTATGACAAATGGACAAAATCATTAACAGCTTCTCCATAGATAGAGTTGAGCAACCGCGGACCATCAAAGTTTCTCGGTGTACACTTTTTACTGTTTTTCTATGTCAAATTTTACGAGTATAAGCTTCCATGATTATTTCGATGCCAAAACACCAAATTTCCTTGACAAAACCGTTAAAAGCTCCTCCATATAGAGAGTTGAGGAACTTCGGATCAACAAAGTTTCTTGGTATGCACTTTTTATTATTCCTCTATGTCAAATTTTACGAGTATAAGCTTCCATGATTATTTCGATGCCAAAACACCAACTTTCTATGACAAATTGACAAAACCATTAAAAGGTCCTCCATAGAGAGAGTTGAGCAACTTCGGACCATCAAAGTTACTGAGTGTACACTTTTTACTATTATTCTATTTCAAATTTTATGAGTATAAGTTTTGTAGATTGTTTTGTTGTCAAGATACCAAAATTCATACTCAATTGGGCAAAACGATTAAAACACCTCCAACGGGAGAGTTGAGCAATTCCGGACCTTCAAATTTGCTCGGTGTACACCTTTTATTGTACTTCTATGTCACATATTACGAGTATAAGCTTCCAAGACCATTTTGATGCCAAAACACCAACTTTGTATGACAAATGGATAAAACCGTTAAAAGCTCCTCCATAGAGAGAGTGGAGCAACTACGTACCGTCAAAGTTCCTCGAGGAGCTTTTTTTATTGTTCTTCTTTGTCAAATTTTATGAGTATAGGCTTCCTAGAATATTTCGATCCAAAACCCAACTTTCTATGAAAAATTGATAAAATCATTAACAGCTTCTCCATAGAGAGAGTTGAGGAACTTCGGACCATCAAAGTTGCTCGGTGTACAATTTCTATTGTTCTTCTATGTCAAATTTTACGAGTATAAGCTTCCATTATTATTTCGATGCCAAAACACCAACTTTCTATGACAAATTGGCAAAACTTTTAAAAGCTCCTCCATAGATAGAGTTGAGGAACTTCAGATCAAAAAAGTTTCTCGGTGTACACTTTTTATTCTTCTTCTATGTCAAATTTTACGAGTATAAGCTTCCATGGTTATTTCATGCCAAAACACCAACTTTCTATAACAAATTGACAAAACAGTTAAAAGGTACTCCTTAGAGAGAGTTGAGCAACTTCGGACCATCAAAGTTACTGAGCGTACACTTTTTACTATTATTCTATTTCAAATTTTATGAGTATAAGTTTTCTAGATTGTTTTGTTGTCAAGATACCAAAATTCATTCTAAATTGGGCAAAACTATTAAAAACACCTCCAAAGGGAGAGTTGAGCGATTTCGGACCATCAAAGTTGCTCGGTGTACACCTTTTATTGTTCTTCTATGTCACATATTACGAGTGTAAGCTTCCAAGAGTATTTTGATGACAAAACACCAACTTTGTATGACAAATGGATAAAACCGTTAAAAGCTCCTCCATAGAGAGAGTTGAGCAACTTCGTACCGTCAAAGTTCTTCGAGGAGCTTTTTTTTATTGTTCTTCTATGTCAAATTTGATGAGTATAGGCTTTCTAGAATATTTCGATCCAAAACCCAACTTTCTATAACAAATGGACAAAATCATTAACAGCTTCTCCATAGAAAGAGTTGAGCAACTTCGGACCATCAAAGTTGCTCGGTGTACACCTTTTATTGTTCTTCTATGTCAAATTTTACGAGTATAAGCTTCCATGATTATTTCGATGCCAAAACACCAAATTTCCTTGACAAAACCGTTAAAAGCTCCTTCATATAGAGAGTTGAGGAACTTCGGATCAACAAAGTTTCTCGGTATACACTTTTTATTGTTCTTCTATGTCAAATTTTACGAGTATAAGCTTCCATGATTATTTCGATGCCAAAACACCAAATTTCCTTGACAAAACCGTTAAAAGCTCCTTCATATAGAGAGTTGAGGAACTTCGGATCAACAAAGTTTCTCGGTATACACTTTTTATTATTCCTCTATGTCAAATTTTACGAGTATAAGCTTCCATGATTATTTCGATGCCAAAACACCAACTTTCTATGACAAATTGACAAAACCATTAAAAGGTCCTCCATAGAGAGAGTTGAGCAACTTCGGACCATCAAGGTTACTGAGTGTACACTTTTTACTATTATTCTATTTCAAATTTTATGAGGATAAGTTTTGTAGATTGTTTTGTTGTCAAGATACCAAAATTCATACTCAATTCGGCAAAACGATTAAAACACCTCCAACGGGAGAGTTGAGCAATTTCGGACCTTCAAATTTGCTCGGTGTACACCTTTTATTGTACTTCTATGTCACATATTACGAGTATAAGCTTCCAAGACCATTTTGATGCCAAAACACCAACTTTGTATGACAAATGGATAAAACCGTTAAAAGCTCCTCCATAGGGAGAGTTGAGCAACTTCGTACCGTCAAAGTTCCTCGAGGAGCTTTTTTTATTGTTCTTCTTTGTCAAATTTTATGAGTATAGGCTTTCTAGAATATTTCGATCCAAAACCCAACTTTCTATGAAAAATGGATAAAATCATTAACAGCTTCTCCATAGAGAGAGTTGAGGAACTTCGGACCATCAAAGTTGCTCGGTGTACAATTTCTATTGTTTTTCTATGTCAAATTTTACGAGTATAAGCTTCCATTATTATTTCGATGCCAAAACACCAAATTTCTATGACAAATTGGCAAAACTTTTAAAAGCACCTCCATAGATAGAGTTGAGGAACTTCGGATCAAAAAAGTTGCTCGGTGTACATTTTTATTGTTCTTCTATGTCAAATTTTAGGAGTATAAGCTTCCATGGTTATTTCGATGCCAAAACAACAACTTTCTATAAAAATTGACAAAACAGTTAAAAGGTCCTCCTTAGAAAGAGTTGAGCAACTTCGGACCATCAAAGTTACTGAGCGTACACTTTTTACTATTATTCTATTTTAAATTTTATGAGTATAAGTTTTGTAGATTGTTTTGTTGTCAAGATACCAAAATTCATTCTAAATTGGGCAAAACTATTAAAAACACCTCCAAAGGGAGAGTCGATCAATTTCGGACCGTCAAAGTTGCTCGGTGTACACCTTTTATTGTTCTTCTATGTCACATATTACGAGTGTATGCTTCCAAGAGTATTTTGATGCCAAAACACCAACTTTGTATGACAAATGGATAAAACCGTTAAAAGCTCCTCCATAGAGAGAGTTGAGCAACTTCGGACAATTAAAGTTACTCAGCGTACAATTTTTACTATTCTTCTATTTTCAAATTTTACGAGTATAAGATTCGTAGCTTCTTTTGTTGTCAAGATATCAAATTTCATTCTAAATTTGGCAAAACAATTAAAAACACCTCCAACGGGTGAGTTGAGCAATTTCAGACTGTCAAATTCGCTCGGTGTACACTTTTTATTGTTCTTCTATGTCACATTTTACGAGTATAAGCTTCCAAAACTATTTTGATGCCAAAACAACAACTTTCTATGACAAATGGACAAAATCATTAACAGCTTCTCCATAGAGAGAGTTGAGGAACTTCGGACCATCAAAGTTGCTCGGTGTACAATTTCTATTGTTCTTCTATGTCAAATTTTACGAGTATAAGCTTCTATTATTATTTCGATGCCAAAACACCAACTTTCTATGACAAATTGACAAAGCTTTTAAAAGCTCCTCCATAGATAGAGTTGAGGAACTTCAGATCAAAAAAGTTGCTCGGTGTACACTTTTTATTGGTCTTCTATGTCAAATTTTACGAGTATAAGCTTCCATGGTTATTTCGATGACAAAACACCAACTTTCTATAACAAATTGACAAAACAGTTAAAAGGTCCTCCTTAGAGAGAGTTGAGTAACTTCGGACCATCAAAGTTACTGAGCGTACACTTTTTACTATTATTCTATTTCAAATTTTATGAGTATAAGTTTTGTAGATTGTTTTGTTGTCAAGATACCAAAATTCATTCTAAATTGGGCAAAACTATTAAAAACACCACCAAAGGGAGAGTTGAGCAATTTCGAACCGTCAAAGTTGCTCGGTGTACACCTTTTATTGTTCTTCTATGTCACATATTTCGAGTGTAAGCTTCCAAGACTATTTTGATGCCAAAACACGAACTTTGTATGACAAATGGATAAAACCGTTAAAAGCTCCTCCATAGAGAGAGTTGAGCAACTTCGTACCGTCAAAGTTCCTCGAGGAGCTTTTTTTTATTGTTCTTCTATGTCAAATTTTATGAGTATAGGCTTCCTAGAATATTTCGATCCAAAACCCAACTTTCTATGACACATGGACAAAATCATTAACAGCTTCACCATCCAAGAGTTGAGCAACTTCGGACCATCAAAGTTGCTCGGTGTACACTTTTTACTGTTCTTCTATGTCAAATTTTACGAGTATAAGCTTCCATGATTATTTCGATGCCAAAACACCAAATTTCCTTGACAAAACCGTTAAAAGCTCCTCCATATAGAGAGTTGAGAAACTTCGGACCATCAAAGTTGCTCGAGGTAAACTTTTTATTATTCTTCTATGTCAAATTTTATGAGGATAAGCTGCCATGATTATTTCAATGCCAAAACACCAATTTTCTATGACAAATTGATAAAACCGTTAAAAGCTCCTCCATAGAGAGAGTTGAGCAACTTCGGACAATTAAAGTTACTCAGCGTACAATTTTTACTATTCTTCTATTTTCAAATTTTACGAGTATAAGATTCGTAGCTTCTTTTGTTGTCAAGATATCAAATTTCATTCTAAATTTGGCAAAACAATTAAAAACACCTCCAACGGGTGAGTTGAGCAATTTCAGACTGTCAAATTCGCTCGGTGTACACTTTTTATTGTTCTTCTATGTCACATTTTACGAGTATAAGCTTCCAAAACTATTTTGATGCCAAAACAACAACTTTCTATGACAAATGGACAAAATCATTAACAGCTTCTCCATAGAGAGAGTTGAGGAACTTCGGACCATCAAAGTTGCTCGGTGTACAATTTCTATTGTTCTTCTATGTCAAATTTTACGAGTATAAGCTTCTATTATTATTTCGATGCCAAAACACCAACTTTCTATGACAAATTGACAAAGCTTTTAAAAGCTCCTCCATAGATAGAGTTGAGGAACTTCAGATCAAAAAAGTTGCTCGGTGTACACTTTTTATTGGTCTTCTATGTCAAATTTTACGAGTATAAGCTTCCATGGTTATTTCGATGACAAAACACCAACTTTCTATAACAAATTGACAAAACAGTTAAAAGGTCCTCCTTAGAGAGAGTTGAGTAACTTCGGACCATCAAAGTTACTGAGCGTACACTTTTTACTATTATTCTATTTCAAATTTTATGAGTATAAGTTTTGTAGATTGTTTTGTTGTCAAGATACCAAAATTCATTCTAAATTGGGCAAAACTATTAAAAACACCACCAAAGGGAGAGTTGAGCAATTTCGAACCGTCAAAGTTGCTCGGTGTACACCTTTTATTGTTCTTCTATGTCACATATTTCGAGTGTAAGCTTCCAAGACTATTTTGATGCCAAAACACGAACTTTGTATGACAAATGGATAAAACCGTTAAAAGCTCCTCCATAGAGAGAGTTGAGCAACTTCGTACCGTCAAAGTTCCTCGAGGAGCTTTTTTTTATTGTTCTTCTATGTCAAATTTTATGAGTATAGGCTTCCTAGAATATTTCGATCCAAAACCCAACTTTCTATGACACATGGACAAAATCATTAAAAGCTTCACCATCCAAGAGTTGAGCAACTTCGGACCATCAAAGTTGCTCGGTGTACACTTTTTACTGTTCTTCTATGTCAAATTTTACGAGTATAAGCTTCCATGATTATTTCGATGCCAAAACACCAAATTTCCTTGACAAAACCGTTAAAAGCTCCTCCATATAGAGAGTTGAGAAACTTCGGACCATCAAAGTTGCTCGAGGTAAACTTTTTATTATTCTTCTATGTCAAATTTTATGAGGATAAGCTGCCATGATTATTTCAATGCCAAAACACCAATTTTCTATGACAAATTGATAAAACCGTTAAAAGCTCCTCCATAGAGAGAGTTGAGCAACTTCGGACAATTAAAGTTACTCAGCGTACAATTTTTACTATTCTTCTATTTTCAAATTTTACGAGTATAAGATTCGTAGCTTCTTTTGTTGTCAAGATATCAAATTTCATTCTAAATTTGGCAAAACAATTAAAAACACCTCCAACGGGTGAGTTGAGCAATTTCAGACTGTCAAATTCGCTCGGTGTACACTTTTTATTGTTCTTCTATGTCACATTTTACGAGTATAAGCTTCCAAAACTATTTTGATGCCAAAACAACAACTTTCTATGACAAATGGACAAAATCATTAACAGCTTCTCCATAGAGAGAGTTGAGGAACTTCGGACCATCAAAGTTGCTCGGTGTACAATTTCTATTGTTCTTCTATGTCAAATTTTACGAGTATAAGCTTCTATTATTATTTCGATGCCAAAACACCAACTTTCTATGACAAATTGACAAAGCTTTTAAAAGCTCCTCCATAGATAGAGTTGAGGAACTTCAGATCAAAAAAGTTGCTCGGTGTACACTTTTTATTGGTCTTCTATGTCAAATTTTACGAGTATAAGCTTCCATGGTTATTTCGATGACAAAACACCAACTTTCTATAACAAATTGACAAAACAGTTAAAAGGTCCTCCTTAGAGAGAGTTGAGTAACTTCGGACCATCAAAGTTACTGAGCGTACACTTTTTACTATTATTCTATTTCAAATTTTATGAGTATAAGTTTTGTAGATTGTTTTGTTGTCAAGATACCAAAATTCATTCTAAATTGGGCAAAACTATTAAAAACACCACCAAAGGGAGAGTTGAGCAATTTCGAACCGTCAAAGTTGCTCGGTGTACACCTTTTATTGTTCTTCTATGTCACATATTTCGAGTGTAAGCTTCCAAGACTATTTTGATGCCAAAACACGAACTTTGTATGACAAATGGATAAAACCGTTAAAAGCTCCTCCATAGAGAGAGTTGAGCAACTTCGTACCGTCAAAGTTCCTCGAGGAGCTTTTTTTTATTGTTCTTCTATGTCAAATTTTATGAGTATAGGCTTCCTAGAATATTTCGATCCAAAACCCAACTTTCTATGACACATGGACAAAATCATTAACAGCTTCACCATCCAAGAGTTGAGCAACTTCGGACCATCAAAGTTGCTCGGTGTACACTTTTTACTGTTCTTCTATGTCAAATTTTACGAGTATAAGCTTCCATGATTATTTCGATGCCAAAACACCAAATTTCCTTGACAAAACCGTTAAAAGCTCCTCCATATAGAGAGTTGAGAAACTTCGGACCATCAAAGTTGCTCGAGGTAAACTTTTTATTATTCTTCTATGTCAAATTTTATGAGGATAAGCTGCCATGATTATTTCAATGCCAAAACACCAATTTTCTATGACAAATTGATAAAACCGTTAAAAGCTCCTCCATAGAGAGAGTTGAGCAACTTCGGACAATTAAAGTTACTCAGCGTACAATTTTTACTATTCTTCTATTTTCAAATTTTACGAGTATAAGATTCGTAGCTTCTTTTGTTGTCAAGATATCAAATTTCATTCTAAATTTGGCAAAACAATTAAAAACACCTCCAACGGGTGAGTTGAGCAATTTCAGACTGTCAAATTCGCTCGGTGTACACTTTTTATTGTTCTTCTATGTCACATTTTACGAGTATAAGCTTCCAAAACTATTTTGATGCCAAAACAACAACTTTCTATGACAAATGGACAAAATCATTAACAGCTTCTCCATAGAGAGAGTTGAGGAACTTCGGACCATCAAAGTTGCTCGGTGTACAATTTCTATTGTTCTTCTATGTCAAATTTTACGAGTATAAGCTTCTATTATTATTTCGATGCCAAAACACCAACTTTCTATGACAAATTGACAAAGCTTTTAAAAGCTCCTCCATAGATAGAGTTGAGGAACTTCATATCAAAAAAGTTGCTCGGTGTACACTTTTTATTGGTCTTCTATGTCAAATTTTACGAGTATAAGCTTCCATGGTTATTTCGATGACAAAACACCAACTTTCTATAACAAATTGACAAAACAGTTAAAAGGTCCTCCTTAGAGAGAGTTGAGTAACTTCGGACCATCAAAGTTACTGAGCGTACACTTTTTACTATTATTCTATTTCAAATTTTATGAGTATAAGTTTTGTAGATTGTTTTGTTGTCAAGATACCAAAATTCATTCTAAATTGGGCAAAACTATTAAAAACACCACCAAAGGGAGAGTTGAGCAATTTCGAACCGTCAAAGTTGCTCGGTGTACACCTTTTATTGTTCTTCTATGTCACATATTTCGAGTGTAAGCTTCCAAGACTATTTTGATGCCAAAACACGAACTTTGTATGACAAATGGATAAAACCGTTAAAAGCTCCTCCATAGAGAGAGTTGAGCAACTTCGTACCGTCAAAGTTCCTCGAGGAGCTTTTTTTTATTGTTCTTCTATGTCAAATTTTATGAGTATAGGCTTCCTAGAATATTTCGATCCAAAACCCAACTTTCTATGACACATGGACAAAATCATTAACAGCTTCACCATCCAAGAGTTGAGCAACTTCGGACCATCAAAGTTGCTCGGTGTACACTTTTTACTGTTCTTCTATGTCAAATTTTACGAGTATAAGCTTCCATGATTATTTCGATGCCAAAACACCAAATTTCCTTGACAAAACTGTTAAAAGCTCCTCCATATAGAGAGTTGAGAAACTTCGGACCATCAAAGTTGCTCGAGGTAAACTTTTTATTATTCTTCTATGTCAAATTTTATGAGGATAAGCTGCCATGATTATTTCAATGCCAAAACACCAATTTTCTATGACAAATTGATAAAACCGTTAAAAGCTCCTCCATAGAGAGAGTTGAGCAACTTCGGACCATTAAAGTTACTCAGCGTACAATTTTTACTATTCTTCTATTTCAAATTTTACGAGTATAAGATTCGTAGCTTGTTTTGTTGTCAAGATATCAAATTTCATTATAAATTTGGCAAAACAATTAAAAACACCTCAAATGGGTGAGTTGAGCAATTTCGGACTGTCAAATTTGCTCGGTGTACACCTTTTATTATTCTTCTATCTCACATTTTACGAGTATAAGCTTCCAAAACTATTTTGATGCCAAAACAACAACTTTCTATGACAAATGGACAAAATCATTAACAGCTTCTCCATAGAGAGAGTTGAGGAACTTCGGACAATCAAAGTTGCTCGGTGTACAATTTCTATTGTTCTTCTATGTCAAATTTTACGAGTATAAGCTTCCATTATTATTTCGATGCCAAAACACCAACTTTCTATGACAAATTGGCAAAACTTTTAAAAGCTCCTCCATAGATAGAGTTGAGGAACTTTGGATCAAAAAAGTTGCTCGGTGTACACTTTTTATTGTTCTTCTACGTCAAATTTTACGAGTATAAGCTTACATGGTTATTTCGATGACAAAACACCAACTTTCTATAAAAATTGACAAAACAGTTAAAAGGTCCTCCTTAGAGAGAGTTGAGCAACTTCGGACCATCAAAGTTACTGAGCGTACACTTTTTACTATTATTCTATTTCAAATTTTATGAGTATAAGTTTTGTAGATTGTTTTGTTGTCAAGATACCAAAATTCATTCTAAATTGGGCAAAACTATTAAAAACACCTCCAAAGGGAGAGTTGAGCAATTTCGGACCGTCAAAGTTGCTCGGTGTACAACTTTTATTGTTCTTATATGTCACATATTACGAGTGTAAGCTTCCAAGACTATTTTGATGCCAAAACACCAACTTTGTATGACAAATGGATAAAACCGTTAAAAGCTCCTCCATAGAGAGAGTTGAGCAACTTCGTACCGTCAAAGTTCCTCGAGGAGCTTCTTTTTATTGTTCTTCTATGTCAAATTTTATGAGTATAGGCTTCCTAGAATATTTCCATCCAAAACCCAACTTTCTATGACAAATGGACAAAATCATTAACAGCTTCTCCATACAAAGAGTTGAGCAGTTTCGGACTATCAAAGTTGCTCAGTGTACACTTTTTACTGTTCTTCTATGTCAAATTTTACGAGTATAAGCTTCCATGACTATTTCGATGCCAAAACACCAAATTTCCTTGACAAAACCGTTAAAAGCTCCTCCATATAGAGAGTTGAACAACTTCGGACCATCAAAGTTGCTCGAGGTAAACTTTTTATTATTCTTCTATGTCAAATTTTATGAGGATAAGCTGCCATTATTATTTCAATGCCAAAACACCAATTTTCTATGACAAATTGATAAAACCGTTAAAAGCTCCTCCATAGAGAGAGTTGAGCAACTTTGGACCATTAAAGTTACTCTGCGTACAATTTTTACAATTCTTCTATTTCAAATTTTACGAATATAAGATTCGTAGCTTGTTTTGTTGTCAAGATATCAAATTTCATTCTAAATTTGGCAAAACAATTAAAAACACCTCCAATGGGTGAGTTGAGCAATTTCAGACTGTCAAATTTGCTCGGTGTACACCTTTTATTGTTCTTCTATGTCACATTTTACGAGTATAAGCTTCCAAAACTATTTTAATGCCAAAACAACAACTTTCTATGACAAATGGACAAAATCATTAACAGCTTCTCCATAGAGAGAGTTGAGGAACTTCGGACCATCAAAGTTGCTCGGTGTACAATTTCTATTGTTCTTCTATGTCAAATTTTACGAGTATAAGCTTCCATTATTATTTCGATGCGAAAACACCAACTTTCTATGACAAATTGGCAAAACTTTTAAAAGCTCCTCCATATATAGAGTTGAGGAACTTCGGATCAAAAAAGTTGCTCGGTGTACACTTTTTATTGTTCTTCTATGTCAAATTTTACGAGTATAAGCTTCCATGGTTATTTCGATGCCAAAACACCAACTTTCTATAAAAAATTGACAAAACAGTTAAATGGTCCTCCTTAGAGAGAGTTGAGCAACTTCGGACCATCAAAGTTACTGAGCGTACACTTTTTACTATTATTCTATTTCAAATTTTATGAGTATAAGTTTTGTAGATTGTTTTGTTGTCAAGATACCAAAATTCATTCTAAATTGGGCAAAACTATTAAAAACACCTCCAAAGGGAGAGTTGAGCAATTTCGGACCGTCAAAGTTGCTCGGTGTACACCTTTTATTGTTCTTCTATGTCACATATTACGAGTGTAAGCTTCCAATAGTATTTTGATGCCAAAACACCAACTTTGTATGACAAATTGATAAAAGCGTTAAAAGCTCCTCCATAGAGAGAGTTGAGCAACTTCGTACTGTCAAAGTTCCTCGAGAAGCTTTTTTTTATTGTTCTTCTATGTCAAATTTTATGAGTATATGCTTTCTAGATTATTTCGATCCAAAACCCAACTTTCTATGACAAATGGACAAAATCATTAACAGCTTCTCCATAGAAAGAGTTGAGCAGCTTCGGACCATCAAAGTTGCTCGGTGTACACTTTTTACTGTTCTTCTATGTCAAATGTTACGAGTATATGCTTCCATGATTATTTCGATGCCAAAACACCAAATTTCCTTGACAAAACCGTTAAAAGCTCCTCCATATAGAGAGTTGAGCAACTTCGGACCATCAAAGTTGCTCGAGGTAAACTTTTTATTATTCTTCTATGTCAAATTTTATGAGGATAAGCTGCCATGATTATTTCAATCCCAGAACACCAATTTTCTATGACAAATTGATAAAACCGTTAAAAGCTCCTCCATAGAGAGAGTTGAGCAACTTCGGACCATTAAAGTTACTCAGCGGACAATTTTTACTATTCTTCTATTTCAAATTTTACGAGTATAAGATTCGTAGCTTGTTTTGTTGTCAAGATATCAAATGTCATTCTAAATTTGGCAAAACAATTAAAAACACCTCCAACGGATGAGTTGAGCAATTTCAGACTGTCAAATTTGCTCGGTGTACACCTTTTGTTGTTCTTCTATGTCACATTTTACGAGTATAAGCTTCCAAAACTATTTTGATGCCAAAACAACAACTTTCTATGACAAATAAACAAAATCATTAACAGCTTCTCCATGGAGAGAGTTGAAGAACTTCGGACCATCAAAGTTGCTCGGTGTACAATTTCTATTGTTCTTCTATGTCAAATTTTACGAGTATAAGCTTCCATTATTATTTCGATGCCAAAACACCAACTTTCTATGACAAATTGGCAAAACTTTTAAAAGCTCCTCCATAGATAGAGTTGAGGAACTTCGGATCAAAAAAGTTGCTTGGTGTACACTTTTTATTGTTCTTCTATGTCAAATTTTACGAGTATAAGCTTCCATGGTTATTTCGATGCCAAACCACCAACTTTCTATAACAAATTGACAAAACAGTTAAAAGGTCCTCCTTAGAGAGAGTTGAGCAACTTTGGACCATCAAAGTTACTGAGCGTACACTTTTTACTATTATTCTATTTCAAATTTTATGAGTATAACTTTTGTAGATTGTTTTGTTGTCAACATAAAAAAATTTATTCTAAATTGGGCAAAACTATTAAAAACACCTCCAAAGGGAGAGTTGAGCAATTTCGGACCGTTAATGTTGCTAAGTGTACACATTTTATTGTTCTTCTATGTCACATTTTACGAGTGTAAACTCGCAAGACTATTTCGATGCGAAAACACCAACTTTCTATGTCAAATGGACAAAACCGTTAAAAGCTCCTCCATAGAGAGAGTTGACAACTTCAGACCATCAATGCTGCTCGGGGTACACTTTTTATTGTTATTCTGTGTCAAATTTTATGAGTATAGGCTTCCCAGATTATCTCGTTGCAAAAATCCCAACTTTCTATGACAAATGGACAAAATCGTTAAAAGCTCCTCCATAGACAGAGTTGAGCAACTTCTGATCAACAAAGTTGCTCGGTGTACACTTTTTATTGTTCTTCTATGTCAAATTTTACGAGTATAAGCTTCCATGATTATTTCGATGCCAAAAATCCAACTTTTTATGACAAATTGACAAAACCGTTAAAAGCTCCTACATAGAGAGAGAGTTGAGCAACTTCAGACATTCAAAATTACTCAGCGTACACTTTTTACTATTCTTCTATTTCAAATTTTACGAGTATAATTTTCGTAGATGGTTTTGTTATCAAGATAACAAATTTCATTCTAAATTGTGCAAAATTATTAAAAATGCCTCCAATGGGAGAGTTGAGCAATTTTGGACCGTCAAAGTTGCTCGGTATACACCTTTGATTGTTCTTCTATGTCACATTTTACGAGTATAAACTTCCATGAGTGTTTCGATGCCAAAACACCAGCTTTCTATGACAAATTGACAAAACCGTTAGGAGCACCTCCATAGGGAGAGTTGAGCAATTTCGGCCAATCAAAGTTGCTCGGGGCACTTTTTATTGTTCTTCTATGTCAAATTTTTTGAGTATAGGCTTTCTAGATTATTTCAATGACAAAAGCCCAACTTTCTATGACAAATGGACAAAACCGTTAAAAGCTCCTCTATAGAGAGAGTTGAGCAACTTCGGACCATCAAAGTTACTCAGCGTACAGTTTTTACTATTCTTCTATGTCAAATTTTATGAGTATAATTTTCGTAGATTGTTTTGTTTCCAAGATAATAAATTTCATTCTAAATTGGGCGAAACTATTAAAAACACCTCCAACAGGAGAGTTGAGCAATTTCGGACCGTCAAAGTTGCTCGGTGTACACCTTTTATTGTTCTTCCATGTCAAATTTTATGAGTATAAGTTTACATGATTATTTCGATGCCAAAACACCAATTTTGTATGACAAATGGACAAAACCGTTAAAAGCTCCTCCATAGAGAGAGTTGAGCAACATCCGACCATCAAAGTTGCTCGGGATACACTTTTTATTATTTTTCTAAGCCAAATTTTATGAGTATAGGCTTCCTAGATTATTACAATGCCAAAACCCGAACTTTCTATGACAAATGGATAAAATCATTAAAATGTTCTCCATAGAGAGATTTGAGCATTTTTGGATAAACAAAGTTGCTCGGTGTACATTTTTATTGTTCGTCTATGTCACAGTTTATGAGTATAAGCTTCAATGATAATTTCGATGCCAAAACACCAACTTTCTATGACAAATTGGAAAAACCGTTAAGAGCTCCTCCATAGAGAGAGTTGAGCAACTTCGGACCATCAAAGTTACTCAGCGTACACTTTTTACTATTCTTCTATTTCAAATTTTAAGAGTATAAGTTTCGTAAATTGTTATGTAGTCAAGATAACGAATTTCATTCTAAATTGGGCAAAACAATTAAAAACACCTCCAACTAGAGAGTTGAGGAATTTTGGACCTTCAAAGTTGCTCTCTGTACACCTTTTATTGTTCTTTTGTGTCACATTTTACGAGCATAAGCTTCCAAGACTATTTTGATGCTAAAACACCAAATTCTATGACAAATGGACAAAACCGTTAAAAACTCCTCCATAGAGATAGTTGAGCAAATTCACCCATCAATGCTGCTCGGGGTACACTTTTTATTGTTCTTCTATGTCAAATTTTATGAGTATAGGATTTCTAGATTATTAAGATGACAGAACCTGAACTTTCTATAAAAAATGGATAAAATCGTTAAAAGCTCCTCCATAGAGAAAGTTAAGCAACTTTGGACCATCAAAGTTGCTCGGGGTACACTTTTTATTGTTCTTCTATGTCAAATTTTATGAGTATAGGATTTCTAGATTATTAAGATGACATAACCTGAACTTTCTATAAAAAATGGATAAAATCGTTAAAAGCTCCTCCATAGAGAAAGTTAAGCAACTATGGACCATCAAAGTTGCTCGGTGTACACTTTTTATTGTTCTTTTATGTCAAATTTTACGAGTATAGGCTTCCATGATTATTTCGATGCCAAAACACCAACTTTCGATGACAAATTAAAAAAACCGTTAAAAGCTCCTCTATAGGGAGAGTTGAGCAACTTCCGACCATCAAAGTTGCTCGGGGTACACTTTTTATTGTTCTTCTAAGTTAAATTTTATGAGTATAGGCTTCCTAGATTATTTCGATGCCAAAACCCCAACTTTCTATGACAAATGGACAAAATCGTTAAAAGCTCCTCCATAGAGAGAGTTGAGCAACTTCGGATCAACAAAGTTGCTCGGTGTACACTTTTTATTGTTTTTCTATGTAAAATTTTACGAGTATAAGCTTCCACGATTATTTCGATGTCAAAACACCAACTTTCTATGACAAATTGACAAAATCATTAAAAGCTCCTCCATAGAGAGAGTTGAGCAACTTCGGACCATCAAAGTTACTCAGCGCACACTTTTTACTATTCTTCTATTTCAAATTTTACGAGTATGATTTTCGTAGATTGTTTTGTTGTCAAGATAACAAATTTCATTCTGAATTGCGAAAAACTATTAAAAACACCTCAAATAGGAGAGTTGAGCAATTTCGGAACGTCAAAGTTGCTCGGTGTACATCTTTTATTGTTCTTCTTTGTCACATTTTACGAGTATAAGCTTCCAAGACTATTTTGATGATAAAACACCAAATTCTATGACAAATGACAAAACTGTTGAAAGCTCCTCCATAGAGAAAGTTGAGCAACTTCGGACCATCAAAGTTGCTCGGTGTACACTTTTTATTGTTCTTTTATGTCAAATTTTATGAGTATAAGCTTTCATTATTATTTCGATGAAAAAACACCAAATTTCGACGACAAATTAAAAAAACCGTTAAAAGCTCCTCTATAGAGAGAGTTGAGCAACTTTCGACCATGATAGTTGCTCGGGGTACACTTTTTATTGTTCTTCTAAGTCAAATTTTTTGACTATAGGCTTCAAAAATTATTTCGATGCCAAATCCCCAACTTTCTATGACAAATGGATAAAATCGTTAAAAGCTCCTTCATAGAGAGAGTTGAGCAACTTCGTATCAACATAGTTGCTCGGTGTACACTTTTTATTGTTCGTCTATGTCAAATTTTACGAGAATAAGCTTTCATGATTATTTCGATGCCAAAACACCAACTTCCTATGACAAATTGAAAAAACCGTTAAAAGCTCCTCCATAGAGAGAGTTAAGCAACTTCGGACCATCAAAGTTACTCAGCGTACACTTTTTACTATTCTTCTATTTCAACTTTTACGAGTATAAGTCTCGTAAATTGTTATGTAGTCAAGATAAAGAATTTCATTCTAAATTGGGCAAAACTATTAAAAACACCTCCAACTGGAGAGTTGAGCAATTTCGGACCGTCAAAGTTGCTTTGTGTATACCTTTTATTGTTCTTCTATGTCACATTTTACGAGTATAAGCTTCCAAGACTGTTTGGATACGAAAATACCAACTTTCTACGACAAATGGACAAAACCGTTAAAAGCTCCTCCATAGAGAGAGTTGAACAACTTTGGATCATCAATGCTGCTCGGGGTACAGTTTTTATTTTTCTTCTATGTAAAATTTTATGAGTATAGGCTTTCTAGTTTATTACGATTCCAAAACTCCAACTTTCTATGATAAATGGACAAAATCGTTAAAAGCTCCGCCACAGAGAAAGTTGAACATCTTCGTACCATCAAAGTTGCTCGGTGTACACTTTTTATTGCTCTTCAATGTCAAATTTTACGAGTATAAGCTTCAATGATTATTTCGATGCAAAAACACCAACTTTGTATGGCAAATTGACAAAACCGTTAAAAGATCCTCCATAGAGAGAGTTGAGCAACTTCCGACCATCAAAGTTGCTCGGGGTACATTTTTTATTGTTCTTCTATGTCAAATTTTATGAGTATAGGCTTCCTAGATTATTTTGATGCCAAAACCCCAACATTCTATGACAGATGGACAAAATCGCTAAAAGCTCCTCCATAGATTGAGTTGAGCAACATCGGATCAACAAAATTGCTCGGTGTACAATTTTTATTGTTCTTCAATGTCAAATTTTACGAGTATAAGCTTTCATGATTATTTCGATGCCAAAACATCAACTTTCTGTGAGAAATTGACAAAACCATTAAAAGCTCCTCCATAGAGAGAGTTGAGCAACTTCGGACCATCAAAGTTACTCAGCGTACACTTTTTACTATTCTTCTATGTCAACTTTTACGAGTATAAGTTCGTAGATTGTTATGTAGTCAGGATAAAGAATTTCATTCTAAATTGGGCAAAACTATTAAAAACACCTACAACGGCAGAGTTGAGCAATTTCGGACCGTCAAAGTTGCTCGGTGTACACCTTTTATTGTTCTTCTGTGTCACATTTTACGAGTATAAGCTTCCAAGACTATTTTGATGCTAAAACACCAAATTCTATGACAAATGGACAAAACCGTTGAAAGCTCCTCCATAAAGATAGTTGAGCAACTTCGGACCATCAATGCTGCTCGGGGTACACTTTTTATTGTTCTTCTATGTCAAATTTTATAAATATAGGGTTTCTAGATTATTACGATGCCAAAACCCGAACTTTCTATGAAAAATGGACAAAATCGTTAAAAGCTCCTCCATAGAAAAAGTTGATCAACTTTCGACCATCAAAGTTGCTCTGTGTACACTTTTTATTTTTCTTTTATGTCAAATTTTACGAGTTTAAGCTTCCATGATTATTTCGATGCCAAAACACCAACTTTCGATAACAAATTAAAAAACCGTTAAAAGCTCCTCTATAGAGAGAGTTGAGCAAATTCCGATCATCAAAGATGCTCGAGGTACACTTTTTATTGTTCGTCTAAGTTAAATTTTATGAGTATAGGCTTCCTGGACAAAATCGTTAAAAGCTCCTCCATAGAGAGAGTTGAGCAACTTCGGATCAACAAAGTTGCTCGGTGTACACTTTTTATTGCTTTTATATGTCAAATTTTACGAGAATAAGCTTCATGATTATTTCGATTCCAAAACACCAACTTTCTATGACAAATTGACAAAACCGTTAAAAGCTCCTCCATAGAGAGAGTTGAGCAACTTCGAACAATCAAAGTTACCCAGCGTACACTTTTTACTATTCTTCTATTTCAAATTTTACGAGTATAAGTTTTGTAGATTGTTTTGTGGTCAAGATAACAAATTTCATTCTCAATTGGGAAAAACTATTAAAAACACATCCAACAGGAGAGTTGAGCAATTTCGGACCGTCAAAGCTGCTCGGTGTACACCTTTTATTGTTCTTCTATGTCAGATTTTACGAGTATATGCTTCCAAGACTGTTTGGATGCGAAAACACCAACTTTCTAAGACAAATGGACAAAACTGTTAAAAGCTCCTCCATAGAGAGAGTTGAACAAATTCGGACTATCAATGCTGCTTGGGGTGCACCTTTTATTGTTCTTCTACATCAAATTTTATGAGTATAGGCTTTCAAGATTATTACGATGCCAGAACCCCAACTTTCTATGACAAATGGACAAAATCGTTGAAAGCTCCTCCACAGAGAAAATTGACCATCTTTGGACCATCAAAGTTGCTCGGTGTACACTTTTTATTGCTCTTCTATGTCAAATTTTACGAGTATAAGCTTCAATGATTATTTCGATGCGAAAACACCAACTTTTCTAGGAGAACTTCACAAAACCGTTAAAAGCTCCTTTATAGAGAGAGTTGAGCAACTTTCGACCATCATAGTTGCTCGGGGTACACTTTTTATTGTTCTTCTAAGTCAAATTTTACGTGTATAAGCTTCCAAGACTCTTTGGATGCGAAAACACCAACTTTCTACGCAAATGGACAAAACCGTTAAAAGCTCCTCCAAAGAGAGAGTTGAACAACTTCGGACTATCAATGCTGCTTGGGGTACACCTTTTACTGTTCTTCTACGTCAAATTTTATGAGTATAGGTTTCTAGATTATTACGATGCCAAAACGCCAACTTTCTATGACAAATGGACAAAATCATTAAATGCTCATCCACAGAGAAAGTTGAGCAACTTCGGACCAACAAAGTTGGTCGGTGTATACTTTTTATTGTTCTTCTACATCAAATTTTATGAGTATAAGCTTCCATGATTATTTTGATGCCAAAACACCAACTTTCTATGACAAATTGACAAAACTGTTAAAAGATACTCCATAGAGAGAGTTGAGCAACTTCCGACCATCAAAGTTGCTCGGTGTACATTTTTTACTGTTCTTCTATGTCAAATTTTATGAGTATAGGCTTCCTAGATTATTTCGATGCTAAAACCCCAACTTTCTACGACAAATGGACAAAATCGTTAAAAGCTCCTCCATCGAGAGTGTTGAGCAACATCGGACCATCAAAGTTGCTTGGTGTACACTTTTTATTGTTCTTCTATGTCAAATTTTATGAGTATAAGCTTCCATGATTATTTCGATGCCAAAACACCAACTTTCGATGACAAATTAAAAAACCGTTAAAAGCTCCTCTATAGAGAGAGTTGAGCAACTTCCGACCATCAAAGTTGCTCAGGGTACACTTTTTATTATTCTTCTAAGTCAAATTTTATAAGTATAGGCTTCTTAGATTATTTCGATGCCAAAACCCCAACTTTCTATGACAAATGGACAAAATAGTTAAAAGCTCCTCCACAGAGAAAGTTGAGCAACTTCGGACCATCAAAGTTGCTCGGTGTACACTTTTTATTGTTCTTCTATGTCAAATTTTATGAGTATAAGCTTCCATGATTATTTCGATGCCAAAACACCAACTTTCTATGACAAATTGACAAAACCGTTAAAAGCTACTCCTGAGAGAGAGTTGAGAAACTTCCGACCGTCAAAGTTGCTCGGGGTACATTTTTTACTGTTCTTCTATGTCAAATTTTATGAGTATAGGCTTCCTAGCTTATTTCGATGCCAAAATGCCAACTTTCTGTGACAAATGGACAAAATCGTTAAAAGCTCCTCCATAGAGAGAGTTGAGCATCAACAAAGTTGCTTGGTGTATACTTTTTACTATTCTTCTATTTCAACTTTTATGAGTATAAGTTTCGTAGATTGTTATATAGTCAAGATAACGAATTTCATTCTAAATTGGGCAAAACTATTAAAAACACCTACAACAGGAGAGTTGGGCAATTTTGGACCGTCAAAGTTGCTCGGTGTACACCTTTTATTGTTTTTCTACGTCACATTTTATGAGTATAAGCTTCCAAGACTATTTTGATGCTAAAACAGCAAATTCTATGACAAATGGACAAAATCGTTGAATGCTCCTCCATAGAGATAGTTGAGCAAGTTCGGACCATCAATGTTGCTTAGGGTACACTTTTTATTGTTCTTCTATGTCAAATTTTATGAGTATAGGCTTTCTAGATTATTACGATGCCAAAACCTAAACTTTCTATGAAAAATGGACAAAATCGTTAAAAGGACCTCCATAGAGAAAGTTGAGCAACTTCAAACCATCAAAGTTGCTCTGTGTACACTTTTTATTGTTCTTCTAAGTCAAATTTTGTGAGTATAGGCTTCCTAGATTATTTTGATGCCAAAACCCCAACTTTTTATGACAAATGGAAAAAATCGTTAAAAGCTCCTCCATAGAGAGTTGAGCAACTTCTGATCAACAAAGTTGCTCGGTGTATACTTTTTATTGTTCTTCTATGTCAAATTTTATGAGTATAAGCTTCCATGATTATTTCGATGCCAAAACACTAACTTTCTAGGATAAATTGACAAAACCTTTAAAAGCTCCTCCATAGAGAGAGTTGAGCAACTTCGGAACATCAAAATTTCTCAGCGTACACTTTTTCGTATTCTTCTATTTCAAATTTTACGAGTATGAGTTTCGTAGATTTTTTTGTTGTCAAGATAACAAATTTCATTCTAAATTGGGAAAAACTATTAAAAACACCTCCAACGGGAGAGTTGAGCAATTTTGGACCATCAAAGTTGCTCGGTGTATACCTTTTATTGTTCTTCTATGTCACATTTTACGAGTATAAGCTTCGAAGACTATTTCGATGCGAAAATACCAACTTTCTACGAAAAATGGACAAAACCGTTAAAAGCTCCTCCATAGAGAGAGTTGAGAAACTTCCGATCAACAAAGTTGCTCGGGATACACTTTTTATTGTTCTTCTATGTCAAATTTTATGAGTATAGGTTTCCTAGATTACTTCGATGCCAAAACCCCAACTTTCTATGACAAATGGAAAAAATCATTAAAAGCTCCTCCATAGAGAGAGTTGAACAACTTCAGATCAACAAAGTTGCTCGATGTACACTTTTTATTGTTCTTCTATGT
The DNA here is from genome assembly GCA_963580455.1 of Euonymus europaeus. Taxonomy (NCBI): domain Eukaryota; kingdom Viridiplantae; phylum Streptophyta; class Magnoliopsida; order Celastrales; family Celastraceae; genus Euonymus; species Euonymus europaeus. The sequence continues at coordinate 10,334,898 of OY756969.1, forward strand.
CAAATTTTACGAGTATAAGCTTCCACGATTATTTTGATGCCAAAACACCAACTTTGTATGTCAAATTGAAAAAACCGTTAAAATCTCCACCATAGAGAGAGTTGAGCAACTTTGGACCATCAAAGTTACTCAGTGTACACTTTTTACTATTCTTCTATCTCAATTGGGAAAAACTATTAAAAACACCTCCAACAGGAGAGTTGGGCAATTTCGGACCGTCAAAGTTGCTCGGTGTACACCTTTTATTGTTTTTCTATGTCACATTTTACAAGTATAAGCTTCCAAGACTGTTTGGATGCGAAAACACCAACTTTCAACGACAAATGGACAAAATCGTTAAAAGCTCCTCCATAGAGAGAGTTGAACAACTTCGGACTATCAATGCTGCTCGGGGTACACCTTTTATTGTTTCTCATTATCAAATTTTATGAGTATAGACTTTCTAGATTATTATGATGCGAAAACCACAACTTTCTTTGACAAATGAAAAAAAACGATAAAAGCTCCTCCACAGAGAAAGTTGAGCATCTTCGGACCATCAAAGTTGCTCGGTGTACACTTTTCATTGCTCTTCTATGTCAAATTTTACGAGTATAAGCTTCAATGATTATTTCGATGCGAAAACACAAACTTTCTATGAGAAATTGACAAAATCGTTCAAAGCTCCTACATAGAGAGAGTTGAGAAACTTCTGACCATCAAAGTTGCTCGGGGTACACTTTTTATTGTTCTTCTAAGTCAAATTTTATGAGTATAGGCTTCCTAGATTATTTCGATTCCAAAACCCCAACTTTCTATGAGAAATGGAAAAAATAGTTAAAAGCTTCTGCATAGAGAGAGTTGAGCAACTTCGGATCAACAAAGTTGCTCGGTGTACACTTTTTGTTGTTCTTCTATGTCAAATTTTACGAGTATTAACTTCCATGATTATTTCGATGCCAAAACACCAACTTTCTATGGCAAATTGACAAAACCGTTAAAAGCTCCTCCATAGAGAGAGTTGAGCAACTTCCGACAATCAAAGTTGCTCGGGATACACTTTTTATTGTTCTTCTATGTCAAATTTTACGAGTATAAGCTTCCATGATTATTTCGATGCTAAAACACCAACTTTCTATGAAAAATTGACAAAACCATTAAAAGCTTCTCCATAGAAAAAGTTGAGCAACTTCGGACCATCAAAGTTACTCAACATACACTTTTTACTATTATTCTATTTCAACTTTTACGAGTATAAGTTTCGTAGATTGTTTTGTAGTCGAGATAACGAATTTCATTCTCAATCGGGAAAAACTATTAAAAACACCTCCAATAGGAGAGTTGAGCAATTTTGGACCGTCAAAGTTGCTCGGTGTACACCTTTTCTTGTTTTTCTATGTCACATTTTACGAGTATAAGCTTCCAAGACTGTTTGGATGCGAAAACACGAACTTTCTGCGACAAATGGACAAAACCGTTAAAAGCTCCTCCAAAGAGAGAGTTGAACAACTTCGGACTATCAATGCTACTCAGGGTACACCTTTTATTGTTCTTCTATGTCAAATTTTATGAGTATAGGCTTTCTAGATAAGTACGATGCCAAAACCCCAACTTTATATGACAAATGGGCAAAATCGTTAAAAGCTCCTCCACAGAGAAAGTTGAGCATCTCCGGACCATCAAAGTTGCTCGGTGTACACTTTTTATTGCTCTTCCATGTCAAATTTTATGAGTATAAGCTTCAATGATTATTTCGATGCGAAAACACAAACTTTCTATGTGAAATTGACAAAACCGTTAAAAGCTCCTCCAAAGAGAGAGTTGAGAAACATCCGACCATCAAAGTTGCTCAAGGTACACTTTTTACTATTCTTCTATTTCAAATTTTATGAGTATAAGTTTCGTAGATTTTTTTGTTGTCAAGATAACAAATTTCATTCTAAATTGGGCACAACTATTAAAAACTCCTCGAACGGGAGAGTTGAGCAATTTCGGACCATCAAAGTTACTCGGTGAACACCTTTTATAGTTCTTCTACGACACATTTTACGAGTATAAGCTTCGAAGACTATTTCGATGCAAAAACAACAACTTTCTACGAAAATTGGACAAAACCGTTAAAAGCTCCTCCATAGAGAGAGTTGAGAAACTTCGAACCATCAATGATGCTCGGGGTACACTTTTTATTGTTCTTCTATGTCAAATTTTATGAGTATAGGCTTTCTGGATTATTACGACGACAAAACCCCAACTTTCTATGACAAATGGACAAAATCATTAAAAGCTCCTCCACAAAGAAAGTTGAGCAACTTCAGACCATCAAAGTTGCACGGTGTACACTTTTTATTGTTCTTCTATGTCAAATTTTACGAGTATATGCTTCCATGATTATTTCGATGAAAAAACACCAACTTTCTATGACAAATTGACAAAACCGTTAAAAGCTCCTCAATAAAGAGTGTTGAGCAACTTCCAACCATCAAGTTTGCTCGGGATACATTTTTTATTGTTCTTCTATGTCAAATTTTATGAGTATAGGCTTCCCAGATTTTTTCGATACCAAAACACCAACTTTCTATGACAAATGGACAAAATCGTTAAAAGTTCCTCCATAGAGAGAGTTGTGCAGCTTCGGATCATCAAAGTTGCTCGGTGTACACTTTTTAATGTTCTTCTAAGTCAAATTTTACAAGTATAAGCTTCCTTGATTATTTCGATGCCAAAACACCAACACTCTTCGACAAATTGCCAAAACTGTTAAAAGCTCCTCCATAGAGAGAGTTGGGCAACTTCGGACCATCAAAGTTACTCAGCGTACACTTTTTACGATTCTTCTATTTCAAGTTTTACGAGTATAAGTTTCGTAGATTTTTTTGTTCTCAAGATAACAAATTTCATTCTAAATTGGGCAAAACTATTAAAAACACCTCCAACGGGAGAGTTGAGCAATTTCGAACCATCAAAGTTGCTCGGTGAACACCTTTTATTGTTCTTCTATGACACATTTTACGAGTATAAGCTTCGAAGACTATTTCGATGCAAAAACACCAACTTTCCACGAAAAATGAACAAAATCGTTGAAAGCTTTTCCATAGTGAGAGTTGAGCAACTTCGAACCATCAATCATGCTCGGGGTACACTTTTTATTGTTCTTCTATGTCAAATTTTATGAGTATAGGCTTTCTAGATTATTACGACGACAAAACCCCAACTTTCTATGACAAATGGACAAAATCATTAAAAGCTCCTCCACAGAGAAAGTTGAGCAACTTCAGACCATCAAAGTTGCTCGGTATACACCTTTTATTGTGCTTCTATGTCAAATTTTACGAGTATAAGCTTCCATGATTATTTCGATGCCAAAACACCAACTTTCTATGACAAATTGACAAAACCGTCAAAAGCTCCTCCATAGAAAGAGTTGAGCAACTTCCGACCATCAAAGTTTCCCGGGGTACATTTTTTATTGTTTTTCTATGTCAAAATTTATGAGTATAGGCTTCCTAGATTATTTCGCTGCCGAAACCCCAACTTTCTATGACAAATGGACAAAATCGTTAAAAGCTCCTCCATAGAGAGAGTTGAGCAACTTCGGACCATCAAAGTTACTCAGCGTACACTTTTTACTATTGTTCTATTTCAACTTTTACGAGTATAAGTTTCGTAGATTCTTTTGTAGTCAAGATAACGAATTTCATTCTAAATTGGGCCAAACTATTAAAAACACCTCCAACGGGAGAGTTGAGCAATTTTGGACCGCCAACTTTGTTCTGTGTACTCCTTTTATTGTTCTTTTATGTCACATTTTACGAGTATAAGCTTCCAAGACTATTTCGATGCCAAAACACCAACTTTGTATGACAAATGGACAAAACCGTTAAAACCTCCTCCATAGAGAGAGTTGAGATACTTCAGACTATCAAAGTTACTCAGCGTACACTTTTTACTATTCTCCTATTGCAAATTTTGCGAGTATAAGTTCGTAGATTTTTTTGTTGTCAAGATAAAAAATTTCATTCTAAATTGGGCAAAACTATTAAAAACACCTCCAACGGGAGAGTTGAGCAATTTCAGACCATCAAACTTGCTCGGTGTACACCTTTTACTGTTCTTCTATGTCACATTTTACGAATATAAGCTTCGAAGACTATTTCGATGCGGAATCACCAACTTTCTACGACAACTGGACAAAAGCGTTCAAAGCTCCTCTATAGAGAGAGTTGAGCAACTTCAGATCGTCAAATTTACTCGGTGTACACCTTTTATTGTTCTTCTATGTCACATTTTACGAGTATAGGCTTCCAAGACTATTTCAATGCTAAAACATCAACTTTGTATGACAAATGGACAAAACCGTTAAAAGCTTTTCCATAGAGAGAGTTGAGCAACTTTGGACCATCAAAGTTGCTCGAGGTGCTTTTTTTTATTGTTCTTCTTTGTCAAATTTTACGAGTATAAGCTTCCATGATCATTTCGATGCCAAAACATCAACGTTCTATGAAAAATTGACAAAACCATTAAAAACACCTCCATAGAGAGAATTGAGCAACTTCGGACCATCAAAGTTGCTCGGGATACACTTTTTATTATTCTTTAATGTAAAATTTTATGAGTATAGGCTTCCTAGATTATTTAGATGCCAAAACCCCAACTTTCTATGACAAATCTACAAAATCGTTAAAAGCTCCTCCATAGAAAGAGTTGAGCAACTTCTGACCATCAAAGTTGCTCGGGATACACTTTTTATTATTCTTTAATGTAAAATTTTATGAGTATAGGCTTCCTAGATTATTTCGATTCCAAAACCCCAACTTTCTATGAGAAATGGAAAAAATAGTTAAAAGCTTCTGCATAGAGAGAGTTGAGCAACTTCGGATCAACAAAGTTGCTCGGTGTACACTTTTTGTTGTTCTTCTATGTCAAATTTTACGAGTATTAACTTCCATGATTATTTCGATGCCAAAACACCAACTTTCTATGGCAAATTGACAAAACCGTTAAAAGCTCCTCCATAGAGAGAGTTGAGCAACTTCCGACAATCAAAGTTGCTCGGGATACACTTTTTATTGTTCTTCTATGTCAAATTTTATAAGTATAGGCTTCCAAGATTATTTTGATGCCAAAACCTGAACTTTCTATGACAAATGGACAAAATAGTTAAAAGCTCCTCCACAGAGAAAGTTGAGCAACTTCGGACCATCAAAGTTGCTCGGTGTATATTTTTTATTGTTCTTCTATGTCAAATTTTATGAGTATAAGCTTCTATGATTATTTCGATGCCAGAACAACAACTTTCTATGACAAATTGACAAACCGTTAAAAGCTACTCCATAGAGAGAGTTGAGCAACTTCCGACCATCAAAGTTGCTCGGGGTACATTTTTTACTGTTCTTCTATGTCAAATTTTATGAGTATAGGCTTCTTAAATTATTTTGATGCCAAAACCCCAACTTTCTATGACAAATGGACAAAATCGTTAAAAGCTCCTCCATAGAGAGAGTTGAGCAACATCGGATCAACAAAGTTGCTTGGTGTATAACTTTTATTGTTCTTCTATGTCAACTTTTACGAGTATAAGCTTCCATGATTATTTCGATGCCAAAACAACGCACCTTCAATGACAAATTGACAAAACCGTTAAAAGCTCCTCCATAGAAATAGTTGAGCAAGTTCGGACCATCAGAGTTACTCAGCGTACACTTTTTACTATTCTTTTATTTCAACTTTTACGAGTATAACTTTCATAGATTTTTATGTAGTCAAGATAATGAATTTTATTCTAAATTGGGCAAAACTATTAAAAACACCTACAACGGGAGAGTTGAGCAATTTTGGACCGTCAAAGTTGCTGGGTGTACACCTTTTATTGTTCTTCTATGTCACATTTTATGAGTATAAGCTTCCAAGACTATTTTGATGCTAAAACACCAAATTCTATGACAAATGGACAAAATCTTTGAATGCTCCTCCATAGAGATAGTTGAGCAACTTCGGACCATCAATGTTGCTCAGGGTACACTTTTTATTGTTCTTCTATGTCAAATTTTATGAGTATAGGCTTTCTAGATTATTACGATGCCAAAACCCAAACTTTCTATGACAAATGGAAAAAATCGTTAAAATCTCCTCCATAGAGAGTTGAGCAACTTCTGATCAACAAAGTTGCTCGGTGTATACTTTTTATTGTTCTTCTATGTCAACTTTTATGAGTATAAGCTTCCATGATTATTTCGATGCCAAAACACCAACTTTCTAGGATAAATTGAAAAAACCTTTAAAAGCTCGTCCATAGAGAGAGTTGAGCAACTTCGGAACTTCAAAATTTCTCAGCGTACACTTTTTCCTATTCTTCTATTTCAAATTTTACGAGTATGATTTTCGTAGATTTTTTTGTTGTCAAGATAACAAATTTCATTCTAAATTGGGAAAAACTATTAAAAACACCTCCAACGGGAGAGTTGAGCAATTTTGGACCATCAAAGTTGCACGGTGTATACCTTTTATTGTTCTTCTATGTCACATTTTACGAGTGTAAGCTTCGAAGATTATTTCGATGCGAAAATACCAACTTTCTACGAAAAATGGACAAAACCGTTAAAAGCTTCTCCATAGAGAGAGTTGAGCGACTTCGAACCAAAAATGATACTCGGGGTACACTTTTTATTGTTCTTCTATGTGAAATTTTATGAGTATAGGTTTCCTAGATTACTTCGATGCCAAAACCCCAACTTTCTATGACAAATGGAAAAAAATCATTAAAAGCTCCTCCATAGAGAGAGTTGAACAACTTCAGATAAACAAAGTTGCTCGGTGTACACTTTTTATTGTTCTTCTATGTCAAATTTTACGAGTATAAACTTCCACGATTATTTTGATGCCAAAACACCAACTTTGTATGTCAAATTGAAAAAACCGTTAAAATCTCCACCATAGAGAGAGTTGAGCAACTTTGGACCATCAAAGTTACTCAGTGTACACCTTTTACTATTCTTCTATCTCAATTGGAAAAAACTAATAAAAACACCCCCAACAGGAGAGTTGGGCAATTTCGGACCGTCAAAGTTTCTCGGTGTACACCTTTTATTGTTCTTCTATGTCACATTTTACGAGTATAAGCTTCCAAGACTGTTTGAATGCAAAAACACCAACTTTCTACGACAAATGGACAAAACCGTTAAAAGCTCCTCCATAGAGAGAGTTGAACCACTTCGGACTATCAATGCTGCTCGGGGTACACCTTTTATTGTTCCTCATTATCAAATTTTATGAGTATAGACTTTCTAGATTATTACGATGCGAAAACCACAACTTTCTTTGACAAATGGAAAAAACGATAAAAGCTCCTCCACAGAGAAAGTTGAGCATCTTCGGACCATCAAAGTTGCTCGGTGTACACTTTTCATTGCTCTTCTATGTCAAATTTTACGAGTATAAGCTTCAATGATTATTTCGATGCGAAAACACAAACTTTCTATGAGAAATTGACAAAACCGTTCAAAGCTCCTACATAGAGAGAGTTGAGAAACTTCCGACCATCACAGTTGCTCGGGGTACACTTTTTATTGTTCTTCTAAGTCAAATTTTATGAGTATAGGCTTCCTAGATTATTTCGATTCCAAAACCCCAACTTTCTATGAGAAATGGAAAAAATTGTTAAAAGCTTCTGCATAGAGAGAGTTGAGCAACTTCGGATCAACAAAGTTGCTCGGTGTACACTTTTTGTTGTTCTTCTATGTCAAATTTTACGAGTATTAACTTCCATGATTATTTCGATGCCAAAACACCAACTTTCTATGACAAATTGACAAAACCGTTAAAAGCTCCTCCATAGAGAGAGTTGAGCAACTTCCGACAATCAAAGTTGCTCGGGATACACTTTTTATTGTTCTTCTATATCAAATTTTATAAGTATAGGCTTCCAAGATTATTTCGGTGCCAAAACCCGAACTTTCTATGACAAATGGACAAAATAGTTAAAAGCTCCTCCACAGAGAAAGTTGAGCAACTTCGGACCATCAAAGTTGCTCGGTGTATATTTTTTATTGTTCTTCTATGTCAAATTTTATGAGTATAAGCTTCTATGATTATTTCGATGCCAAAACAACAACTTTCTATGACAAATTGACAAACCGTTAAAAGCTACTCCATAGAGAGAGTTGAGCAACTTTCGACCATCAAAGTTGCTCGGGGTACATTTTTTACTGTTCTTCTATGTCAAATTTTATGAGTATAGGCTTCCTAAATTATTTTGATGCCAAAACCCCAACTTTCTATGACAAATGGACAAAATCGTTAAAAGCTCCTCCATAGAGAGAGTTGAGCAACATCGGATCATCAAAGTTGCTTGGTGTATAACTTTTATTGTTCTTCTATGTCAAATTTTACGAGTATAAGCTTCCATGATTATTTCGATGCCAAAACAACGCACCTTCAATGACAAATTGACAAAACCGTTAAAAGCTCCTCCATAGAAATAGTTGAGCAACTTCGGACCATCAGAGTTACTCAGCGTACACTTTTTACTATTCTTCTATTTCAACTTTTACGAGTATAACTTTCGTAGATTGTTATGTAGTCAAGATAACAAATTTTATTCTAAATTGGGCAAAACTATTAAAAACACCTACAACGGGAGAGTTGAGCAATTTTGGACCGTCAAAGTTGCTGGGTGTACACCTTTTATTGTTCTTCTATGTCACATTTTATGAGTATAAGCTTCCAAGACTATTTTGATGCTAAAACACCAAATTCTATGACAAATGGACAAAATCTTTGAATGCTCCTCCATAGAGATAGTTGAGCAACTTCGGACCATCAATGTTGCTCAGGGTACACTTTTTATTGTTCTTCTATGTCAAATTTTATGAGTATAGGCTTTCTAGATTATTACGATGCCAAAACCCAAACTTTCTATGACAAATGGAAAAAATCGCTAAAAGCTCCTCCATAGAGAGTTGAGCAACTTCTCATCAACAAAGTTGCTCGGTGTATACTTTTTATTGTTCTTCTATGTCAAATTTTATGAGTATAAGCTTCCATGATTATTTCGATGCCAAAACACCAACTTTCTAGGATAAATTGACAAAACCTTTAAAAGCTCCTCCATAGAGGGAGTTGAGCAACTTCGGAACATCAAAATTTCTCAGCGTACACTTTTTCCTATTCTTCTATTTCAAATTTTACGAGTATGAGTTTCGTAGATTTTTTTGTTGTCAAGATAACAAATTTCATTCTAAATTGGGAAAAACTATTAAAAACACCTCCAACGGGAGAGTTGAGCAATTTTGGACCATCAAAGTTGCTCGGTGTATACCTTTTATAGTTCTTCTATGTCACATTTTACGAGTGTAAGCTTCGAAGACTATTTCGATGCGAAAATACCAACTTTCTACGAAAAATGGACAAAACCGTTAAAAGCTTCTCCATAGAGAGAGTTGAGCAACTTCGAACCAAAAATGATACTCGGGGTACACTTTTTATTGTTCTTCTATGTGAAATTTTATGAGTATAGGTTTCCTAGATTACTTCGATGCCAAAACCCCAACTTTCTATGACAAATGGAAAAAATCATTAAAAGCTCCTCCATAGAGAGAGTTGAACAACTTCAGATCAACAAAGTTGCTCGGTGTACACTTTTTATTGTTCTTCTATGTCAAATTTTACGAGTATAAGCTTCCACGATTATTTTGATGCCAAAACACCAACTTTCTATGTCAAATTGAACAAACCGTTAAAAGCTCTACTATAGAGAGAGTTGAGCAACTTCGGACCATCAAAGTTACTCAGCGTATACTTCTTACTATTCTTCTATTTCAAATTTTACGGGTAAAAGTTTCATAGATTGTTTTGTTGTGAACATAACAAATTTCATTCTCAATTGGGAAAAACTATTAAAAACAGCTCCAACAGGAGAGTTGGGCAATTTCGGACCGTCAAAGTTGCTCGTTGTACAGCTTTTATTGTTCTTCTATGTCACATTTTAATAGTATAAGCTTCCAAGTCTATTTGGATGCGAAAACACCAACTTTCTACGACAAATGGACAAAACCGTTAAAAGCTCCTCCATAGAGAGAGTTGAACAACTTCGGACTATCAATGCTGCTTGGGGTACACCTTTTATTGTTCCTCATTATCAAATTTTATGAGTATAGACTTTCTAGATTATTACGATGCGAAAACCACAACTTTTTTCGACAAATTGACAAAATCGATAAAAGTTCCTCCACCGAGAAAGTTGAACATCTTCGGACCATCAAAGTTGCTCGGTGTACACTTTTCATTGCTCTTCTATGTCAAATTTTACGAGTATAAGCTTCAATGATTATTTCGATGCGAAAACACAAACTTTCTATGAGAAATTGACAAAACCGTTAAAAGCTCCTACATAGAGAGAGTTGAGCAACTTCGGACCATCAAAGTTACTCAGCATACACTTTTTACTATTCTTCTATTTCAAATTTTATGAGTATAAGTTTCGTAGATTTTTTTGTTGTCAAGACCCCAACTTTCTATGACAAATGGACAAAATCGTTAAAAGCTCCTACATAGAGAGAGTTGAGCACCATCGGATCAACAAAGTTGCTCGGTGTACACCTTTTATTGTTCTTCCATGTCAGATTTTACGAGTATAAGCTTCAAAGACTGTTTGGATGCAAAAACACCAACTTTCTACGACAAATGATCAAAACCGTTAAAAGCTCCTCCATAGAGAGAGTTGAGCAATTTCGGACCATCAAAGTTGCTCGGTGTACACCTTTTACTGTTCTTCTATGTCAAATTTTATGAGTATAGGCTTTCTAGACTATTTCGATGCGAAAATACCAACTTTCTATGACAAATGGACAAAAGCGTTAAAAGCTCCTCCACAGATAAAGTTGAGCAACTTCGGACCATCAAAGTTACTTGATGTACACCTTTTATTGGTGTTCTATGTCAAATTTTACGAGTATAAGCTTCAATGATTATTTCAATGCCAAAACATCAACTTTGTATGACAAATGGACAAAACCGTTAAAAGCTCCTCCATAGAGAGAGTTGAGCAACTTCCGACCATCAAAGTTACTCGAGGTACACTTTTTATTGTTCTTCTATGTCAAATTTTACGAGTATAAGCTTCCTAGATTATTTCGATGCCAAAACACCAACTTTCTATGAAAAATTGACAAAACCACTAAAAGCATCTCCATGGAGAGAATTGAGCAACTTCGTATCAACAAAGTTGCTCGGGATATACTTTTTGTTATTCGTCTATGTCAACTTTTATGAGTATGGGCTTCCTAGATTATTTAGATGCCAAAACCCCAACTTTCTATGACAAATTGACAAAACCATTAAAAGCTCCTCCATAGAGAGAGTTGAGCAACTTCCGACCATCAATGCTACTCGGGGTACACTTTTTATTGTTCTTCTATGTCAAATTTTATGAGTATAGGCTTCCTAGATTATTTCGATGCCAAAACCCCATCTTTCTATCAAAAATGGACAAAATCCTTAAAAGCTCCTCCACAGAGAAAGTTGAGCAACTTCAGACCATCAAAGTTGCACGGTGTACACTTTTTATTGTTCTTCTATGTCAAATTTTACGAGTATAAGCTTCCATGATTATTTCGATGCTAAAACACCAACTTTCTATGAAAAATTGACAAAACCATTAAAAGCTTCTCCATAGAAAAAGTTGAGCAACTTCGGACCATCAAAGTTACTCAACATACACTTTTTACTATTATTCTATTTCAACTTTTACGAGTATAAGTTTCGTAGATTGTTTTGTAGTCGAGATAACGAATTTCATTCTCAATCGGGAAAAACTATTAAAAACACCTCCAATAGGAGAGTTGAGCAATTTTGGACCGTCAAAGTTGCTCGGTGTACACCTTTTCTTGTTTTTCTATGTCACATTTTACGAGTATAAGCTTCCAAGACTGTTTGGATGCGAAAACACGAACTTTCTGCGACAAATGGACAAAACCGTTAAAAGCTCCTCCAAAGAGAGAGTTGAACAACTTCGGACTATCAATGCTACTCAGGGTACACCTTTTATTGTTCTTCTATGTCAAATTTTATGAGTATAGGCTTTCTAGATAAGTACGATGCCAAAACCCCAACTTTATATGACAAATGGGCAAAATCGTTAAAAGCTCCTCCACAGAGAAAGTTGAGCATCTCCGGACCATCAAAGTTGCTCGGTGTACACTTTTTATTGCTCTTCCATGTCAAATTTTATGAGTATAAGCTTCAATGATTATTTCGATGCGAAAACACAAACTTTCTATGTGAAATTGACAAAACCGTTAAAAGCTCCTCCAAAGAGAGAGTTGAGAAACATCCGACCATCAAAGTTGCTCAAGGTACACTTTTTACTATTCTTCTATTTCAAATTTTATGAGTATAAGTTTCGTAGATTTTTTTGTTGTCAAGATAACAAATTTCATTCTAAATTGGGCACAACTATTAAAAACTCCTCGAACGGGAGAGTTGAGCAATTTCGGACCATCAAAGTTACTCGGTGAACACCTTTTATAGTTCTTCTACGACACATTTTACGAGTATAAGCTTCGAAGACTATTTCGATGCAAAAACAACAACTTTCTACGAAAATTGGACAAAACCGTTAAAAGCTCCTCCATAGAGAGAGTTGAGAAACTTCGAACCATCAATGATGCTCGGGGTACACTTTTTATTGTTCTTCTATGTCAAATTTTATGAGTATAGGCTTTCTGGATTATTACGACGACAAAACCCCAACTTTCTATGACAAATGGACAAAATCATTAAAAGCTCCTCCACAAAGAAAGTTGAGCAACTTCAGACCATCAAAGTTGCACGGTGTACACTTTTTATTGTTCTTCTATGTCAAATTTTACGAGTATATGCTTCCATGATTATTTCGATGAAAAAACACCAACTTTCTATGACAAATTGACAAAACCGTTAAAAGCTCCTCAATAAAGAGTGTTGAGCAACTTCCAACCATCAAGTTTGCTCGGGATACATTTTTTATTGTTCTTCTATGTCAAATTTTATGAGTATAGGCTTCCCAGATTTTTTCGATACCAAAACACCAACTTTCTATGACAAATGGACAAAATCGTTAAAAGTTCCTCCATAGAGAGAGTTGTGCAGCTTCGGATCATCAAAGTTGCTCGGTGTACACTTTTTAATGTTCTTCTAAGTCAAATTTTACAAGTATAAGCTTCCTTGATTATTTCGATGCCAAAACACCAACACTCTTCGACAAATTGCCAAAACTGTTAAAAGCTCCTCCATAGAGAGAGTTGGGCAACTTCGGACCATCAAAGTTACTCAGCGTACACTTTTTACGATTCTTCTATTTCAAGTTTTACGAGTATAAGTTTCGTAGATTTTTTTGTTCTCAAGATAACAAATTTCATTCTAAATTGGGCAAAACTATTAAAAACACCTCCAACGGGAGAGTTGAGCAATTTCGAACCATCAAAGTTGCTCGGTGAACACCTTTTATTGTTCTTCTATGACACATTTTACGAGTATAAGCTTCGAAGACTATTTCGATGCAAAAACACCAACTTTCCACGAAAAATGAACAAAATCGTTGAAAGCTTTTCCATAGTGAGAGTTGAGCAACTTCGAACCATCAATCATGCTCGGGGTACACTTTTTATTGTTCTTCTATGTCAAATTTTATGAGTATAGGCTTTCTAGATTATTACGACGACAAAACCCCAACTTTCTATGACAAATGGACAAAATCATTAAAAGCTCCTCCACAGAGAAAGTTGAGCAACTTCAGACCATCAAAGTTGCTCGGTATACACCTTTTATTGTGCTTCTATGTCAAATTTTACGAGTATAAGCTTCCATGATTATTTCGATGCCAAAACACCAACTTTCTATGACAAATTGACAAAACCGTCAAAAGCTCCTCCATAGAAAGAGTTGAGCAACTTCCGACCATCAAAGTTTCCCGGGGTACATTTTTTATTGTTTTTCTATGTCAAAATTTATGAGTATAGGCTTCCTAGATTATTTCGCTGCCGAAACCCCAACTTTCTATGACAAATGGACAAAATCGTTAAAAGCTCCTCCATAGAGAGAGTTGAGCAACTTCGGACCATCAAAGTTACTCAGCGTACACTTTTTACTATTGTTCTATTTCAACTTTTACGAGTATAAGTTTCGTAGATTCTTTTGTAGTCAAGATAACGAATTTCATTCTAAATTGGGCCAAACTATTAAAAACACCTCCAACGGGAGAGTTGAGCAATTTTGGACCGCCAACTTTGTTCTGTGTACTCCTTTTATTGTTCTTTTATGTCACATTTTACGAGTATAAGCTTCCAAGACTATTTCGATGCCAAAACACCAACTTTGTATGACAAATGGACAAAACCGTTAAAACCTCCTCCATAGAGAGAGTTGAGATACTTCAGACTATCAAAGTTACTCAGCGTACACTTTTTACTATTCTCCTATTGCAAATTTTGCGAGTATAAGTTCGTAGATTTTTTTGTTGTCAAGATAAAAAATTTCATTCTAAATTGGGCAAAACTATTAAAAACACCTCCAACGGGAGAGTTGAGCAATTTCAGACCATCAAACTTGCTCGGTGTACACCTTTTACTGTTCTTCTATGTCACATTTTACGAATATAAGCTTCGAAGACTATTTCGATGCGGAATCACCAACTTTCTACGACAACTGGACAAAAGCGTTCAAAGCTCCTCTATAGAGAGAGTTGAGCAACTTCAGATCGTCAAATTTACTCGGTGTACACCTTTTATTGTTCTTCTATGTCACATTTTACGAGTATAGGCTTCCAAGACTATTTCAATGCTAAAACATCAACTTTGTATGACAAATGGACAAAACCGTTAAAAGCTTTTCCATAGAGAGAGTTGAGCAACTTTGGACCATCAAAGTTGCTCGAGGTGCTTTTTTTTATTGTTCTTCTTTGTCAAATTTTACGAGTATAAGCTTCCATGATCATTTCGATGCCAAAACATCAACGTTCTATGAAAAATTGACAAAACCATTAAAAACACCTCCATAGAGAGAATTGAGCAACTTCGGACCATCAAAGTTGCTCGGGATACACTTTTTATTATTCTTTAATGTAAAATTTTATGAGTATAGGCTTCCTAGATTATTTAGATGCCAAAACCCCAACTTTCTATGACAAATCTACAAAATCGTTAAAAGCTCCTCCATAGAAAGAGTTGAGCAACTTCGGACCATCAAAGTTGCTCGTTGTACACTTTTTATTGTTCTTCTATGTCAAATTTTACGAGTATAAGCTTCCATGATTATTTCGATGCCAAAACACCAACTTTCTATGACAAATTGACAAAACCGTCAAAAGCTCCTCCATAGAAAGAGTTGAGCAACTTCCGACCATCAAAGTTTCCCGGGGTACATTTTTTATTGTTTTTCTGTGTCAAAATTTATGAGTATAGGCTTCCTAGATTATTTCGCTGCCGAAACCCCTACTTTCTATGACAAATGGACAAAATCGTTAAAAGCTCCTCCATAGAGAGAGTTGAGCAACTTCGGACCATCAAAGTTACTCAGCGTACACTTTTTACTATTGTTCTATTTCAACTTTTACGAGTATAAGTTTCGTAGATTCTTTTGTAGTCAAGATAACGAATTTCATTCTAAATTGGGCCAAACTATTAAAAACACCTCCAACGGGAGAGTTGAGCAATTTTGGACCGCCAACTTTGTTCTGTGTACTCCTTTTATTGTTCTTTTATGTCACATTTTACGAGTATAAGCTTCCAAGACTATTTCGATGCCAAAACACCAACTTTGTATGACAAATGGACAAAACCGTTAAAACCTCCTCCATAGAGAGAGTTGAGAAACTTCAGACTATCAAAGTTACTCAGCGTACACTTTTTACTATTCTCCTATTGCAAATTTTGCGAGTATAAGTTCGTAGATTTTTTTGTTGTCAAGATAAAAAATTTCATTCTAAATTGGGCAAAACTATTAAAAACACCTCCAACGGGAGAGTTGAGCAATTTCAGACCATCAAACTTGCTCGGTGTACACCTTTTACTGTTCTTCTATGTCACATTTTACGAATATAAGCTTCGAAGACTATTTCGATGCGGAAACACCAACTTTCTACGACAACTGGACAAAAGGGTTCAAAGCTCCTCTATAGAGAGAGTTGAGCAACGTCGGATCGTCAAATTTACTCGGTGTACACCTTTTATTGTTCTTCTATGTCACATTTTACGAGTATAGGCTTCCAAGACTATTTCAATGCCAAAACATCAACTTTGTATGACAAATGGACAAAACCGTTAAAAGCTTCTCCATAGAGAGAGTTGAGCAACTTTGGACCATCAAAGTTGCTCGAGGTGCTTTTTTTTATTGTTCTTCTATGTCAAATTTTACGAGTATAAGCTTCCATGATCATTTCGATGCCAAAACATCAACGTTCTATGAAAAATTGACAAAACCATTAAAAACACCTCCATAGAGAGAATTGAGCAACTTCGGACCATCAAAGTTGCTCGGGATACACTTTTTATTATTCTTCAATGTAAAATTTTATGAGTATAGGCTTCCCAGATTATTTAGATGCCAAAACCCCAACTTTCTATGACAAATCTACAAAATCGTTAAAAGCTCCTCCATAGAAAGAGTTGAGCAACTTCGGACCATCAAAGTTGCTCGTTGTACACTTTTTATTGTTCTTCTATGTCAAATTTTACGAGTATAAGCTTCCATGATTATTTCGATGCCAAAACACCAACTTTCTATGACAAATTGACAAAACCGTCAAAAGCTCCTTCATAGAAAGAGTTGAGCAACTTCCGACCATCAAAGTTTCCCGGGCTACATTTTTTATTGTTTTTCTATGTCAAAATTTATGAGTATAGGCTTCCTAGATTATTTCGCTGCCGAAACCCCAACTTTCTATGACAAATGGACAAAATCGTTAAAAGCTCCTCCATAGAGAGAGTTGAGCAACTTCGCACCATCAAAGTTACTCAGCGTACACTTTTTACTATTGTTCTATTTCAACTTTTACGAGTATAAGTTTCGTAGATTCTTTTGTAGTAAAGATAACGAATTTCATTCTAAATTGGGCCAAACTATTAAAAACACCTCCAACGGGAGAGTTGAGCAATTTTGGACCGCCAACTTTGTTCTGTGTACTCCTTTTATTGTTCTTTTATGTCACATTTTACGAGTATAGGCTTCCAAGACTATTTCGATGCCAAAACACCAACTTTGTATGACAAATGGACAAAACCGTTAAAACCTCCTCCATAGAGAGAGTTGAGAAACTTCAGACTATCAAAGTTACTCAGCGTACACTTTTTACTATTCTCCTATTGCAAATTTTGCGAGTATAAGTTCGTAGATTTTTTTGTTGTCAAGATAAAAAATTTCATTCTAAATTGGGCAAAACTATTAAAAACACCTCCAACGGGAGAGTTGAGCAATTTCAGACCATCAAACTTGCTCGGTGTACACCTTTTACTGTTCTTCTATGTCACATTTTACGAATATAAGCTTCGAAGACTATTTCGATGCGGAAACACCAACTTTCTACGACAACTGGACAAAAGCGTTCAAAGCTCCTCTATAGAGAGAGTTGAGCAACTTCGGATCGTCAAATTTACTCGGTGTACACCTTTTATTGTTCTTCTATGTCACATTTTACGAGTATAGGCTTCCAAGACTATTTCAATGCCAAAACATCAACTTTGTATGACAAATGGACAAAACCGTTAAAAGCTTCTCCATAGAGAGAGTTGAGCAACTTTGGACCATCAAAGTTGCTCGAGGTGCTTTTTTTTATTGTTCTTCTATGTCAAATTTTACGAGTATAAGCTTCCATGATCATTTCGATGCCAAAACATCAACGTTCTATGAAAAATTGACAAAACCATTAAAAACACCTCCATAGAGAGAATTGAGCAACTTCGGACCATCAAAGTTGCTCGGGATACACTTTTTATTATTCTTCAATGTAAAATTTTATGAGTATAGGCTTCCTAGATTATTTAGATGCCAAAACCCGAACTTTCTATGACAAATCTACAAAATCGTTAAAAGCTCCTCCATAGAAAGAGTTGAGCAACTTCGGACCATCAAAGTTGCTCGTTGTACACTTTTTATTGTTCTTCTATGTCAAATTTTACGAGTATAAGCTTCCATGATTATTTCGATGCCAAAACACCAACTTTCTATGACAAATTGACAAAATCGTCAAAAGCTCCTTCATAGAAAGAGTTGAGCAACTTCCGACCGTCAAAGTTTCCCGGGGTACATTTTTTATTGTTTTTCTATGTCAAAATTTATGAGTATAGGCTTCCTAGATTATTTCGCTGCCGAAACCCCAACTTTCTATGACAAATGGACAAAATCGTTAAAAGCTCCTCCATAGAGAGAGTTGAGCAACTTCGCACCATCAAAGTTACTCAGCGTACACTTTTTACTATTGTTCTATTTCAACTTTTACGAGTATAAGTTTCGTAGATTCTTTTGTAGTAAAGATAACGAATTTCATTCTAAATTGGGCCAAACTATTAAAAACACCTCCAACGGGAGAGTTGAGCAATTTTGGACCGCCAACTTTGTTCTGTGTACTCCTTTTATTGTTATTTTATGTCACATTTTACGAGTATAAGCTTCCAAGACTATTTCGATGCCAAAACACCAACTTTGTATGACAAATGGACAAAACCGTTAAAACCTCCTCCATAGAGAGAGTTGAGAAACTTCAGACTATCAAAGTTACTCAGCGTACACTTTTTACTATTCTCCTATTGCAAATTTTGCGAGTATAAGTTCGTAGATTTTTTTGTTGTCAAGATAAAAAATTTCATTCTAAATTGGGCAAAACTATTAAAAACACCTCCAACGGGAGAGTTGAGCAATTTCAGACCATCAAACTTGCTCGGTGTACACCTTTTACTGTTCTTCTATGTCACATTTTACGAATATAAGCTTCGAAGACTATTTCGATGCGGAAACACCAACTTTCTACGACAACTGGACAAAAGCGTTCAAAGCTCCTCTATAGAGAGAGTTGAGCAACTTCGGATCGTCAAATTTACTCGGTGTACACCTTTTATTGTTCTTCTATATCACATTTTACGAGTATAGGCTTCCAAGACTATTTCAATGCCAAAACATCAACTTTGTATGACAAATGGACAAAACCGTTAAAAGCTTCTCCATAGAGAGAGTTGAGCAACTTTGGACCATCAAAGTTGCTCGAGGTGCTTTTTTTTATTGTTCTTTTATGTCACATTTTACGAGTATAAGCTTCCAAGACTATTTCGATGCCAAAACCCCAACTTTTTATTACAAATGGACAAAACCGTTAAAAGCTCCTCCATAGATAGAGTTGAGCAACTTCAGACCATCAAACCTGCTCGGGGTACACTTTTTATTGTTCTTCTATGTCAAATTTTATGAGTATCGGCTTCCTAGATTATTTCGATGCCAAAACCCAACTTTTTTTGTCAAATGGACAAAATCGTTAAAACCTCCTCCATAGAGAGAGTTGAGGAACTTTGGACCATCAAGGTTGCTCGGTGTACACTTTTTATTGTTCCTCTATGTCAAATTTTACGAGTATAAGCTTCCATGATTATTTCGATGCCAAAACAACAACATTCTATGAGAAATTTATAAAACCGTTAAAAGCTTCTTCATAAAGAGAGTTGAGCAACTTCGGACCATCAAAGTTTCCCGGGGTACATTTTTTATTGTTTTTCTATGTCAAAATTTATGAGTATAGGCTTCCTAGATTATTTCGCTGCCGAAACCCCAACTTTCTATGACAAATGGACAAAATCGTTAAAAGCTCCTCCATAGAGAGAGTTGAGCAACTTCGGACCATCAAAGTTACTCAGCGTACACTTTTTACTATAGTTCTATTTCAACTTTTACGAGTATAAGTTTCGTAGATTCTTTTGTAGTCAAGATAACGAATTTCATTCTAAATTGGGCCAAACTATTAAAAACACCTCCAACGGGAGAGTTGAGCAGTTTTGGACCGCCAACTTTGTTCTGTGTACTCCTTTTATTGTTCTTTTATGTCACATTTTACGAGTATAAGCTTCCAAGACTATTTCGATGCCAAAACACCAACTTTGTATGACAAATGGACAAAACCGTTAAAACCTCCTCCATAGAGAGAGTTGAGAAACTTCAGACTATCAAAGTTACTCAGCGTACACTTTTTACTATTCTCCTATTGCAAATTTTGCGAGTATAAGTTCGTAGATTTTTTGTTGTCAAGATAAAAAATTTCATTCTAAATTGGGCAAAACTATTAAAAACACCTCCAACGGGAGAGTTGAGCAATTTCAGACCATCAAACTTGCTCGGTGTACACCTTTTACTGTTCTTCTATGTCACATTTTACGAATATAAGCTTCGAAGACTATTTCGATGCGGAAACACCAACTTTCTACGACAACTGGACAAAAGCGTTCAAAGCTCATCTATAGAGAGAGTTGAGCAACTTCGGATCGTCAAATTTACTCGGTGTACACCTTTTATTGTTCTTCTATGTCACATTTTACGAGTATAGGCTTCCAAGACTATTTCAATGCCAAAACATCAACTTTGTATGACAAATGGACAAAACCGTTAAAAGCTTCTCCATAGAGAGAGTTGAGCAACTTTGGACCATCAAAGTTGCTCGAGGTGCTTTTTTTTATTGTTCTTCTATGTCAAATTTTACGAGTATAAGCTTCCATGATCATTTCGATGCCAAAACATCAACTTTCTATGAAAAATTGACAAAACCATTAAAAACACCTCCATAGAGAGAATTGAGCAACTTCGGACCATCAAAGTTGCTCGGGATACACTTTTTATTATTCTTCAATGTAAACTTTTATGAGTATAGGCTTCCTAGATTATTTAGATGCCAAAACCCCAACTTTCTATGACAAATCTACAAAATCGTTAAAAGCTCCTCCATAGAAAGAGTTGAGCAACTTCGGACCATCAAAGTTGCTCGTTGTACACTTTTTATTGTTCTTCTATGTCAAATTTTACGAGTATAAGCTTCCATGATTATTTCGATGCCAAAACAACAACATTCTATGAGAAATTTATAAAACCGTTAAAAGCTTCTCCATAAAGAGAGTTGAGCAACTTCGGACCATCAAAGTTCCTCAGCGTACACTTTTTACTATTCTTCTATTTCAACTTTTACGAGTATAATTTTCGTAGATTGTTTTGTTCTCAAGATAACGAATTTCATTCTAAATTGGGCAATACTATTAAAAGCACCTCCATTGAGAGAGTCGAGCAAGTTCGGACCATCAAAGTTGCTCGGGATACACTTTTATTGTTTTTCTATGTGAAATTTTATGAGTATAGGCTTCCTAGGTTATTTAGATGCCAAAACCTCAACTTTCTATAACAAATCGACAAAATCGTGAAAAGCTCCTACATAGAGAGAGTTGAGCAACTTCAGACCATCAAACCTGCTCGGGGTACACTTTTTATTGTTCTTCTATGTCAAATTTTATGAGTATCGGCTTCCTAGATTATTTCGATGCCAAAACCCAACTTTTTTTGTCAAATGGACAAAATCGTTAAAACCTCCTCCATAGAGAGAGTTGAGGAACTTTGGACCATCAAGGTTGCTCGGTGTACACTTTTTATTGTTCCTCTATGTCAAATTTTACGAGAGTAAGCTTCCATGATTATTTCGATGCCAAAAAAACAACTTTCTATGACAAATTTACAAAACCGTTAGAAGCACCTCAATAGAGAGAGTTGAGCAACTTCGGACCGTCAAAGTTGCTCAAGATACACTTTTTATTGTTCTTCTATGTCAAATTTTATGAGTATAGGCTTTCTAGATTATTACGATGCAAAAACCCCAACTTTCTATGACGAATGGCCAAAATCGTTAAAAGCTCCTACACAGAGAAAGTTGAACAACTTCGGACCATCAAAATTGCTCGGTGTACACTTTTTATTGTTCTTCTATGTCAAATTTTACGAGTATAAGCATCCATGATTATTTCGATGCCAAAAACCCAACTTTCTATGACAAATGTATAAAACCGTTAAAAGCTCCTCGATAGAGAGAGTTGAGCATCTTCGGACCATTAAAGTTGCTCAGGGTACACTTTTTATTGTTCTTCTATGTCAAATTTTACGAGTATAAACTTCCATGATTATTTCGATGCTAAAACACCAACTTTCTGTGTCAAATTGAAAAAACCGTTAAAAGCTCCTCCATTGAGAGAGTTGAGCAACTTTGGACCATCAAAGTTACTCAGCGTACACTTTTTGCTGTTCTTCTATTTCAAATTTTACGAGTATGAGTTTCGTAGATTGTTTTGTTGTCAAGATAAGAAATTTCATTCTAAATTGGGCAAAACTATTAAAAACACCTCTAACGGGAGAGTTGAGCAATTTCGAATCGTCAAAGTTGCTCGGTGTACACCTTTTATTGTTCTTCTATGTGACATTTTACGAGTATAAGGTTCCATGATTATATCAATGCCAAAACACCAACTTTCTATGAAAAATGTATAAAACCGTTAAAAGCTCTTCCATAGAGAGAGTTGAGCATCTTCGGACCATCAAAGCTGCTCGGGGTACAGTTTTTATTTTTCTTCTATGTCAAATTTTCTGAGTATAGGCTTTCTAGATTATTACGATGCGAAAACACCAACTTTTCTTTAACAAATGGACAAAATCGTTAAAAGCTCCTCCATAGAGAGAGTTGAGCAATTTCGGACCATCAAAGTTGCTCAAAGTACATTTTTTATTGTTGTTCTATGTCAAATTTTATGAGTATAGGATTTGTAGATTATTTCGATGCCAAAACCCTAACTTTCTATGACAAATGGACAAAATCGTTAAAAGTTCCTCCATAGAGAGAGTTGAGCAACTTCGAATCAACAAAGTTTCTCTGTGTACACTTTTTATTGTTCTTCTATGTCAAATTTTACGAGTAAAAGATTCCACGATTATTTCGATGCCAAAACATCAACTTTCTATGACAAATTGACAAAACTGTTAAAAGCTCCTCCATAGAGAGAGTTGAGCAACTTCGGACCATCAAAGTTAATCAGCGTACACTTTTTACTATTCTTCTATTTCAACTTTTACGAGTATAATTTTCGTAGATTGTTTTGTTCTTAAGATAACGAATTTCATTCTAAATTGGGCAAAACTATTAAAAACACCTCCAACGGGAGAGTTGAGCAATTTTGGACCGTCAAATTTGCTCCGTGTACACCTTTTATTATTCTTCTATGTCAAATTTTATGAGTATAAGCTTCTAAGACTATTTCGATGACAAAACACCAACTTTGTATGACAAATGGACAAAACCGTTAAAAGCTCCTCCATAGAGAGAGTTGAGCAACTTCGGACAATCAAAGTTGCTTGAGGTACTTTTTTTATTGTTCTTCTATGTCAAATTTTACGAGTATAAGCTTCCATGATTTTTTCGATGCCAAAACACCAAATTTCTATGAAAAATTGACAAAACCGTTAAAAGCACCTCCATAGAGAGAGTTGAGCAACTTCGACCATCAAAGTTGCTCGGAATACACTTTTTTTATTTTTCTATGTCAAATTTTATGAGTATAGGCTTCCTAGACTATTTCGATGCGAAAACGCCAACTTTCTTTAACAAATGGACAAAATCGTTAAAAGCTCCTCCATAGAGGGAGTTGAGCAACTTCAGACCATCAAAGCTATTCGGGGTACACTTTTTATTGTCGTTCTATGTCAAATTTTTTGAGAATAGGATTTCTAGATTATTTCGATGGCAAAACCCCAACTTTCTATGACAAATGGACAAAATCGTTAAAAGTTCCTCCATAGAGAGAATTGAGCAACTTCGAATCAACAAAGTTTCTCTGTGTACACTTTTTATTGTTCTTCTATGTCAAATTTTACGAGTAAAAGATTCCATGATTATTTCGATGCCAAAACACCAACTTTCTATGACAAATTGAGAAACCCGTTAAAAGCTCCTCCATAGAGAGAGTTGAGCAACTTCGGACCATCAAAGTTACTTAGCGTACACTTTTTACTATTCTTCTATTTCAAATTTTACGAGTATAAGATTCCATGATTATTTTGATGCAAAACAACAACTTTCTATGACAAATTGGTAAAACCGTTAAAAGCTCCTCCATAGAGAGAGTTGAGCAACTTCGGACCATCAAAAATACTCAGCGTACACTTTTTACTATTCTTCTATTTCAAATTTTACGAGTATAAGTTTCGTAGATTGTCTTGTTGTCAAGATAACAAATTTCATTCTAAATTGGGCAAAATTATTAAAAACACCTCCAACGAGAGAGTTCAGCAATTTCAGACCATCAAAGTTGCTCGGTGCACATCTTTTTTTGTTCTTCTATGTCACATTTTATGAGTATAAGCTTCGAAGACTATTTCAATGCGAAAACACCAAATTTCTATGACAAATGGACAAAACCGTTAAAAGCTCCTCCATAGAGAGAGTTGAGCAACTTTGGACCATTAAAGCTGCTCGAGGTACACTATTTATTGTTCTTCTATGTCAAATTTTATGAGTAAAGGCTTTCTAGATTATTACGATGCCAAAACCCCAACTTTCTATGAAGAATGAACAAAATCGTTAAAAGCCCCTCCACAGAGAAAGTTGAGCAACTTCGGACCATCAAAGTTGCTCGGTGTACACTTTTTATTGTCCTTCTATGTCAAATTTTATGAGTATAAGCATCCATGATTATTTCGATGCCAAAACACCGACTTTCTATGAAAAATTGACAAAATCGTTAAAATCTCCTCCATAGAGAGAGTTGAGCAACTTCGGATCAACAAAGTTGCTCGTTGTACGCTTTTTATTGTTCTTCTATGTCAAATTTTACGAGTATAAGATTGCATGATTATTTCGATGCCAAAACAGAAACATTCTATGAGAAATTGATAAAACCGTTAAAAACTTCTCCATAGAGAGAGGTGAGCAACTTCGGACCATCAAATTTACTCAGCGTACACTTTTTATTATTCTTCTATTTCAACTTTTACGAGTATAAGTTTCGTAGATTGTTTTGTTGTCAAGATAACAAATTTCATTCTAAATTGGGAAAAACCATTAAAAACAACTACAACGGGAGAGTTGAGCAATTTTGGACCGTCAAATTTGGTCGGTGTACATCTTTTATTCTTCTTCTATGTCACATTTTACGAGTATAAGCTTCCAAGACTATTTCGATGCCAAAACACCAACTTTGTATGACAAATGGACAAAACAGTTAAAATCTCATCCATAGAGAGAGTTGAGCAACTTCGGATCAACAAAGTTGCTCTGTGTACACTTTTTATTGTTCTTCTATGTCAAATTTTACGAGTAAAAGATTCCATGATTTTTTAGATGCCAAAACACCAACTTTCTATGAAAAATTGATAAAATCGTTAAAAGCTCCTCCATAGAGAGAGTTGAGCAACTTCGGACCATCAAAAATACTCAGCGTACACCTTTTACTATTCTTCTATTTCAACTTTTACGAGTATAATTTTCGTAGATTGTCTTGTTGTCAAGATAACAAATTTCATTCTAAATTGGGCAAAGTTATTGAAAACACCTCTAACGGGAGAGTTCAGCAATTTTGGACCATCAAAGTTGCTCGGTGTACACCTTTTATTGTTCTTCTATGTCACATTTTATGAGTATAAGCTTCCAAGACTATTTCGATGCGAAAACACCAAATTTCTATGACAAATGGACAAAACCGTTAAAAGCTCCTCAATAGAGAGAGTTGAGCAACTTCGGACCATGAAAGTTGCTCGGGGTACACATTTTGTGGTTCTTCTATGTAAAATTTTATGAGTATAGGCTTCCTAGATTATTTCGATGCCAAAACCCCAACTTTCTATGACAAATGGACAAAATCGTTAAAAGCTCCTCCACAGAGAAAGTTGTGCAACTTCGAAAAATCAAAGTTGCTCGGGTACATTTTTTATTGTTCTTTTATGTCAAATTTTACGAGTATAAGCTTCCAAGACTATCTGGATGCCAAAACGTCAACTTTCTATGACAAATGGACAAAATCGTTAAAATCTCCTCCATAGAGAGAGTTGAGCAATTTCAGATCAACAAAGTTGCTCGTTGTACACTTTTTATTGTTCTTTTATGTCAAATTTTATGAGTATAAGCTTCCAAGACTATCTCGATGCCAAAACCCCAACTTTCTATGACAAATAGAGAAAATTGTTAAAACCTCCTTCATAGAGAGAGTTGTGCAACTTCGGATCAACAAAGTTGCTCGTTGTACAATTTTTATTGTTCTTCTATGTCAAATTTTACGAGTATAAGCTTCCATGATTATTTGGATGCCAAAACACCAACTTTCTATGACAAATTGATAAAACCATTAAAAGCTTCTCCAAGGAGAGAGTTGAGCAAATTCGGACCATCAAAGTTACTCAACGTACAATTTTTACTATTCTTCTATTTCAACTTTTACGAGTACAAGTTTCGTACATTTTTTTGTTGACAAGATTAAGAATTTCATTCTAAATTGGGAAAACTATTAAAAACACCTGCAACGGGAGAGTTGAGCAATTTTGGACTGTCAAATTTGCTCGGTGTACACCTTTTATTGTTCTTCTATGTCACATTTTACGAGTATAAGCTTCTATGATTATTTCGATGCCAAAACACCAAATTTCTATGAAAAATTGACAAAACCATTAAAAGCACCTCCATTGAGAGAGTCGAGCAAGTTCGGACCATCAAAGTTGCTCGGGATACACTTTTATTGTTTTTCTATGTGAAATTTTATGAGTATAGGCTTCCTAGGTTATTTAGATGCCAAAACCTCAACTTTCTATAACAAATCGACAAAATCGTGAAAAGCTCCTACATAGAGAGAGTTGAGCAACTTCAGACCATCAAACCTGCTCGGGGTACACTTTTTATTGTTCTTCTATGTCAAATTTTATGAGTATCGGCTTCCTAGATTATTTCGATGCCAAAACCCAACTTTTTTTGTCAAATGGACAAAATCGTTAAAACCTCCTCCATAGAGAGAGTTGAGGAACTTTGGACCATCAAGGTTGCTCGGTGTACACTTTTTATTGTTCCTCTATGTCAAATTTTACGAGAGTAAGCTTCCATGATTATTTCGATGCCAAAAAAACAACTTTCTATGACAAATTTACAAAACCGTTAGAAGCACCTCAATAGAGAGAGTTGAGCAACTTCGGACCGTCAAAGTTGCTCAAGATACACTTTTTATTGTTCTTCTATGTCAAATTTTATGAGTATAGGCTTTCTAGATTATTACGATGCAAAAACCCCAACTTTCTATGACGAATGGCCAAAATCGTTAAAAGCTCCTACACAGAGAAAGTTGAACAACTTCGGACCATCAAAATTGCTCGGTGTACACTTTTTATTGTTCTTCTATGTCAAATTTTACGAGTATAAGCATCCATGATTATTTCGATGCCAAAAACCCAACTTTCTATGACAAATGTATAAAACCGTTAAAAGCTCCTCGATAGAGAGAGTTGAGCATCTTCGGACCATTAAAGTTGCTCAGGGTACACTTTTTATTGTTCTTCTATGTCAAATTTTACGAGTATAAACTTCCATGATTATTTCGATGCTAAAACACCAACTTTCTGTGTCAAATTGAAAAAACCGTTAAAAGCTCCTCCATTGAGAGAGTTGAGCAACTTTGGACCATCAAAGTTACTCAGCGTACACTTTTTGCTGTTCTTCTATTTCAAATTTTACGAGTATGAGTTTCGTAGATTGTTTTGTTGTCAAGATAAGAAATTTCATTCTAAATTGGGCAAAACTATTAAAAACACCTCTAACGGGAGAGTTGAGCAATTTCGAATCGTCAAAGTTGCTCGGTGTACACCTTTTATTGTTCTTCTATGTGACATTTTACGAGTATAAGGTTCCATGATTATATCAATGCCAAAACACCAACTTTCTATGAAAAATGTATAAAACCGTTAAAAGCTCTTCCATAGAGAGAGTTGAGCATCTTCGGACCATCAAAGCTGCTCGGGGTACAGTTTTTATTTTTCTTCTATGTCAAATTTTCTGAGTATAGGCTTTCTAGATTATTACGATGCGAAAACACCAACTTTTCTTTAACAAATGGACAAAATCGTTAAAAGCTCCTCCATAGAGAGAGTTGAGCAATTTCGGACCATCAAAGTTGCTCAAAGTACATTTTTTATTGTTGTTCTATGTCAAATTTTATGAGTATAGGATTTGTAGATTATTTCGATGCCAAAACCCTAACTTTCTATGACAAATGGACAAAATCGTTAAAAGTTCCTCCATAGAGAGAGTTGAGCAACTTCGAATCAACAAAGTTTCTCTGTGTACACTTTTTATTGTTCTTCTATGTCAAATTTTACGAGTAAAAGATTCCACGATTATTTCGATGCCAAAACATCAACTTTCTATGACAAATTGACAAAACTGTTAAAAGCTCCTCCATAGAGAGAGTTGAGCAACTTCGGACCATCAAAGTTAATCAGCGTACACTTTTTACTATTCTTCTATTTCAACTTTTACGAGTATAATTTTCGTAGATTGTTTTGTTCTTAAGATAACGAATTTCATTCTAAATTGGGCAAAACTATTAAAAACACCTCCAACGGGAGAGTTGAGCAATTTTGGACCGTCAAATTTGCTCCGTGTACACCTTTTATTATTCTTCTATGTCAAATTTTATGAGTATAAGCTTCTAAGACTATTTCGATGACAAAACACCAACTTTGTATGACAAATGGACAAAACCGTTAAAAGCTCCTCCATAGAGAGAGTTGAGCAACTTCGGACAATCAAAGTTGCTTGAGGTACTTTTTTATTGTTCTTCTATGTCAAATTTTACGAGTATAAGCTTCCATGATTTTTTCGATGCCAAAACACCAAATTTCTATGAAAAATTGACAAAACCGTTAAAAGCACCTCCATAGAGAGAGTTGAGCAACTTCGACCATCAAAGTTGCTCGGAATACACTTTTTTTATTTTTCTATGTCAAATTTTATGAGTATAGGCTTCCTAGACTATTTCGATGCGAAAACGCCAACTTTCTTTAACAAATGGACAAAATCGTTAAAAGCTCCTCCATAGAGGGAGTTGAGCAACTTCAGACCATCAAAGCTATTCGGGGTACACTTTTTATTGTCGTTCTATGTCAAATTTTTTGAGAATAGGATTTCTAGATTATTTCGATGGCAAAACCCCAACTTTCTATGACAAATGGACAAAATCGTTAAAAGTTCCTCCATAGAGAGAATTGAGCAACTTCGAATCAACAAAGTTTCTCTGTGTACACTTTTTATTGTTCTTCTATGTCAAATTTTACGAGTAAAAGATTCCATGATTATTTCGATGCCAAAACACCAACTTTCTATGACAAATTGAGAAACCCGTTAAAAGCTCCTCCATAGAGAGAGTTGAGCAACTTCGGACCATCAAAGTTACTTAGCGTACACTTTTTACTATTCTTCTATTTCAAATTTTACGAGTATAAGATTCCATGATTATTTTGATGCAAAACAACAACTTTCTATGACAAATTGGTAAAACCGTTAAAAGCTCCTCCATAGAGAGAGTTGAGCAACTTCGGACCATCAAAAATACTCAGCGTACACTTTTTACTATTCTTCTATTTCAAATTTTACGAGTATAAGTTTCGTAGATTGTCTTGTTGTCAAGATAACAAATTTCATTCTAAATTGGGCAAAATTATTAAAAACACCTCCAACGAGAGAGTTCAGCAATTTCAGACCATCAAAGTTGCTCGGTGCACATCTTTTTTTGTTCTTCTATGTCACATTTTATGAGTATAAGCTTCGAAGACTATTTCAATGCGAAAACACCAAATTTCTATGACAAATGGACAAAACCGTTAAAAGCTCCTCCATAGAGAGAGTTGAGCAACTTTGGACCATTAAAGCTGCTCGAGGTACACTATTTATTGTTCTTCTATGTCAAATTTTATGAGTAAAGGCTTTCTAGATTATTACGATGCCAAAACCCCAACTTTCTATGAAGAATGAACAAAATCGTTAAAAGCCCCTCCACAGAGAAAGTTGAGCAACTTCGGACCATCAAAGTTGCTCGGTGTACACTTTTTATTGTCCTTCTATGTCAAATTTTATGAGTATAAGCATCCATGATTATTTCGATGCCAAAACACCGACTTTCTATGAAAAATTGACAAAATCGTTAAAATCTCCTCCATAGAGAGAGTTGAGCAACTTCGGATCAACAAAGTTGCTCGTTGTACGCTTTTTATTGTTCTTCTATGTCAAATTTTACGAGTATAAGATTGCATGATTATTTCGATGCCAAAACAGAAACATTCTATGAGAAATTGATAAAACCGTTAAAAACTTCTCCATAGAGAGAGGTGAGCAACTTCGGACCATCAAATTTACTCAGCGTACACTTTTTATTATTCTTCTATTTCAACTTTTACGAGTATAAGTTTCGTAGATTGTTTTGTTGTCAAGATAACAAATTTCATTCTAAATTGGGAAAAACCATTAAAAACAACTACAACGGGAGAGTTGAGCAATTTTGGACCGTCAAATTTGGTCGGTGTACATCTTTTATTCTTCTTCTATGTCACATTTTACGAGTATAAGCTTCCAAGACTATTTCGATGCCAAAACACCAACTTTGTATGACAAATGGACAAAACAGTTAAAATCTCATCCATAGAGAGAGTTGAGCAACTTCGGATCAACAAAGTTGCTCTGTGTACACTTTTTATTGTTCTTCTATGTCAAATTTTACGAGTAAAAGATTCCATGATTTTTTAGATGCCAAAACACCAACTTTCTATGAAAAATTGATAAAATCGTTAAAAGCTCCTCCATAGAGAGAGTTGAGCAACTTCGGACCATCAAAAATACTCAGCGTACACCTTTTACTATTCTTCTATTTCAACTTTTACGAGTATAATTTTCGTAGATTGTCTTGTTGTCAAGATAACAAATTTCATTCTAAATTGGGCAAAGTTATTGAAAACACCTCTAACGGGAGAGTTCAGCAATTTTGGACCATCAAAGTTGCTCGGTGTACACCTTTTATTGTTCTTCTATGTCACATTTTATGAGTATAAGCTTCCAAGACTATTTCGATGCGAAAACACCAAATTTCTATGACAAATGGACAAAACCGTTAAAAGCTCCTCAATAGAGAGAGTTGAGCAACTTCGGACCATGAAAGTTGCTCGGGGTACACATTTTGTGGTTCTTCTATGTAAAATTTTATGAGTATAGGCTTCCTAGATTATTTCGATGCCAAAACCCCAACTTTCTATGACAAATGGACAAAATCGTTAAAAGCTCCTCCACAGAGAAAGTTGTGCAACTTCGAAAAATCAAAGTTGCTCGGGTACATTTTTTATTGTTCTTTTATGTCAAATTTTACGAGTATAAGCTTCCAAGACTATCTGGATGCCAAAACGTCAACTTTCTATGACAAATGGACAAAATCGTTAAAATCTCCTCCATAGAGAGAGTTGAGCAATTTCAGATCAACAAAGTTGCTCGTTGTACACTTTTTATTGTTCTTTTATGTCAAATTTTATGAGTATAAGCTTCCAAGACTATCTCGATGCCAAAACCCCAACTTTCTATGACAAATAGAGAAAATTGTTAAAACCTCCTTCATAGAGAGAGTTGTGCAACTTCGGATCAACAAAGTTGCTCGTTGTACAATTTTTATTGTTCTTCTATGTCAAATTTTACGAGTATAAGCTTCCATGATTATTTGGATGCCAAAACACCAACTTTCTATGACAAATTGATAAAACCATTAAAAGCTTCTCCAAGGAGAGAGTTGAGCAAATTCGGACCATCAAAGTTACTCAACGTACAATTTTTACTATTCTTCTATTTCAACTTTTACGAGTACAAGTTTCGTACATTTTTTTGTTGACAAGATTAAGAATTTCATTCTAAATTGGGAAAACTATTAAAAACACCTGCAACGGGAGAGTTGAGCAATTTTGGACTGTCAAATTTGCTCGGTGTACACCTTTTATTGTTCTTCTATGTCACATTTTACGAGTATAAGCTTCTATGATTATTTCGATGCCAAAACACCAAATTTCTATGAAAAATTGACAAAACCATTAAAAGCACCTCCATTGAGAGAGTCGAGCAAGTTCGGACCATCAAAGTTGCTCGGGATACACTTTTATTGTTTTTCTATGTGAAATTTTATGAGTATAGGCTTCCTAGGTTATTTAGATGCCAAAACCTCAACTTTCTATAACAAATCGACAAAATCGTGAAAAGCTCCTACATAGAGAGAGTTGAGCAACTTCGGACCATCAAAGTTGCTCGGTGTACACTTTTTATTGTTCTTCTATGTCAAATTTTACGAGTATAAGCTTCCATGATTATTTCGATGCCAAAACACCAACTTTCTATGTCAAATTGAAAAAACCATTAAAAGCTCCTCTATAGAGAGAGTTGAGCAACTTTGGACCATCAAAGTTCCTCAGCATACACTTTTTACTATTCTTCTATTTCAAATTTTACGAGTATATGTTTCGTAGATTGTTTTGTTGTCAAGATTACAAATTTCATTCTAAATTGGGCAAAACTATTAAAAACACCTGCAACGGGAGATTTGAGCAATTTCGGACCGTCAAATTTGATTGGTGTACACCTTTTATTTTTCTTCTATGTCACATTTTACGAGTATAAGCTTCCAAGACTATTTCGATACGAAAACACCAACTTTGTATGAGAAATGGACAAAACCGTTAAAAGCTCCTCCATAGAGAGAGTGAGCAACTTCGGACCATCAACGCTGCTCGGGGTACACTCTTTATTGTTATTCTATGTCAAATTTTATGAGTATAGGCTTTCTAGATTATTACGATGCCAAAACCCCAACTTTCTATGACAAATGGGCAAAATCGTTAAAAGCTCCTCAACAGAGAGTTGAGGAAATTCATACCATCAAAGATGCTCGGTGTACACTTTTTATTGTTCCTCTATGTCAAATTTTACGAGTGTAAGCTTCCATGATTATTTCGATGCCAAAACAACAATTTTCTATGACAAATGGACAAAATCGCTAAAAGCTCCTCCACAGAGAAAGTTGTGCATCTTCGGAGCATCAAAGTTTCTCGTTGTACACTTTTTATTGTTCTTCTATGTCAAATTTTACGAGTATAAGCTTCCAAGATTATCTAGATGCCAAAACCCCAACTTTCTATGACAAATGGACAAAATCATTAAAAGCTCCTCCATAGAGAGAATTGAGCAACTTCGGACCATCAAAGCTGCTCGGGGTACACTTTTTGTTGTTGTTCTATGTCGAATTTTATGAGTATAGGCTTTCTAGATTATTTCGATGCCAAAACCCCAACTTTCTATGACAAATGGACAAAATCGTTAAAAACTTTTCCATAGAGAAGGTTGAGCAACTTTGGACAATCAAAGTTTCTCGGTGTACACTTTTTATTGTTCTTCTATGTCAAATTTTATGAGTAAGAGCTTCCATTATTATTTCGATGCCAAAACACCAACTTTCTATGACAAATTGACAAAACCGTTAAAAGCTCCTCCATAGAGAGAGTTGAGCAACTTTGGACCATGAAAGTTTCTCGAGGTACACATTTTACTGTTCTTCTATGTCAAATTTTATGAGTATAGGCTTCCTAGATTATTCTGATGCCAAAACCCCAACTTTGTATGACAAATGGACAAAATCTTTAAAAGCTCCTCCATAGAGAGAGTTGAGGAACTTCAGACCATCAAAGCTGCTCGGTGTACACTTATTATTGTTCCTCTATGTCAAATTTTACGAGTGTAAGCTTCCATGATTATTTCGATGCCAAAACAGCAACTTTCTATGACAAATGGACAAAATCGTTAAAAGCTCTCCACAGAGAAAGTTGAGCAACTTCGGAACGTCAAAATTGCTCGGGTACACTTTTTATTGTTCTTCTATGTCAAATTTTACGAGTATAAGCTTCCAAGACTATCTAGATGCCAAAACCCCAACTTTCTATGACAAATGGACAAAATCGTTAAAAGCTCCTCCATAGAGAGAATTGAGCAACTTCGGATCAACAAAGTTGCTCGTTGTACACTTTTTATTGTTATTCTATGTGAAATTTTATGAGTATAAGCTTCTAAGAATATCTAGATGCCAAAACCCAAACTTTCTATGACAAATGGACAAAATTGTTAAAACCTCCTCCATAGAGAGAGTTGAGCAACTTCGGATCAACAAAGTTGCGCGTTGCACACTTTTTATTGTTCTTCTATGTCAAATTTTACGAGTATAGGCTTCCAAGACTATTTCAATGCCAAAACATAAACTTTGTATGACAAATGGACAAAACCGTTAAAAGCTTCTCCATAGAGAGAGTTGAGCAACTTTGGATTATCAAAGTTGCTCGAGTTGCTTTTTTTATTGTTCTTCTATGTCAAATTTTACGAGTATAAGCTTCCATGATTATTTCGATGCCAAAACACCAACTTTCTATGAAAAATTGACAAAACCATTAAAAGCACCTCCATAGAGAGAATTTAGCAACTTCGGATCATCAAAGTTGCTCGGGATACACTTTTTATTATTCTTGTATGTCAAATTTTATGTGTATAGGCTTCCTAGATTATTTAGATGCGAAAGCCCCAACTTTCTATGACAAATCCACAAAATCGTTAAAAGCTCCTCCATAGAGAGAGTTGAGCAACTTCGGACCATCAAAGTTGCTTGGTGTACACTTTTTATTGTTTTCTATGTCAAATTTTATGAGTATAAACTTCCATGATTATTTTGATGCTAAAACACCAACTTTCTGTGTCAAATTGAAAAAACCGTTAAAAGCTCATCCATAGAGAGAGTTGAGCAACTTTGGACCATCAAAGTTACTCAGCGTACACTTTTTACTATTCTTCTATTTCAAATTTTACGAGTATGAGTTTCGTAGATTGTTTTGTTGTCAAGATAAGAAATTTCATTCTAAATTGGGCAAAACTATTAAAAACACCTCCAACGGGAGAGTTGAGCAATTTCGGACCGTCAAAGTTGCTCGGTGTACACCTTCTATTGTTCTTCTATGTCACATTTTACGAGTATAAGGTTACATGATTATTTCGATGCCAAAACACCAACTTTCTATGAAAAATGTATAAAACTATTAAAAGCTCTTCCATAGAGAGAGTTGAGCATCTTCGGACCATCAAAGCTGCTCGGGGTAAACTTTTTATTGTTCTTCTATGTCAAATTTTATGAGTATAGGCTTTCTAGATTATTACGATGCCAAAACCCCAACTTTCTATGACAAATGGACAAAATCGTTAAAAGCACAAATTTTACGAGTATATGTTTCGTAGATTGTTTTGTTGTCAAGATTACAAATTTCATTCTAAATTGGGCAAAACTATTAAAAACACCTGCAACGGGAGATTTGAGCAATTTCGGACCGTCAAATTTGTTTGGTGTACACCTTTTATTTTTCTTCTATGTCACATTTTACGAGTATAAGCTTCCAAGACTATTTCGATACGAAAACACCAACTTTGTATGAGAAATGGACAAAACCGTTAAAAGCTCCTCCATAGAGAGAGTGAGCAACTTCGGACCATCAACGCTGCTCGGGGTACACTCTTTATTGTTATTCTATGTCAAATTTTATGAGTATAGGCTTTCTAGATTATTACGATGCCAAAACCCCAACTTTCTATGACAAATGGGCAAAATCGTTAAAAGCTCCTCAACAGAGAGTTGAGGAAATTCATACCATCAAAGATGCTTGGTGTACACTTTTTATTGTTCCTCTATGTCAAATTTTACGAGTGTAAGCTTCCATGATTATTTCGATGCCAAAACAACAATTTTCTATGACAAATGGACAAAATCGCTAAAAGCTCCTCCACAGAGAAAGTTGTGCATCTTCGGAGCATCAAAGTTTCTCGTTGTACACTTTTTATTGTTCTTCTATGTCAAATTATACGAGTGTAAGCTTCCAAGATTATCTAGATGCCAAAACCCCAACTTTCTATGACAAATGGACAAAATCGTTAAAAGCTCCTCCATAGAGAGAATTGAGCAACTTCGGACCATCAAAGCTGCTCGGGGTACACTTTTTGTTGTTGTTCTATGTCGAATTTTATGAGTATAGGCTTTCTAGATTATTTCGATGCCAAAACCCCAACTTTCTATGACAAACGGACAAAATCGTTAAAAACTTTTCCATAGAGAAGGTTGAGCAACTTTGGACAATCAAAGTTTCTCGGGGTACACTTTTTACTGTTCTTCTATGTCAAATTTTATGAGTATAGGCTTCCTAGATTATTTTGATGCCAAAACCCTAACTTTCTATGACAAATGGACAAAATCTTTAAAAGCTCCTCCATAGAGAGAGTTGAGGAACTTCGGACCATCAAAGCTGCACGGTGTACACTTTTTATTGTTCCTCTATGTCAAATTTTACGAGTATAAGCTTCCATGATTATTTCGATGTCAAAACAGCAACTTTCTATGACAAATGGACAAAATCGTTAAAAGCTCTCCACAGAGAAAGTTGAGCAACTTCGGAACGTCAAAATTGCTCGGGTACACTTTTTATTGTTCTTCTATGTTAAATTTTACGAGTATAAGCTTCCAAGACTATCTAGATGCCAAAACCCCAACTTTCTATGACAAATGGACAAAATCGTTAAAAGCTCCTCCATAGAGAGAATTGAGCAACTTCGGATCAACAAAGTTGCTCGTTGTACACTTTTTATTGTTATTCTACATGAAATTTTACAAGTATAAGCTTCTAAGAATATCTAGATGCCAAAACCCAAACTTTCTATGACAAATGGACAAAATTGTTAAAATCTCCTCCATAGAGAGAGTTGAGCAACTTCGGATCAAGAAAGTTGCGCGTTGCACACTTTTTATTGTTCTTCTATGTCAAATTTTACGAGTATAGGCTTCCAAGACTATTTCAATGCCAAAACATAAACTTTGTATGACAAATGGACAAAACCGTTAAAAGCTTCTCCATAGAGAGAGTTGAGCAACTTTGGACCATCAAAGTTGCTCGAGGTGCTTTTTTTATTGTTCTTCTATGTCAAATTTTACGAGTATAAGCTTCCATGATTATTTCGATGCCAAAACACCAACTTTCTATGAAAAATTGACAAAACCATTAAAAGCACCTCCATAGAGAGAATTTAGCAACTTCGGATCATCAAAGTTGCTCGGGATACACTTTTTATTATTCTTGTATGTCAAATTTTATGTGTATAGGCTTCCTAGATTATTTAGATGCGAAAGCCCCAACTTTCTATGACAAATGCACAAAATCGTTAAAAGCTCCTCCATAGAGAGAGTTGACCAACTTCGGACCATCAAAGTTACTCAGCGTACACTTTTTACTATTCTTCTATTTCAAATTTTACGAGTATGAGTTTCGTAGATTGTTTTGTTGTCAAGATAAGAAATTTCATTCTAAATTCGGAAAAACTATTAAAAACACCTCCAACGGGAGAGTTGAGCAATTTCGGACCGTCACAGTTGCTCGGTGTACACCTTTTATTGTTCTTCTATGTCACATTTTACGAGTATAAGCTCCAAGACTATTTCGATGCCAAAACCCCAACTTTCTATTACAAATGGACAAAACCGTTAAAAGCTCCTCCATAGATAGAGTTGACCAACTTCGGACCATCAAACCTGCTCGGGGTACACTTTTTATTGTTCTTCTATGTCAAATTTTATGAGTATCGGCTTCCTAGATTATTTCGATGCCAAAACCAAACTTTTTATGACAAATGGACAAAATCGTTAAAACCTCCCCCATAGAGAGAGTTGAGGAACTTCGGACCATCAAAGTTGCTCGGTGTACACTTTTTATTGTTCCTCTATGTCAAATATTACGAGTGTAAGCTTCCATGATTATTTCGATGCCAAAACAACAACTTTCTATGACAAATTTACAAAACCGTTAGAAGCACCTCCATAGAGAGAGTTGAGCAATTTCGGACCATCAAAGTTGCTCAAGATACACTTTTTATTGTTCTTCTATGTCAAATTTTATGAGTATAGGCTTTCTAGATTATTACGATGCCAAAACCCCAACTTTCTATGACGAATGGCCAAAATCGTTAAAAGCTCCTACACAGAGAAAGTTGAGCAACTTCGGACAATAAAAATTTCTCGGTGTACACTTTTTATTGTTCTTCTATGTCAAATTTTACGAGTATAAGCATCCATGATTATTTCGATGCCAAAACACCAACTTTCTATGACAAATGTATAAAACCGTTAAAAGCTACTCGACAGAGAGAGTTGAGCATCTTCGGACCATCAAAGCTGCTCAGGGTACACTTTTTATTGTTCTTCTATGTCGAATTTTACGAGTATAAACTTCCATGATTATTTCGTTGCTAAAACACCTACTTTCTGTGTCAAATTGAAAAAACCGTTAAAAGCTCCTCCATTAAGAGAGTTGAGCAACTTTGGACCATCAAAGTTACTCAGCGTACACCTTTTACTGTTCTTCTATTTCAAATTTTACGAGTATGAGTTTCATAGATTGTTTTGTTGTCAAGATAAGAAATTTCATTCTAAATTGGGCAAAACTATTAAAAACACCTCCAAAGGGAGAGTTGAGCAATTTTGAACCGTCAAAGTTGCTCGGTGTACACCTTTTATTGTTCTTCTATGTGACATTTTACGAGTATAAGGTTCCATGATTATTTCAATGCCAAAACACCAACTTTCTATGAAAAATGTATAAAACCGTTAAAAGCTCTTCCATAGAGAGAGTTGAGCTTCTTCGGAACAT
Organism: Euonymus europaeus; assembly: GCA_963580455.1. Lineage (NCBI taxonomy): Eukaryota > Viridiplantae > Streptophyta > Magnoliopsida > Celastrales > Celastraceae > Euonymus > Euonymus europaeus. The sequence goes on from OY756969.1 coordinate 10,373,667, forward strand.
CAAAGCTGCTCAAGGTACACTTTTTATTGTTCTTCTATGTCAAATTTTATGAGTATAGGCTTTCTAGATTATTACGATGCCAAAACCCCAACTTTCTATGACAAACGGACAAAATCGTTAAAAGCTCCTCCACAGAGAAAATTGAGCAACTTCAGACCATCAGTGTTGCTCGGTGTACACTTTTTCTTGTTCTTCTATGTCAAATTTTACGAGTATAAGCTTCCAAGACTATTTCGAAGCGAAAACACCAACTTTCTTTAACAAACGGACAAAATCGTTAAAAGCTCCTCCATAGAGAGAGTTGAGCAACTTCAGACCATCAAAGTTGCTGAAGGTACATTTTTTATTGTTGTTCTATGTCAAATTTTATGAGTATAGGATTTCTAGATTATTTCGATGCCAAAACCCCAACTTTCTATGACAAATGGACAAAATCGTTAAAAGTTCCTCCATAGAGAGAGTTGAGCAACTTCAAATCAACAAAGTTTCTCTGTGTACACTTTTTATTGTTCTTCTATGTCAAATTTTACGAGTTAAAGATTCCATGATTATTTCGATGCCAAAACACCAACTTTCTATGACAAATTGATAAAAACGTTAAAAGCACCTCCATAGAGAGACTTGAGCAATTTCGGACCATCAAAGTTACTCAGCGTACACTTTTTACTATTCTTCTATTTCAACTTTTACGAGTATAATTTTCGTAGATTGTTTTGTTTTCAAGATAACGAATTTCATTCTAAATTGGGCAAAACTATTAAAATCACCTCCAACGGGAGAGTTGAGCAATTTTGGACCGTCAAATTTGCTCAGTGTACACATTTTATTATTCTTCTATGTCAAATTTTATGAGTATAAGCTTCCAAGACTATTTTGATGCCAAAACACCAACTTTGTATGACAAATGGACAAAACCGTTAAATGCTCCTCCATAGAGAGAGTTGAGCAACTTCGGACAATCAAAGTTGCTCGAGGTACTTTTTTTATTGTTCTTCTATGTCAAATTTTACGAGTATAAGCTTCCATGATTATTTCGATGCCAAAACACCAAATTTCTATGAAAAATTTACAAAACCGTTAAAAGCACCTCCATAGAGAGAGTTGAGCAACTTCGACCATCAAAGTTGCTCGAGATAGACTTTTTATTATTTTTCTATGTCAAATTTTATGAGTATAGGCTTCCTACACTATTTCGATGCGAAAACACCAACTTTCTTTAACAAACGGACAAAATCGTTAAAAGGTCCTCCATAGAGGGAGTTGAGCAACTTCAGACCATCAAAGCTATTCGGGGTACACTTTTTATTGTTGTTCTATGCCAAATTTTAAGAGTATAGGATTTCTAGATTATTTATATGCCAAAACCCCAACTTTCTCTGTGTACACTTTTTATTGTTCTTCTATGTCAAATTTTACGAGTAAAAGATTCCATGATTATTTCGATGCCAAAACACTAACTTTCTATGGCAAATTGACAAAACCGTTAAATGCTCCTCCATAGAGCTAGTTGAGCAACTTCGGACCATCAAAGTTACTCAGCGTACACTTTTTACTGTTCTTCTATTTCAAATTTTACGAGTATAAGTTTCGTAGATTGTTTTGTTGTCAAGATAACAAATTTCATTCTAAATTGGGAAAAATTATTAAAAACACCTCCAACGGGAGAGTTCAGCAATTTCGGACCATCAAAGTTGCTCGGTGTACATCTTTTTTTGTTCTTCCATGTCACATTTTATGAGTATAAGCTTCCAAGACTATTTCAATGCGAAAACACCAAATTTCTATGACAAATGGACAAAACCGTTAAAAGCTCCTCCATAGAGAGAGTTCAGCAACTGTGGACCATCATAGCTGCTCGGGGTAAACTATTTATTGTTCTTCTATGTCAAATTTTATGAGTAGAGGTTTTCTAGATTATTACGATGCCAAAACCTCAACTTTCTATGACGAATGGACAAAATCGTTAAAAGCTCCTCCACAGAGAAGTTGAGCAACTTCGGACCATCAAAGTTGCTCGGTGTACACTTTTTATTGTTCTTCTATGTCAAATTTTACGAGTATAAGCATCCATGATTATTTCGATGCCAAAACATCAACTTTCTACGACAAATTGACAAAACTGTTAAAAGCTCTTCCATAGAGAGAGTTGAGAAACTTCCGACCATAAAAGTTGCTCAGGTACATTTTTTTATTGTTCTTCTATGTCAAATTTTATGAGTATAGGCTTCCTAGATTATTTCGATGCCAAAACCCCAACTTTCTATGAAAAATTGACAAAATCGTCAAAATCTCCTCCATAGAGAGAGTTGAGCAATTTCGTATCAACAAAGTTGCTCGTTGTACGCTTTTTATTATTCTTCTATGTCAAATTTTACGAGTATAAGCTTCCATGATTATTTCGATTCCAGAACACCAACATTCTATGAGAAATTGATAAAACCGTTCAAAGCTTCTCCATAGAGAGAGGTGAGCAACTTCGGACCATCAAAATTACTCAGCGTACACTTTTTATTGTTCTTCTATTTCAAATTTTACGAGTATAAGTTTCGTAGATTGTTTTGTTGTCAAGATAACGAATTTCATTCTAAATTGGGAAAAACTATTAAAAACACCTCCAACGGGAGAGTTGAGCAATTTTGGACCGTCAAATTTGGTCGGTGTACATCTTTTATTGTTCTTCTATGTCACATTTTACGAGTATAAGCTTCCAAGACTATTTCGATGCCAAAACCCCAACTTTGTATGACAAATGGACAAAACCGTTAAAATCTCATCCGTAGAGAGAGTTGAGCAACTTCGGATCAACAAAGTTGCTCTGTGTACACTTTTTATTGTTCTTCTATGTCAAATTTTACGAGTAAAAGATTCCATGATTATTTCGATGCAAAACAACAACTTTCTATGACAAATTGATAAAACCGTTAAAAGCTCCTCCATAGAGAGAGTTGAGCAACTTCGGACCATCAAAAATACTCAGCGTACACTTTTTACTATTCTTCTATTTCAAATTTTACGAGTATAAGTTTCGTAGATTGTCTTGTTGTCAAGATAACAAATTTCATTCTAAATTGGGCAAAATTATTGAAAACACCTCTAACGGGAGAGTTCAGCAATTTTGGACCATCAAAAGTTGCTCGGTGTACACCTTTTATTGTTCTTCTATGTCACATTTTATGAGTATAAGCTTCCAAGACTATTTCGATGCGAAAACACCAAATTTCTATGACAAATGGACAAAACCGTTAAAAGCTCCTTCATAGAGAGAGTTGAGCAACTTCGGACCATGAAAGTTGCTCGGGGTACACATTTTGTTGTTCTTCTATGTCAAATTTTATGAGTATAGGCTTCCTAGATTATTTCGATGCCAAAACCCCAACTTTCTATGACAAATGGACAAAATCGTTAAAAGCTCCTCCACAGAGAAAGTTGTGCAACTTCGGAACATCAAATTGCTCGGGTACATTTTTTATTGTTCTTCTATGTCAAATTTTACGAGTATAAGCTTCCAAGACTATCTGGATGCCAAAACGTCAACTTTCTATGACAAATGGACAAAATCGTTAAAATCTCCTACATAGAGAGAGTTGAGCAATTTTAGATCAACAAAGTTGCTCGTTGTACACTTTTTATTGTTCTTTTATGTCAAATTTTATGAGTATAAGCTTCCAAGACTATCTCGATGCCAAAACCCCAACTTTCTATGACAAATAGAGAAAATAGTTAAAACCTCCTTCATAGAGAGAGTTGTGCAACTTCGGATCAACAAAGTTGCTCGTTGTACAATTTTTATTGTTCTTCTATGTCAAATTTTACGAGTATAAGCTTCCATGATTATTTGGATGCCAAAACACCAACTTTCTATGACAAATTGATAAAACCATTAAAAGCTTCTCCATAGAGAGAGTTGAGCAAATTCGGACCATCAAAGTTACTCAACGCACAATTTTTACTATTCTTCTATTTCAACTTTTACGAGTACAAGTTTCGTACTTTTTTTTCTTGACAAGATTAAGAATTTCATTCTAAATTGGGCAAAACCATTAAAAACAACTGCAACGCGAGAGTTGAGCAATTTTGGACCGTCAAATTTGCTCGGTGTACACCTTTTATTGTTCTTCTATGTCACATTTTACGAGTATAAGCTTCCATGATTATTTCGATGCCAAAACACCAAATTTCTATGAAAAATTGACAAAACAATTAAAAGCACCTCCATAGAGAGAGTCGAGCAAGTTCGGACCATCACAGTTGCTCGGGATACACTTTTTATTGTTTTTCTATGTCAAATTTTATGAGTACAGGCTTCCTAGGTTATTTAGATGCCAAAACCCCAACTTTCTATAACAAATCGACAAAATCGTGAAAAGCTCCTACATAGAGAGAGTTGCTTGGTGTACACTTTTTATTGTTCTTCTATGTCAAATTTTACGAGTACAAGTTTCGTACTTTTTTTTGTTGACAAGATTACAAATTTCATTCTAAATTGGGCAAAACTATTAAAAACACCTCCAACGGGAGAGTTGAGCAATTTTGGACCATCAAAGTTGCTCGGTGTACACCTTTTATTGTTCTTCTATGTCACATTTTACGAGTATAAGCTTCCAAGACTATTTCGATGCGAAAACACCAAATTTCTATCAAAAATGGACAAAACCGTTAAAAGCTCCTCCATAGAGAGAGTTGAGGAACTTCGGACCATCAAAGCTGCTCGGTGTACACTTTTTATTGTTCCTCTATGTCAAATTTTACGAGTGTAAGCTTCCATGATTATTTCGATGCCAAAACAACAACTTTCTGTGACAAATGGACAAAATCGTTAAAACCTCTCCACAGAGAAAGTTGAGCAACTCCGGAACGTCAAAATTGCTCGGGTACACTTTTTATTGTTCTTCTATGTCAAATTTTACGAGTATAAGCTTCCAAGACTATCTAGATGCCAAAACCCCAACTTTCTATGACAAATGGACAAAATCGTTAAAAGCTCCTCCATAGAGAGAATTGAGCAACTTCGGATCAACAAAGTTGCTCGTTGTACACTTTTTTTTGTTATTCTATGTGAAATTTTACGAGTATAAGCTTCTAAGACTATCTACATGCCAAAACCCAAACTTTCTATGACAAATGGACAAAATTGTTAAAACCTCCTCCATAGAGAGAGTTGAGCAACTTCGGATCAACAAAGTTGCGCGTTGTACACTTTTTATTGTTCTTCTATGTCAAATTTTACGAGTATAGGCTTCCAAGACTATTTCAATGCCAAAACATCAACTTTGTATGACAAATAGACAAAACCGTTAAAAGCTTCTCCATAGAGAGAGTTGAGCAACTTTGGACCATCAAAGTTTCTCGAGGTGCTTTTTTTATTGTTCTTCTATGTCAAATTTTATGAGTATAAGCTTCCATGATTATTTCGATGCCAAAACACCAACTTTCTATGAAAAATTGACAAAACCATTAAAAGCACCTCCATAGAGAGAATTGAGCAACTTCGGACCATCAAAGTTGCTCGGGATACACTTTTTATTATTCTTCTATGTCAAATTTTATGAGTATAGGCTTCCTAGATTATTTAGATGCCAAAACCCCAACTTTCTATGACAAATCTACAAAATCGTTAAAAGCTCCTCCATAGAGAGAGTTGAGCAACTTCGGACCATCAAAGTTGCTTGGTGTACACTTTTTATTGTTTTCTATGTCAAATTTTATGAGTATAAACTTCCATGATTATTTCGATACTAAAACATCAACTTTCTGTGTCAAATTGAAAAAACCGTTAAAAACTCATCCATAGAGAGAGTTGAGCAACTTTGGACCATCAAAGTTACTCAGCGTACACTTTTTACTATTCTTCTATTTCAAATTTTACGAGTATGAGTTTCGTAGATTGTTTTGTTGTCAAGATAAGAAATTTCATTCTAAATTGGGCAAAACTATTAAAAACACCTCCAACGGGAGAGTTGAGCAATTTCGGACCGTCAAAGTTGCTCGGTGTACACCTTTTATTGTTGTTCTATGTCACATTTTACGAGTATAAGCTTCCAAGACTATTTCGATCCGAAAACAACAACTTTCTATGAAAAATGTATAAAACCGTTAAAAGCTCTTCCATAGAGAGAGTTGAGCATCTTCGGACCATCAAAACTGCTCGCGCAAAACTTTTTATTGTTCTTCTATGTCAAACTTTATGAGTATAGGCTTTCTAGATTATTACGATGCCAAAACCCCAACTTTCTATGACAAATGGGCAAAATCGTTAAAAGCTCCTCCACAGAGAAAATTGAGCAACTTCTGATCATCAGTGTTTCTCGGTGTACACTTTTTGTTGTTCTTCTATGTCAAATTTTACGAGTATAAGCTTCCGCTATTATTTCGATGCCAAAACAATAACTTTCTATGACAAATTTAAAAAACCGTTAAAAGCTCCTTCATAGAGAGAGTTGAGAAACTTCCGACCATCAAAGTTGCTCAAGGTATATTTTTTATTGTTCTTCTATGTCAAATTTTATGAGTATAGGCTTCCTAGATTATTTCAATGCCAAAACCCCAACTTTCTATGACAAATGGACAAAATCGTTAAAAACACCTCCATAGAGAGAGTTGAGCAACTTCGTATCAACAAAGTTGCTCGTTGTACACTTTTTATTGTTCTTCTATGTCAAATTTTACGAGTATAAGCTTCCATGATTATTTCGATGCCAAAACACCAACATTCTATGAGAAATTTATAAAACCGTTTAAAGCTTCTCCATAGAGAGAGTTGAGCAACTTCGGACCGTCAAAGTTACTCAGCATACACTTTTTACTATTCCTGTATTTCAACTTTTACGAGTATAATTTTCGTAGATTGTTTTGTTCTCAAGATAACGAATTTCATTCTAAATTGGGTAAAACTATTAAAAACACCTCCAACGGGAGAGTTGAGCAATATCGGACCGTCAAATTTGCTCGGTGTATAACTTTTATTGGTTTTCTATGTCACATTTTACGAGTATAAGCTTCCAAGACTATTTCGATGCCAAAACCCCAATTTTCTATTACAAATGGACAAAACCGTTAAAAGCTCCTTCATAGATAGAGTTGACCAACTTCGGACCATCAAACCTGCTCGGAGTACACTTTTTATTGTTCTTCTATGTCAAATTTTATTAGTATCGGCTTCCTAGATTATTTCGATGCCAAAACCCAACTTTTTATGACAAATGGACAAAATTGTTAAAACCTCCTCCATAGAGAGAGTTGAGGAACTTCGGACCATCAAAGTTGCTCGGTGTACACTTTTTATTGTTCCTCTATGTCAACTTTTACGAGTGTAAGCTTCCATGATTATTTCGATGCCAAAACAACAACTATATATGACAAATTTACAAAACTGTTAGAAGCACCTCCATAGAGAGAGTTGAGCAACTTCGGACCATCAAAGTTGCTCAAGATACACTTTTTATTGTTCTTCTATGTCAAATTTTATGAGTATAGGCTTTCTAGATTATTACGATGCCAAAACCCCAACTTTTTATGACAAATGGACAAAATCGTTAAAACCTCCTCCATAGAGAAAGTTGAGCAACTTCCGACCATCAAAATTGCTCGGTGTACACTTTTTACTGTTCTTCTATGTCAAATTTTACAGGTATAAGCATCCATGATTATTTCGATGCTAAAACAGCAACTTTCTATGACAAATGTATAAAACCGTTAAGAGCTCCTCCATAGAGAGAGTTGAGCATCTTCGGACCATCAAAGCTGCTTAGGATACACTTTTTATTGTTCTTCTATGTCAAATTTTACGAGTATAAACTTCCAAGATTATTTTGATGCTAAAACACCAACTTTCTGTGTCAAATTGAAAAAACCGTTAAAAGCTCCTCCATTGAGAGAGTTGAGCAACTTTGGACCATCAAAGTTACTCAGCGTACACTTTTTACTGTTCTTCTATTTCAAATTTTACGAGTATGAGTTTCGTAGATTGTTTTGTTGTCAAGATAAGAAATTTCATTCTAAATTGGGCAAAACTATTAAAAACACCTCCAACGGGAGAGTTGGGCAATTTCGAACCGTCAAAGTTGCTCGGTGTACACCTTTTATTGTTTTTCTATGTGACATTTTACGAGTATAAGGTTCCATGATTATTTCAATGCCAAAACACTAACTTTCTATGAAAAATGTATAAAACCGTTAAATGCTTTTCCATAGAGAGAGTTGAGCATCTTTGGACCATCAAAGCTGCTCGGGGTACACTTTTTATTGTTCTTCTATGTCAAATTTTATGACTATAGGCTTTCTAGATTATTACGATGCAAAAACCCCAACTTTCTATGACAAATGGACAAAATCGTTAAAAGCTCCTCCACAGAGAAAATTGAGCAACTTCGGACCATCAGTGTTGCTCGGTGTACACTTTTTCTTGTTCTTCTATGTCAAATTTTACGAGTATAAGCTTCCAAGACTATTTCGATGCGAAAACACCAACGTTCTTTAACAAACGGACAAAATCGTTAAAATCTCCTCCATAGAGAGAGTTGAGCAACTTCAGACCATCAAAGTTGCTCAAGGTACATTTTTTATTGTTGTTTTATGTCAAATTTTATGAGTATAGGATTTCTAGATTATTTCGATGCCAAAACCCCAACTTTCTATGACAAATGGAGAAAATCGTTAAAAGTTCCTTCATAGAGAGAGTTGAGCAACTTCGGATCAACAAAGTCTCTCTGTGTACACTTTTTATTGTTCTTCTATGTCAAATTTTACGAGTAAAAGATTCCATAATTATTTCGATGCCAAAACACCAACTTTCTATGACAAATTGACAAAACCGTTAAAAGCTCCTCCATAGAGAGAGTTGAGCAACTTCGGACCATCAAAGTTACTCAGTGTACACTTTTTACTATTCTTCTATATCAACTTTTACGAGTATAATTTTTATAGATTGTTTTGTTCTCAAGATAACGAATTTCATTCTAAATTGGGCAACACTATTAAAAACACCTCCAACGGGAGAGTTGAGAAATTTTGGACCGTCAAATTTGCTCAGTGTACACCTTTTATTATTCTTCTATGTCAAATTTTATGAGTATAAGCTTCCAAGACTATTTCGATGCCAAAACACCAACTTTGTATGAAAAATGGACAAAACCGTTAAAAGCTCCTCCATAGAGAGAGTTGAGCAACTTCGGACAATCAAAGTTGCTCGAGGTACTTTTTTTATTGTTCTTCTATGTCAAATTTTACGAGTATAAGCTTCAATGATTATTTCGATGCCAAAACACCAAATTTCTATGAAAAATTGACAAAACCGTTAAAAGCACCTCCATAGAGAGAGTTGAGCAACTTCGACCATCAAAGTTGCTCGGGATACACTTTTTATTATTTTTCTATGTCAAATTTTATGAGTATAGGCTTCCCAGACTATTACGATGCGAAAACACCAACTTTCTTTAACAAACGGACAAAATCGTTAAAAGCTCCTCCATAGAGAGAGTTGAGCAACTTCAGACCATCAAAGCTATTCGGGGTACACTTTTTATTGTTGTTCTATGTCAAGTTTTATGAGTATATGATTTCTAGATTATTTCAATGCCAAAACCCCAACTTTCTATGACAAATGGACAAAATCGTTAAAAGTTCCTCCATAGAGAGAGTTGAGCAACTTCGAATCAACAAAGTTTCTTTGTGTAAACTTTTTATTGTTCTTCAATGTCAAATTTTAGGAGTAAAAGATTCCATGATTATTTCGATGCCAAAACACCAACTTTCTATGACAAATTGACAAAACCGTTAAAAGCTCCTCCGTAGAGAGAGTTGAGCAACTTCGGACCATCAAAGTTACTCAGCGTACACTTTTTACTATTCTTCTATTTCAAATTTGACGAGTATAAGTTTCGTATATTGTTTTGTTGTCAAGATAACAAATTTCATTCTAAATTGGGCAAAATTATTAAAAACACCTCCAACGGGAGAGTTCAGCTATTTCGGACCGTCAAAGTTGCTCGGTGTACATCTTTTTTTGTTCTTCTATGTCACATTTTATGAGTATAAGCTTCCAAGACTATTTCAATGCGAAAACACCAAATTTCTATGACAAATGGACAAAACCGTTAAAAGCTCCTCCATAGAGAGACTTGAGCAACTTTGGACCATCAAAGCTGCTCGAGGTACACTATTTATTGTTCTTCTATGTCAAATTTTATGAGTATAGGCTTTCTAGATTATTATGATGCCAAAACCCCAACTTTCTATGACGAATGGACAAAATCGTTAAAAGCTCCTCCACAGAGAAAGTTGAGCAACTTCGGACCACCAAAGTTGCTCGGTGTACACTTTTTATTGTCCTTCTATGTCAAATTTTACGAGTATAAGCATCCATGATTATTTCGATGCCAAAACACCAACTTTCTATGACAAATTGACAAAACCGTTAAAAGCTCTTCCATAGAGAGAGTTGAGAAACTTCCGACCATAAAAGTTGCTCGGGGTACATTTTTTTACTGTTCTTCTATGTCAAATTTTATGAGTATAGGCTTCCTAGATTATTTCGATGCCAAAACGCCAACATTCTATGAAAAATTGACAAAATCGTTAAAATCTCCTCCATAGAGAGAGTTGAGCAACTTCGGATCAACAAAGTAGCTCGTTGTACGCTTTTTATTGTTCTTCTATGTCAAATTTTACGAGTATAAGCTTCCATGATTATTTCGATGCCAAAACACCAACATTCTATGAGAAATTGATAAAACCGTTAAAAGTTTCTCCATAGAGAGAGGTGAGCAACTTCGGACCATCAAAGTTACTCAGCGTACACTTTTTATTATTCTTCTATTTCAACTTTTACGAGTATAAGTTTCGTAGATTGTTTTGTTGTCAAGATAACGAATTTCATTCTAAATTGGGAAAAACTATTAAAAACACCTACAACGGGAGAGTTGAGCAATTTTGGAACGTCAAATTTGGTCGGTGTACATCTTTTATTGTTCTTCTATGTCTCATTTTACGAGTATAAGCTTCCAAGACTATTTCGATGCCAAAACACCAACTTTGTATGACAAATGGACAAAACTGTTAAAATCTCATCCATAGAGAGAGTTGAGCAACTTCGGATCAACAAAGTTGCTTTGTGTACACTTTTTATTGTTCTTCTATGTCAAATTTTACGAGTAAAAGATTCCATAATTATTTCGATGCCAAAACACCAAGATTCTATGAGAAATTGATAAAACCGTTAAAAGCTCCTCCATAGAGAGAGTTGAGCAACTTCGGACCATCAAAAATACTCAGCGTACACTTTTTACTATTCTTCTATTTCAAATTTTACGAGTATAAGTTTCGTAGATTGTCTTGTTGTCAAGATAACAAATTTCATTCTAAATTGGGCAAAATTATTGAAAACTCCTCTAACGGAGGAGTTCAGCAATTTTGGACCATCAAAGTTGCTCGGTGTACACCTTTTATTGTTCTTCTATGTCACATTTTATGAGTATAAGCTTCCAAGACTATTTCGATGCGAAAACACCAAATTTCTATGACAAATGGACAAAACCGTTAAAAGCTCCTCCATAGAGAGAGTTGAGCAACTTCGGACCATGAAAGTTGCTCGGGGTACAAGTTTTGTTGTTCTTCTATGTCAAATTTTATGAGTATAGGCTTCCTAGATTATTTCGATGCCAAAACCCAACTTTCTATGACAAATGGACAAAATCGTTAAAAGCTCCTCCACAGAGAAGGTTGTGCAACTTCGGAACATCAAAGTTGCTCGGGTACATTTTTTATTGTTCTTCTATGTCAAATTTTACGAGTATAAGCTTCCAAGACTATCTGGATGCCAAAACGTCAACTTTCTATGACAAATGGACAAAATCGTTAAAATCTCCTCCATAGAGAGAGTTGAGCAACTTCAGATCAACAAAGTTGCTCGTTGTACACATTTTATTGTTCTTATATGTCAAATTTTATGAGTATAGGCTTCCAAGACTATCTCGATGCCAAAACCCCAGCTTTCTATGACAAATAGACAAAATTGTTAAAACCTCCTTCATAGAGAGAGTTGTGCAACTTCGGATCAACAAAGTTGCTCGTTGTACAGTTTTTATTGTTCTTCTATGTCAAATTTTACGAGTATAAGCTTCCATGATTATTTGGATGCCAAAACACCAACTTTCTATGACAAATTGATAAAACCATTAAAAGCTTCTCCATAGAGAGAGTTGAGCAAATTCGGACCATCAAAGTTACTCAACGTACAATTTTTACTATTCTTCGATTTCAACATTTATGAGTACAAGTTTCGTACATTTTTTTGTTGACAAGATTAAGAATTTCATTCTAAATTGGGCAAAACTATTAAAAACACCTACAACGGGAGAGTTGAACAATTTTGGACCGTCAAATTTGCTCGGTGTACACCTTTTATTGTTCTTCTATGTCACATTTTACGAGTATAAGCTTCCATGATTATTTCGATGCCAAAACACCAAATTTCTATGAAAAATTGACAAAACCATTAAAAGCACGTCCATAGAGAGAGTTGAGAAACTTTCGACCATCAAAGTTGCTCGGTGTACATTTTTTATTGTTCTTCTATGTCAAATTTTATGAGTATAGGCTTCCTGGATTATTTCGATGCCAAAACCCCAACTTTCTATGACAAATGGATAAAATCGTTAAAAGCTCCTACATAGAGAGAGTTGAGCCACTTCGGATCAACAAAGCTGCTCGTTGTACACTTTTTATTGCTCTTCTATGTCAAATTTTACGAGTATAAGCTTCCATGATTATTTCGATGCCAAAACACCAACTTTCTATGTCAAATTGAAAAAACCGTTAAAAGCTCCTCCATAGAGAGAGTTGAGCAACTTTCGACTATCAAAGTTACTCAGCATACACTTTTTACTATTCTTCTATTTCAAATTTTACGAGTATATGTTTCGTAGATTGTTTTGTTGTCAAGATTACAAATTTCATTCTAAATTGGGCAAAACTATTAAAAACACCTGCAACAGGAGATTTGAGCAATTTCGGACCGTCAAATTTGTTCGGTGTACACCTTTTATTTTTCTTCTATGTCACATTTTACGAGTATAAGCTTCCAAGACTATTTCTATGCAAAAACACCAACTTTCTATGACAAATGGACAAAACCGTTAAAAGGCCTCCATAGAGAGAGTGAGCAACTTCGGACAATCAAAGCTGTTCGGGGTACACTCTTTATTGTTCTTCTATGTCAAATTTTATGAGTATAGGCTTTCTAGATTATTACGATGCCAAAACCCCAACTTTCTATGACAAATGGGCAAAATCGTTAAAATCTCCTCCACAGAGAGTTGAGAAAATTCGGACCATCAAAGATGCTCGGTGTACACTTTTTATTGTTCCTCTATGTCAAATTTTACGAGTGTAAGCTTTCATGATTATTTCGATGCCAAATCAACAATTTTCTTTGACAAATGGACAAAATCGTTAAAAGCTCCTACACAGAGAAAGTTGTGCATATTCGGAGCATCAAAGTTGCTCGTTGTACACTTTTTATTGTTCTTCTGTGTCAAATTTTACGAGTATAAGCTCCCAAGACTATCTCGATGCCAAAATCCCAACTTTCTATGACAAATGGACAAAATTGTTAAAACCTCCTTTATAGAGAGAGTTGAGCAACTTCGGATAAACAAAGTTGCTCGTTGTACACTTTTTATTGTTCTTCTATGTCAAATTTTACGAGTATAAGCTTCCATGAATATTTCGATTCCAAAACACCAACTTTCTATGACAAATTGATAAAACCATTAAAAGCTTCTCCATAGAGAGAGTTGAGCAACTTCGGACCATCAAAGTTACTCAGTGTACAACTTTTACTATTCTCCTACTTCAACTTTTACGAGTACATGTTTCGTACATTTTTTTCTTGTCAAGATAACGAATTTCATTCTAAATTGGGCAAAACTATTAAAAACACTTGCAACGGGAGAGTTGAGCAATTTCGTACCGTCAAATTTGCTCGGTGTACACCTTTTATTATTCTTCTATGTCACATTTTACGAGTATAAGCTTCCAAGACTATTTCGATGCCAAAACACCAACTTTGTATGAGAAATGGACAAAACCGTTAAAAGCTCCTCCATAGAGAGAGTTGAGTAACTTCGGACAATCAAAGTTGCTCAGGGTACACTTTTTGTTGTTCTTCTATGTCAAATTTTACGAGTATAAGCTTCCATGACTATTTCGATGTCAGAACACCAACTTTCTATGACAAATTGGCAAAACCGTTAAAAGCTCCTTCATAGAGAGAGTTGAGCAACTTCGGACCATCAAAGTTACTCAGCGTACACTTTTTACTATTCTTCTATTTCAAATTTTACGAGTATAAGTTTCGTAGATTGTTTTGTTGTCAAGATAACAAATTTCGTTCTAAATTGGGAAAAACTATTAAAAACACCTCCAACGGGAGAGTTGAGCAATTTTGGATCATCAAAGTTGCTCGGTGTACACCTTTTATTGTTTTTCTATGTCAAATTTTATGAGTATTGGCTTTCAAGATTATTACGATGCGAAAACACCAACTTTCTATGACAAATAGAAAAAATTGTTAAAAACTCCTCCATAGAGAAAGTTGAGCAACTTCGGACAATCAAAGTTGCTCGGTGTACACTTTTTGTTATTCTTCTATGTCAAATTTTATGAGTGTAAGCTTCCATGATTATTTCGATGCAAAAACAGCAACTTTCTATGATAAATGGACAAAATCGTTAAAAGCTCTCCACAGAGAAAGTTGAGTAACTTCGGAACGTCAAAGTTGCTCGGGTACACTTTTTACTATTCTTCTATGTCAAATTTTATGAGTATAAGCTTCCAAGACTATCTAGATGCCAAAACCCCAACTTTCTATGACAAATTGACAAAATCGTTAAAAGCTCCTCCATAGAGAGAGTTGAGCAACTTCGGATCTACAAAGTTGCTCGTTGTACAGTTTTTATTGTTCTTCTATGTCAAATTTTACGAGTATAAGCTTCCATGATTATTTCGATGCCAAAACACCAACTTTCTATGACAAATTGATAAAACCATTAAAAGCTTCTCCATAGAGAGAGTTCAGCAACTTGGACCATCAAAGTTACTCAGCATACACTTTTTACTATTCTTCTATTTGAACTTTTATGAGTGTAAGTTTTGTAGATTGTTTTGTTGCAAAGATAACGAATTTCATTCGAAATTGTGCAAAACTATTAAAAACACCTCAAATGGGAGAGTTGAGCATTTTCAAACCTCCAAATTTGCTCGGTGTACACCTTTTATTGTTCTTCCATGTCACATTTTACGAGTATAAGCTTCCAAGACTATTTCGATGCGAAAACACCAACTTTCTTTGACAAATGTACAGAACCGTTAAAAGCTCCTCCATAGAGAGAGTTGAGCAACTTCGGACAATCAAAGCTGCTCGGGGTACACTTTTTGTTGTTGTTCTATGTCAGATTTTATGAGTATAGACTTTCTAGATTATTTCGATGCCAAAACCCCAACTTTCTTTGACAAATGGACAAAATCGTTAAAAGCTCCTCCATAGAGAGAG
Source organism: Euonymus europaeus (assembly GCA_963580455.1). Classification (NCBI taxonomy): domain Eukaryota; kingdom Viridiplantae; phylum Streptophyta; class Magnoliopsida; order Celastrales; family Celastraceae; genus Euonymus; species Euonymus europaeus. Next base: position 10,389,214 of record OY756969.1, read on the forward strand.
TTGAGCAACTTCGGATCAACAAAGTTGCTCGTTGTACACTTTTTATTGTTCTTCTATGTCAAATTTTACGAGTCTAAGATCCATGATTATTTCGATGTCAAAACAACAACATTCAATGACAAATTAATAAAACCATTAAAAGCTTCTCCATAGAGAGAGTTCAGCAACTTCGGACCATCAAAGTTACTCAGCGTACACTTTTTACTATTCTGGTATTTGAACTTTTATGAGTGTAAGTTTCGTAGATTGTTTTGTTGTCAAGATAACGAATTTCATACTAAATTGAGCAAAACTATTAAAAACACCTCAAATGGGAAAATTGAGCAATTTCGGACTGGCAAATTTGCTCAGTGTACACCTTTTATTGTTTTTCTTTGTCACATTTTACGAGTATAAGCTTCCAAGACTATTTCGATGCGAAAACACCAACTTTCTATGACAAATGGACAAAACCGTTAACAGCTCCTTCATAGAGAGAGTTTAGCAACTTCGGACCATCAAAGCTGCTCGGGGTACACTTTTTATTGTTGTTCTATGTCAAATTTTTTGAGTATAGGCTTTCTAGATTATTTCGATGCCAAAACCCCAACTTTTATGACAAATGGACAAAATCGTTAAAAGCCCCTCCTCAGAGAGAGTTGAGGAACTTCGGACCATCAAAGTTGCTCGGTGTACATTTCTTATTGTTCCTCTATGTCAAATTTTACGAGTGTAAGCTTCTATGATTATTTCAATGCCAAAACAACAACTTTCTATGACAGATTTACAAAACCATTAAAAACACCTCCATAGAGAGAGTTGAGGAACTTCGAACCATCAAAGTTGCTCAGTGTACACTTTTTATTGTTCTTCTATGTCAAATTTTACGAGTATAAGCTTCAATGATTATTTCGATGCCAAAACACCAAATTTCTATGATAAATGGACAAAACCGTTAAAAGTTCCTCCATAGAGAGAGTTGAGAAACTTTCGACCATCAAAGTTGCTCGGTGTACATTTTTTATTGTTCTTCTATGTCAAATTTTATGAGTATAGGCTTCCTGGATTATTTCGATGCCAAAACCCCAACTTTCTATGACAAATGGATAAAATCGTTAAAAGCTCCTACATAGAGAGAGTTGAGCCACTTCGGATCAACAAAGCTGCTCGTTGTACACTTTTTATTGCTCTTCTATGTCAAATTTTACGAGTATAAGCTTCCACGATTATTTCGATGCCAAAACACCAACTTTCTATGAAAAATTGATAAAACCGTTAAAAGCTTCTCCATAGAGAGAGTTGAGCAATTTCGGACCATCGAAGTTACTCAGCGTACACTTTTTACTATTCTTCTATTTCAACTTTTACGAGTGTAAGTTTCGTAGATTGTTTTGTTGTCAAGATAACGAATTTCATACTAAATTGAGCAAAACTATTAAAAACACCTCAAACGGGAAAATTGAGCAATTTCGGACCGGCAAATTTGCTCAGTGTACACCTTTTATTGTTTTTCTATGTCCCATTTTACGAGTATAAGCTTCCAAGACTATTTCGATGCGAAAACACCAACTTTCTATGACAAATGGACAAAACCGTTAACAGCTCCTTCATAGAGAGAGTTTAGCAACTTCGGACCATCAAAGATGCTCGGGGTACATTTTTTATTGTTGTTCTATGTCAAATTTTTTGAGTATAGTCTTTCTAGATTATTTCGATGCCAAAACCCCAACTTTTATGACAAATGGACAAAATCGTTAAAAGCCCCTCCTCAGAGAGAGTTGAGGAACTTCGGACCATCAAAGTTGCTCGGTGTACATTTCTTATTGTTCCTCTCTGTCAAATTTTACGAGTGTAAGCTTCTATGATTATTTCAATGCCAAAACAAGAACTTTCTATGACAGATTTACAAAACCATTAAAAACACCTCCATAGAGAGAGTTGAGGAACTTCGAACCATCAAAGTTGCTCAGTGTACACTTTTTATTGTTCTTCTATGTCAAATTTTACGAGTATAAGCTTCAATGATTATTTCGATGCCAAAACACCAAATTTCTATGATAAATGGACAAAACCGTTAAAAGTTCCTCCATAGAGAGAGTTGAGAAACTTTCGACCATCAAAGTTGCTCGGTGTACATTTTTTATTGTTCTTCTATGTCAAATTTTATGAGTATAGGCTTCCTGGATTATTTCGATGCCAAAACCCCAACTTTCTATGACAAATGGACAAAATCGTTAAAAGCTCCTCCATAGAGAGAGTTGAGCCACTTCGGATCAACAAAGCTGCTCGTTGTACACTTTTTATTGCTCTTCTATGTCAAATTTTACGAGTATAAGCTTCCATGATTATTTCGATGCCAAAACACCAACTTTCTATGAAAAATTGATAAAACCGTTAAAAGTTTCTCCATAGAGAGAGTTGAGCAATTTCGGACCATCGAAGTTACTCAGCGTACACTTTTTACTATTCTTCTATTTCAACTTTTACGAGTATAAGTTTCGTAGATTGTTTTGTTGTCAAGATAACGAATTTCATTCTAAATTGGGCAAAACTATTAAAAACACGTCCAACGGTAGAGTTGAGCAATTTCAGACCGTCAAATTTGCTCGGTGTACACCTTTTATTGTTCTTCTATGTCACATTTTACGAGTATAAGCTTCCAAGACAATTTCGATGCCAAAACAACAACTTTGTATGACAAATAGACAAAACCGTTAAAAGCTCCTCCATAGAGAGAGTTGAGCAACTTCGGACAATCAAAGTTGCTCGAGGTACTTTTTTTACTGTTCTTCTATGTCAAATTTTATGAGTATAAGCTTCCATGATTATTTCGATGCCAAAACACCAAATTTCTATGAAAAATTGACAAAATCGTTAAAAGCACCTCCATAGAGTGAGTTGAGCAACTTCGGACCATCAAAGTTGCTCGGGATACATTTTTTATTATTTTTCTATGTCAAATTTTATGAGTATAGGCTTCCTAGGTTATTTAGATTCGAAAACCCCAACTTTCTGTGACAAATCGACAAAATCGTTAAAGGCTCCAACATGGAGAGAGTTGAGCAACTTTGGACCATAAAAGTTGCTCGGTGTACACTTTTTATTGTTCTTCCATGTCAAGTTTTACGAGTATAAGCTTCCATGATTATTTCGATGCCAAAACACCAATTTTCTATGACAAATTGACAAAACCGTTAAAAGCTCCTCCATAGAGAGAGTTGAGAAACTTCCAACTATCAAAGTTGCTCGGGGTACATTTTTTATTGTTCTTCTATGTGAAATTTTATGAGTAAAGGCTTCCTAGATTATTTCGATGCCAAAACCCCAACATTCTATGACAAATGGACAAAATCGTTAAAAGCTCCTCCATAGAGAGAGTTGAGCAACTTCGGATGAATAAAGTTGCTCGTTGTACACTTTTTATTGTTCTTTTATGTCAAATTTTACGAGTATAATCTTCCATGATTATTTCGATGCCAAAACACCAACTTTCTATGACAAATTGATAAAGCCGTTAAAAGCTTCTCCAAAGAGATAGTTGAGCCATTTCGGACCATCAAAGTTACTTAGCGTACACTTTTTACTATTCTTCTATTTCAACTTTTACGAGTACAAGTTTCGTAGATTGTTTTGTTGTCAAGATAACGAATTTCATTCTAAATTGGGCAAAACTATTAAAAACACCTCCAACGGTAAAATTGAACAATTTCGGACCGTCAAATTTGCTCGGTGTACACCTTTATTGTTCTTCTATGTCACATTTTACGAGTATAAGCTTCCATGATTATTTCGATGCCAAAACACCAAATTTCTATGACAAATTAATAAAACCGTTAAAAGCTCCTCCATAGAGAGAGTTGAGAAACTTTCGACCATCAAAGTTGCTCGGGGTACATTTTTTATTGTTTTCTATGTCAAATTTTAGGAGTATAGGCTCCTGGATTATTTCGATGCCAAAACCCCAACTTTCTATGACAAATGGACAAAATTGCTAAAAGCTCCTCCATAGAGACAGTTGACCAACTTTGGATCGACAAAGTTGCTCGGGGTACATTTTTTGTTGTTCTTCTATGTGAAATTTTATGAGTATAGGCTTCCTAGATTATTTCGATGCCAAAACCCCAACATTCTATGACAAATGGACAAAATCGTTAAAAGCTCCTCCATAGAGAGAGTTGAGCAACTTCGGATGAATAAAGTTGCTCGTTGTACACTTTTTATTGTTCTTTTATGTCAAATTTTACGAGTATAATCTTCCATGATTATTTCGATGCCAAAACACCAACTTTCTATGAAAAATTAATGAAACCGTTAAAATCTTCTCCAAAGAGAGAGTTGAGCAATTTCGGACCATCAAAGTTACTCAGCGTACACTTTTTACTATTCTTCTATTTCAACTTTTACGAGTATAAGTTTCGTAAATTGTTTTCTTGTCAAGATAACGAATTTCATTCTAAATTGGACAAAACTACTAAAAACACCTCCAACGGTAGAATTGAGCAATTTCGGACCGTCAAATTTGCTCGGTGTACACCTTTATTGTTCTTCCATGTCACATTTTACGAGTATAAGCTTCCAAGACAATTTCGATGCCAAAACACCAATTTTGTATGAGAAATGGACAAAACCGTTAAAAGCTCCTCCATAGAGAGAGTTGAGTAACTTCGGACAATCAAAGTTGCTCGAGGTGCTTTTTTTATTGTTCTGCTATGTCACATTTTACGAGTATAAGCTTCCAAGACAATTTCGATGCCAAAACACCAATTTTTTATGAGAAATGGACAAAACCGTTAAAAGCTCCTCCATAGAGAGAGTTGAGTAACTTCGGACAATCAAAGTTGCTCGAGGTGCTTTTTTTATTGTTCTGCTATGTCAAATTTTACGAGTATAAGCTTCCATGATTATTTCGATGCCAAAACACCAACTTTCTATGAAAAATTGATAAAACCGTTAAAAGCTTCTCCATAGAGAGAGTTGAGCAATTTCGGACCATCGAAGTTACTCAGCGTACACTTTTTACTATTCTGGTATTTGAACTTTTACGAGTGTAAGTTTCGTAGATTGTTTTGTTGTCAAGATAACGAATTTCATACTAAATTGAGCAAACTATTAAAAACACCTCAAACGGGAAAATTGAGCAATTTCGGACCGGCAAATTTGCTCGGTGTACACCTTTTATTGTTTTTCTATGTCACATTTTACGAGTATAAGCTTCCAAGACTATTTCGATGCGAAAACACCAACTTTCTATGACAAATGGACAAAACCGTTAACAGCCCCTTCATAGAGAGAGTTGAGCAACTTCGGACCATCAAAGCTGCTCGGGGTACACTTTTTATTGTTGTTCTATGTCAAATTTTTTGACTATAGGCTTTCTAGATTATTTCGATGCCAAAACCCCAACTTTTATGACAAATGGACAAAATCGTTAAAAGCCCCTCCTCAGAGAGAGTTGAGGAACTTCGGACCATCAAAGTTGCTCGGTGTACATTTCTTATTGTTCCTCTATGTCAAATTTTACGAGTGTAAGCTTCTATGATTATTTCAATGCCAAAACAACAACTTTCTATGACAGATTTACAAAACCATTAAAAGCACCTCCATAGAGAGAGTTGTGGAACTTCGAACCATCAAAGTTGCTCAGTGTACACTTTTTATTGTTCTTCTATGTCAAATTTTACGAGTATAAGCTTCAATGATTATTTCGATGCCAAAACACCAAATTTCTATGATAAATGGACAAAACCGTTAAAAGTTCCTCCATAGAGAGAGTTGAGAAACTTTCGACCATCAAAGTTGCTCGGTATACATTTTTTATTGTTCTTCTATGTCAAATTTTATGAGTATAGGCTTCCTGGATTATTTTGATGCCAAAACCCCAACTTTCTATGACAAATGGACAAAATCGTTAAAAGCTCCTCCATAGAGAGAGTTGAGCCACTTCGGATCAACAAAGCTGCTCATTGTACACTTTTTATTGCTCTTCTATGTCAAATTTTACGAGTATAAGCTTCCATGATTATTTCGATGCCAAAACACCAACTTTCTATGAAAAATTGATAAAACCGTTAAAAGCTTCTCCATAGAGAGAGTTGAGCAATTTCGGACCATCGAAGTTACTCATCGTACACTTTTTACTATTCTTCTATTTCAACTTTTACGAGTATAAGTTTCGTAGATTGTTTTGTTGTCAAGATAACGAATTTCATTCTAAATTGGGCAAAACTATTAAAAACACGTCCAACAGTAGAGTTGAGCAATTTCGGAACGTCAAATTTGCTCGGTGTACACCTTTTATTGTTCTTCTACGTCACATTTTACGAGTATAAGCTTCCAAGACAATTTCGATGCCAAAACAACAACTTTGTATGACAAATAGACAAAACCGTTAAAAGCTCCTCCATAGAGAGAGTTGAGCAACTTCGGACAATCAAAGTTGCTCGAGGTACTTTTTTTACTGTTCTTCTATGTCAAATTTTATGAGTATAAGCTTCCATGATTATTTCGATGCAAAAACAGCAAATTTCTATGAAAAATTGACAAAATCGTTAGAAGCACCTCCATAGAGTGAGTTGAGCAACTTCGGACCATCAAAGTTGCTCGGGATACATTTTTTATTATTTTTCTATGTCAAATTTTATGAGTATAGGCTTCCTAGGTTATTTAGATTCGAAAACCCCAACTTTCTGTGACAAATCGACAAAATCGTTAAAGGCTCCAACATAGAGAGAGTTGAGCAACTTTGGCCTATAAAAGTTGCTCGGTGTACACTTTTTATTGTTCTTCCATGTCAAGTTTTACGAGTATAAGCTTCCATGATTATTTCGATGCCAAAACACCAACTTTCTATGACAAATTGACAAAACCGTTAAAAGCTCCTCCATAGAGAGAGTTGAGAAACTTCCAACCATCAAAGTTGCTCGGGGTACATTTTTTATTGTTCTTCTATGTGAAATTTTACGAGTATAATCTTCCATGATTATTTCGATGCCAAAACGCCAACTTTCTATGACAAATTGATAAAGCCGTTAAAAGCTTCTCCAAAGAGATAGTTGAGCAATTTCGGACCATCAAAGTTACTTAACGTACACTTTTTACTATTCTTCTATTTCAACTTTTACGAGTAGAAGTTTCGTAGATTGTTTTGTTGTCAAGATAACGAATTTCATTCTAAATTGGGCAAAACTATTAAAAACACCTCCAACGGTAAAATTGAACAATTTCGGACCGTCAAATTTGCTCGGTGTACACCTTTATTGTTCTTCTATGTCACATTTTACGAGTATAAGCTTCCATGATTATTTCGATGCCAAAACACCAAATTTCTATGACAAATTAATAAAACCGTTAAAAGCTCCTCCATAGAGAGAGTTGAGAAACTTTCGACCATCAAAGTTGCTCGGGGTACATTTTTTATTGTTTTCTATGTCAAATTTTAGGAGTATAGGCTCCTGGATTATTTCGATGCCAAAACCCCAACTTTCTATGACAAATGGACAAAATTGCTAAAAGCTCCTCCATAGAGACAGTTGGCCAACTTTGGATCGACAAAGTTGCTCGGGGTACATTTTTTATTGTTCTTCTATGTGAAATTTTATGAGTATAGGCTTCCTAGATTATTTCGATGCCAAAACCCCAACATTCTATGACAAATGGACAAAATCGTTAAGAGCTCCTCCATAGAGAGAGTTGAGCAACTTCGGATGAATAAAGTTGCTCGTTGTACACTTTTTATTGTTCTTTTATGTCAAATTTTACGAGTATAATCTTCCATGATTATTTCGATGCCAAAACACCAACTTTCTATGAAAAATTGATGAAACCGTTAAAATCTTCTCCAAAGAGAGAGTTGAGCAATTTTGGACCATCAAAGTTACTCAGCGTACACTTTTTACTATTCTTCTATTTCAACTTTTACGAGTATAAGTTTCGTAAATTGTTTTGTTGTCAAGATAACGAATTTCATTCTAAATTGGACAAAACTACTAAAAACACCTCCAACGGTAGAATTGAGCAATTTCGGACCGTCAAATTTGCTCGGTGTACACCTTTATTGTTCTTCCATGTCACATTTTACGAGTATAAGCTTCCAAGACAATTTCGATGCCAAAACACCAATTTTGTATGAGAAATGGACAAAACCGTTAAAAGCTCCTCCATAGAGAGAGTTTAGTAACTTCGGACAATCAAAGTTGCTCGAGGTGCTTTTTTTATTGTTCTGCTATGTCACATTTTACGAGTATAAGCTTCCAAGACAATTTCGATGCCAAAACACCAATTTTTTATGAGAAATGGACAAAACCGTTAAAAGCTCCTTCATAGAGAGAGTTGAATAACTTCGGACAATCAAAGGTCCTCGAGGTGCTTTTTTTATTGTTCTGCTATGTCAAATTTTACGAGTATAAGCTTCCATGATTATTTCGATGCCAAAACACCAACTTTCTATGAAAAATTGATAAAACCGTTAAAAGCTTATCCATAGAGAGAGTTGAGCAATTTCGGACCATCGAAGTTACTCAGCGTACACTTTTTACTATTCTTCTATTTCAACTTTTACGAGTATAAGTTTTGTAGATTGTTTTGTTGTCAAGATAACGAATTTCATTCTAAATTGGGCAAAACTATTCAAAACACGTCCAACGGTAGAGTTGAGGAATTTCGGACCGTCAAATTTGCTCGGTGTACAGCTTTTATTGTTCTTCTATGTCACATTTTACGAGTATAGGCTTCCAAGACAATTTCGATGCCAAAACAACTACTTTGTATGACAAATGGACAAAACCGTTAAAAGCTCCTCCATAGAGAGAGTTGAGCAACTTCGGACAATCAAAGTTGCTCGAGGTACTTTTTTTACTGTTCTTCTATGTCAAATTTTATGAGTATAAGCTTCCATGATTATTTCGATGCCAAAACACCAAATTTCTATGAAAAATTGACAAAATCGTTAAAAGCACCTCCATAGAGTGAGTTGAGCAACTTCGGACCATCAAAGTTGCTCGGGATACACTTTTTATTGTTTTTCTATGTCAAATTTTATGAGTATAGGCTTCCTAGGTTATTTAGATGCCAAAACCCCAACTTTCTATTACAAATCGACAAAATCGTTAAAAGCTCCTACATAGAGAGAGTTGATCAACTTTGGACCATCAAAGTTGCTCAGTGTACACCTTTTATTGTTCTTATATGTCAAATTTTATGAGTATAGGCTTCCTAGATTATTTCAATGTCAAAACGCGAACTTTTTGTGACAAATGGAAAAAATCGTTAAAAGCTCATCGATAGAGAGAGTTGAGCAACTTCGGACCATCAAAGTTGCTTTGTGTACACTTTTTGTTGTTTTTCTATGTCAAATTTTACGAGTATAAGTTTGCATGATTATTTCGATGTCAAAACACCAACTTTCTATGACAAATTCACAAAACCATTAAAAGCTCCTCTATAGAGAGCGTTGATCAACTTCGGACCATCAAAGTTACTCAGTGTACACTTTTTACTATTCTTCTATGTCAAATTTTATGAGTATAAGCTTCGTAGATTGTTTTGTTGTCAAGATAACAAATTCCATTCTAAATTGGACAGAACTATTAAAAACACCTCCAATGGGAGAGTTGAGCAATTTCAGACCGCCAAAGTTCCTCGGTGTACACCTTTTATTGTTCTTCTATGTCACATTTTACGAGTATAAGCTTCCAAGACTATTTCGATGCCCAAACACCAACTTTCTATTACAAATGGACAAAACCATTAACAGCTCCTCCATAGAGAGAGGTGAGCAACTTCAGACCGTCAAAGCTTCTCGGGTACACTTTTTATTGTTCTTCTATGACAAATTTTATGAGTATAGGCTTTCTGGATTATTACAATGCCAAAAACCCAACTTTCTAGGACAAATGGACAAAACCGTTAAAAGCTCCTCCATAGAGAGAGTTGAACAACTTCGGACCATCAAGTTGCTCGCGGTAAACTTTTTATTGTTCTTCTATGTCAAATTTTATGAGTATAGGCTTCCTAGATTATTTCAATGTCAAAACGCGAACTTTTTGTGACAAATGGAAAAAATCGTTAAAAGCTCATCGATAGAGAGAGTTGAGCAACTTCGGACCATCAAAGTTACTCAGCGTACACCTTTTACTATTCTTCTATTTCAAATTTTAGGAGTATAAGTTTTGTAGATTGTTTTGTTGTCAAGATAACAAATTTCATTCTAAATTGGGCAAAACTATTAAAAACACCTCCAATGGTAAAGTTGAGCAATTTCGGACCGTCAAAGTTGATCGTTGTACACCTTTTATTGTTCTTCTATGTCACATTTTACGAGTATAAGCTTCCAAGACAATTTCGATGACAAAACACAATTTTGTATGACAAATGGAGAAAACCGTTAAAAGCTCCCCCATAGAGAGAGTTAAGCAACTTCGGACAATCAAAGTTCCTCGAGGTCCTTTTTTATGAGTATACGCTTCCATTATTATTTCGATGCCAAAACACCAAATTTCTATGAAAATTGACAAAACCGTTAAAAGCACCTACATAGAGAGAGTTGAGCAACTTCGGACCATCAAAGTTTCTCGGGATACACTTTTTATTGTTTTTCTATGTCAAATTTTATGAGTATAGGCTTCCTAGGTTATTTAGATGCCAAAACCCCAACTTTCTATTACAAATCGACAAAATCGTTAAAAGCTCCTACATAGAGAGAGTTGAGCAACTTCGGACCATCAAAGTTGCTCAGTGTACACTTTTTATTGTTCTTATATGTCAAATTTTATGAGTATAAGCTTCCATGATTATTTCGATGCCAAAACACCAACTTTCTATGTCAAATTCAAAAAACTGTTGAAAGCTCCTCCATAGAGAGAGTTGAGCAAATTTGGACCATCAAAGTTACTCAGCGTACACCTTTTACTATTCTTCTATTTCAAATTTTAGGAGTATAAGTTTCGTAGATTGTTTTGTTGTCAAGATAACAAATTTCATTCTAAATTGGGCAAAACTATTAAAAACACCTTCAATGGTAAAGTTGAGCAAGTTCGGACCGTCAAAGTTGCTCGGTGTACACCTTTTATTGTTCTTCTATATCAAATTATATGAGCATAAGCTTCCAAGACTATTTCTATGCCAAAACACCAACTTTCTATGACAAATGGACAAAACCGTTAAAAGCTCCTCCATAGAGAGAGTTGAGCAATTTCGGACGGACAATGTTGCTCTGGGTACACTTTTTATTGTTCTTCTATGTCAAATTTTATGAGTATAGGCTTTCTTGATTATTTTGATGCCAAAACCACAACTTTCTATAACAAATGGACAAAATCGTTAAAAGCTACTCCATGGAGATAGTTGAGCAACTTCGGACCATCAAAGTTGCTTTGTGTACACTTTTTGTTGTTTTTCTATGTCAAATTTTACGAGTATAAGTTTGCATGATTATTTCGATGTCAAAACACCAACTTTCTATGACAAATTCACAAAACCATTAAAAGCTCCTCTATAGAGAGCGTTGATCAACTTCGGACCATCAAAGTTACTCAGTGTACACTTTTTACTATTCTTCTATGTCAAATTTTATGAGTATAAGCTTCGTAGATTGTTTTGTTGTCAAGATAACAAATTCCATTCTAAATTGGACAGAACTATTAAAAACACCTCCAATGGGAGAGTTGAGCAATTTCAGACCGCCAAAGTTCCTCGGTGTACACATTTTATTGTTCTTCTATGTCACATTTTACGAGTATAAGCTTCCAAGACTATTTCGATGCCTAAACACCAACTTTCTATTACAAATGGACAAAACCATTAACAGCTCCTCCATAGAGAGAGGTGAGCAACTTCAGACCGTCAAAGCTTCTCGGGTACACTTTTTATTGTTCTTCTATGACAAATTTTATGAGTATAGGCTTTCTGGATTGTTACAATGCCAAAAACCCAACTTTCTAGGACAAATGGACAAAACCGTTAAAAGCTCCTCCATAGAGAGAGTTGAACAACTTCGGACCATCAAGTTGCTCGCGGTAAACTTTTTATTGTTCTTCTATGTCAAATTTTATGAGTATAGGCTTCCTAGATTATTTCAATGTCAAAACGCGAACTTTTTGTGACAAATGGAAAAAATCGTTAAAAGCTCATCGATAGAGAGAGTTGAGCAACTTCGGACCATCAAAGTTACTCAGCGTACACCTTTTACTATTCTTCTATTTCAAATTTTAGGAGTATAAGTTTTGTAGATTGTTTGGTTGTCAAGATACCAAATTTCATTCTAAATTGGGCAAAACTATTAAAAACACCTCCAATGGTAAAGTTGAGCAATTTCGGACCGTCAAAGTTGATCGGTGTACACCTTTTATTGTTCTTCTATGTCACATTTTACGAGTATAAGCTTCCAAGACAATTTCGATGACAAAACACAATTTTGTATGACAAATGGAGAAAACCGTTAAAAGCTCCCCCATAGAGAGAGTTAAGCAACTTCGGACAATCAAAGTTCCTCGAGGTCCTTTTTTATGAGTATACGCTTCCATTATTATTTCGATGCCAAAACACCAAATTTCTATGAAAATTGACAAAACTGTTAAAAGCACCTACATAGAGAGAGTTGAGCAACTTCGGACCATCAAAGTTTCTCGGGATACACTTTTTATTGTTTTTCTATGTCAAATTTTATGAGTATAGGCTTCCTAGGTTATTTAGACGCCAAAACCCCAACTTTCTATTACAAATCGACAAAATCGTTAAAAGCTCCTACATAGAGAGAGTTGAGCAACTTCGGACCATCAAAGTTGCTCAGTGTACACTTTTTATTGTTCTTATATGTCAAATTTTATGAGTATAAGCTTCCATGATTATTTCGATGCCAAAACACCAACTTTCTATGTCAAATTGAAAAAACTGTTAAAAGCTCCTCCATAGAGAGAGTTGAGCAAATTTGGACCATCAAAGTTACTCAGCGTACACCTTTTACTATTCTTCTATTTCAAATTTTAGGAGTATAAGTTTCGTAGATTGTTTTGTTGTCAAGATAACAAATTTCATTCTAAATTGGGCAAAACTATTAAAAACACCTTCAATGGTAAAGTTGAGCAAGTTCGGACCGTCAAAGTTGCTCGGTGTACACCTTTTATTGTTCTTCTATATCAAATTTTATGAGCATAAGCTTCCAAGACTATTTCTATGCCAAAACACCAACTTTCTATGACAAATGGACAAAACCGTTAAAAGCTCCTCCATAGAGAGAGTTGAGCAATTTCGGACGGACAATGTTGCTCTGGGTACACTTTTTATTGTTCTTCTATGTCAACTTTTATGAGTATAGGCTTTCTTGATTATTTTGATGCCAAAACAACAACTTTCTATAACAAATGGACAAAATCGTTAAAAGCTACTCCATGGAGATAGTTGAGCAACTTCGGACCATCAAAGTTGCTTTGTGTACACTTTTTGTTGTTTTTCTATGTCAAATTTTACGAGTATAAGTTTGCGTGATTATTTCGATGTCAAAACACCAACTTTCTATGACAAATTCACAAAACCATTAAAAGCTCCTCTATAGAGAGCGTTGATCAACTTCGGACCATCAAAGTTACTCAGTGTACACTTTTTACTATTCTTCTATGTCAAATTTTATGAGTATAAGCTTCGTAGATTGTTTTGTTGTCAAGATAACAAATTCCATTCTAAATTGGACAGAACTATTAAAAACACCTCCAATGGGAGAGTTGAGCAATTTCAGACCGCCAAAGTTCCTCGGTGTACACATTTTATTGTTCTTCTATGTCACAATTTACGAGTATAAGCTTCCAAGACTATTTCGATGCCTAAACACCAACTTTCTATTACAAATGGACAAAACCATTAACAGCTCCTCCATAGAGAGAGGTGAGCAACTTCAGACCGTCAAAGCTTCTCGGGTACACTTTTTATTGTTCTTCTATGACAAATTTTATGAGTATAGGCTTTCTGGATTATTACAATGCCAAAAACCCAACTTTCTAGGACAAATGGACAAAACCGTTAAAAGCTCCTCCATAGAGAGAGTTGAACAACTTCGGACCATCAAGTTGCTCGCGGTAAACTTTTTATTGTTCTTCTATGTCAAATTTTATGAGTATAGGCTTCCTAGATTATTTCAATGTCAAAACGCGAACTTTTTGTGACAAATGGAAAAAATCGTTAAAAGCTCATCGATAGAGAGAGTTGAGCAACTTCGGACCATCAAAGTTACTCAGCGTACACCTTTTACTATTCTTCTATTTCAAATTTTAGGAGTATAAGTTTTGTAGATTGTTTTGTTGTCAAGATAACAAATTTCATTCTAAATTGGGCAAAACTATTAAAAACACCTCCAATGGTAAAGTTGAGCAATTTCGGACCGTCAAAGTTGATCGGTGTACACCTTTTATTGTTCTTCTATGTCACATTTTACGAGTATAAGCTTCCAAGACAATTTCGATGACAAAACACAATTTTGTATGACAAATGGAGAAAACCGTTAAAAGCTCCCCCATAGAGAGAGTTAAGCAACTTCGGACAATCAAAGTTCCTCGAGGTCCTTTTTTATGAGTATACGCTTCCATTATTATTTCGATGCCAAAACACCAAATTTCTATGAAAATTGACAAAACCGTTAAAAGCACCTACATAGAGAGAGTTGAGCAACTTCGGACCATCAAAGTTTCTCGGGATACACTTTTTATTGTTTTTCTATGTCAAATTTTATGAGTATAGGCTTCCTAGGTTATTTAGACGCCAAAACCCCAACTTTCTATTACAAATCGACAAAATCGTTAAAAGCTCCTACATAGAGAGAGTTGAGCAACTTCGGACCATCAAAGTTGCTCAGTGTACACTTTTTATTGTTCTTATATGTCAAATTTTATGAGTATAAGCTTCCATGATTATTTCGATGCCAAAACACCAACTTTCTATGTCAAATTGAAAAAACTGTTAAAAGCTCCTCCATAGAGAGAGTTGAGCAAATTTGGACCATCAAAGTTACTCAGCGTACACCTTTTACTATTCTTCTATTTCAAATTTTAGGAGTATAAGTTTCATAGATTGTTTTGTTGTCAAGATAACAAATTTCATTCTAAATTGGGCAAAACTATTAAAAACACCTTCAATGGTAAAGTTGAGCAAGTTCGGACCGTCAAAGTTGCTCGGTGTACACCTTTTATTGTTCTTCTATATCAAATTTTATGAGCATAAGCTTCCAAGACTATTTCTATGCCAAAACACCAACTTTCTATGACAAATGGACAAAACCGTTAAAAGCTCCTCCATAGAGAGAGTTGAGCAATTTCGGACGGACAATGTTGCTCTGGGTACACTTTTTATTGTTCTTCTATGTCAACTTTTATGAGTATAGGCTTTCTTGATTATTTTGATGCCAAAACCACAACTTTCTATAACAAATGGACAAAATCGTTAAAAGCTACTCCATGGAGATAGTTGAGCAACTTCGGACCATCAAAGTTGCTTTGTGTACACTTTTTGTTGTTTTTCTATGTCAAATTTTACGAGTATAAGTTTGCGTGATTATTTCGATGTCAAAACACCAACTTTCTATGACAAATTCACAAAACCATTAAAAGCTCCTCTATAGAGAGCGTTGATCAACTTCGGACCATCAAAGTTACTCAGTGTACACTTTTTACTATTCTTCTATGTCAAATTTTATGAGTATAAGCTTCGTAGATTGTTTTGTTGTCAAGATAACAAATTCCATTCTAAATTGGACAGAACTATTAAAAACACCTCCAATGGGAGAGTTGAGCAATTTCAGACCGCCAAAGTTCCTCGGTGTACACATTTTATTGTTCTTCTATGTCACATTTTACGAGTATAAGCTTCCAAGACTATTTCGATGCCTAAACACCAACTTTCTATTACAAATGGACAAAACCATTAACAGCTCCTCCATAGAGAGAGGTGAGCAACTTCAGACCGTCAAAGCTTCTCGGGTACACTTTTTATTGTTCTTCTATGACAAATTTTATGAGTATAGGCTTTCTGGATTGTTACAATGCCAAAAACCCAACTTTCTAGGACAAATGGACAAAACCGTTAAAAGCTCCTCCATAGAGAGAGTTGAACAACTTCGGACCATCAAGTTGCTCGCGGTAAACTTTTTATTGTTCTTCTATGTCAAATTTTATGAGTATAGGCTTCCTAGATTATTTCAATGTCAAAACGCGAACTTTTTGTGACAAATGGAAAAAATCGTTAAAAGCTCATCGATAGAGAGAGTTGAGCAACTTCGGACCATCAAAGTTACTCAGCGTACACCTTTTACTATTCTTCTATTTCAAATTTTAGGAGTATAAGTTTTGTAGATTGTTTTGTTGTCAAGATAACAAATTTCATTCTAAATTGGGCAAAACTATTAAAAACACCTCCAATGGTAAAGTTGAGCAATTTCGGACCGTCAAAGTTGATCGGTGTACACCTTTTATTGTTCTTCTATGTCACATTTTACGAGTATAAGCTTCCAAGACAATTTCGATGACAAAACACAATTTTGTATGACAAATGGAGAAAACCGTTAAAAGCTCCCCCATAGAGAGAGTTAAGCAACTTCGGACAATCAAAGTTCCTCGAGGTCCTTTTTTATGAGTATACGCTTCCATTATTATTTCGATGCCAAAACACCAAATTTCTATGAAAATTGACAAAACCGTTAAAAGCACCTACATAGAGAGAGTTGAGCAACTTCGGACCATCAAAGTTTCTCGGGATACACTTTTATTGTTTTTCTATGTCAAATTTTATGAGTATAGGCTTCCTAGGTTATTTAGACGCCAAAACCCCAACTTTCTATTACAAATCGACAAAATCGTTAAAAGCTCCTACATAGAGAGAGTTGAGCAACTTCGACCATCAAAGTTGCTCAGTGTACACTTTTTATTGTTCTTATATGTCAAATTTTATGAGTATAAGCTTCCATGATTATTTCGATGCCATAAACACCAACTTTCTATGTCAAATTGAAAAAACTGTTAAAAGCTCCTCCATAGAGAGAGTTGAGCAAATTTGGACCATCAAAGTTACTCAGCGTACACCTTTTACTATTCTTCTATTTCAAATTTTAGGAGTATAAGTTTCGTAGATTGTTTTGTTGTCAAGATAACAAATTTCATTCTAAATTGGGCAAAACTATTAAAAACACCTTCAATGGTAAAGTTGAGCAAGTTCGGATAGTCAAAGTTGCTCGGTGTACACCTTTTATTGTTCTTCTATATCAAATTTTATGAGCATAAGCTTCCAAGACTATTTCTATGCCAAAACACCAACTTTCTATGACAAATGGACAAAACCGTTAAAAGCTCCTCCATAGAGAGAGTTGAGCAATTTCTGGACGGACAATGTTGCTCTGGGTACACTTTTTATTGTTCTTCTATGTCAACTTTTATGAGTATAGGCTTTCTTGATTATTTTGATGCCAAAACCACAACTTTCTATAACAAATGGACAAAATCGTTAAAGCTACTCCATGGAGATAGTTGAGCAACTTCGGACCATCAAAGTTGCTTTGTGTACACTTTTTGTTGTTTTTCTATGTCAAATTTTACGAGTATAAGTTTGCGTGATTATTTCGATGTCAAAACACTAACTTTCTATGACAAATTCACAAAACCATTAAAAGCTCCTCTATAGAGAGCGTTTGATCAACTTCGGACCATCAAAGTTACTCAGTGTACACTTTTTACTATTCTTCTATGTCAAATTTTATGAGTATAAGCTTCGTAGATTGTTTTGTTGTCAAGATAACAAATTCCATTCTAAATTGGACAGAACTATTAAAAACACCTCCAATGGGAGAGTTGAGCAATTTCAGACCGCCAAAGTTCCTCGGTGTACACATTTTATTGTTCTTCTATGTCACATTTTACGAGTATAAGCTTCCAAGACTATTTCGATGCCTAAACACCAACTTTCTATTACAAATGGACAAAACCATTAACAGCTCCTCCATAGAGAGAGGTGAGCAACTTCAGACCGTCAAAGCTTCTCGGGTACACTTTTTATTGTTCTTCTATGACAAATTTTATGAGTATAGGCTTTCTGGATTGTTACAATGCCAAAAACCCAACTTTCTAGGACAAATGGACAAAACCGTTAAAAGCTCCTCCATAGAGAGAGTTGAACAACTTCGGACCATCAAGTTGCTCGCGGTAAACTTTTTATTGTTCTTCTATGTCAAATTTTATGAGTATAGGCTTCCTAGATTATTTCAATGTCAAAACGCGAACTTTTTGTGACAAATGGAAAAAATCGTTAAAAGCTCATCGATAGAGAGAGTTGAGCAACTTCGGACCATCAAAGTTACTCAGCGTACACCTTTTACTATTCTTCTATTTCAAATTTTAGGAGTATAAGTTTTGTAGATTGTTTTGTTGTCAAGATAACAAATTTCATTCTAAATTGGGCAAAACTATTAAAAACACCTCCAATGGTAAAGTTGAGCAATTTCGGACCGTCAAAGTTGATCGGTGTACACCTTTTATTGTTCTTCTATGTCACATTTTACGAGTATAAGCTTCCAAGACAATTTCGATGACAAAACACAATTTTGTATGACAAATGGAGAAAACCGTTAAAAGCTCCCCCATAGAGAGAGTTAAGCAACTTCGGACAATCAAAGTTCCTCGAGGTCCTTTTTATGAGTATACGCTTCCATTATTATTTCGATGCCAAAACACCAAATTTCTATGAAAATTGACAAAACCGTTAAAAGCACCTACATAGAGAGAGTTGAGCAACTTCGGACCATCAAAGTTTCTCGGGATACACTTTTTATTGTTTTTCTATGTCAAATTTTATGAGTATAGGCTTCCTAGGTTATTTAGACGCAAAACCCCAACTTTCTATTACAAATCGACAAAATCGTTAAAAGCTCCTACATAGAGAGAGTTGAGCAACTTCGGACCATCAAAGTTGCTCAGTGTACACTTTTTATTGTTCTTATATGTCAAATTTTATGAGTATAAGCTTCCATGATTATTTCGATGCCAAAACACCAACTTTCTATGTCAAATTGAAAACACTGTTAAAAGCTCCTCCATAGAGAGAGTTGAGCAAATTTGGACCATCAAAGTTACTCAGCGTACACCTTTTACTATTCTTCTATTTCAAATTTTAGGAGTATAAGTTTCGTAGATTGTTTTGTTGTCAAGATAACAAATTTCATTCTAAATTGGGCAAAACTATTAAAAACACCTTCAATGGTAAAGTTGAGCAAGTTCGGATAGTCAAAGTTGCTCGGTGTACACCTTTTATTGTTCTTCTATATCAAATTTTATGAGCATAAGCTTCCAAGACTATTTCTATGCCAAAACACCAACTTTCTATGACAAATGGACATAAACCGTTAAAAGCTCCTCCATAGAGAGAGTTGAGCAATTTCGGACGGACAATGTTGCTCTGGGTACACTTTTTATTGTTCTTCTATGTCAACTTTTATGAGTATAGGCTTTCTTGATTATTTTGATGCCAAAACCACAACTTTCTATAACAAATGGACAAAATCGTTAAAAGCTACTCCATGGAGATAGTTGAGCAACTTCGGACCATCAAAGTTGCTTTGTGTACACTTTTTGTTGTTTTTCTATGTCAAATTTTACGAGTATAAGTTTGCTATGATTATTTCGATGTCAAAACACCAACTTTCTATGACAAATTCACAAAACCATTAAAAGCTCCTCTATAGAGAGCGTTGATCAACTTCGGACCATCAAAGTTACTCAGTGTACACTTTTTACTATTCTTCTATGTCAAATTTTATGAGTATAAGCTTCGTAGATTGTTTTGTTGTCAAGATAACAAAATTCCATTCTAAATTGGACAGAACTATTAAAAACACCTCCAATGGGAGAGTTGAGCAATTTCAGACCGCCAAAGTTCCTCGGTGTACACATTTTATTGTTCTTCTATGTCACATTTTACGAGTATAAGCTTCCAAGACTATTTCGATGCCTAAACACCAACTTTCTATTACAAATGGACAAAACCATTAACAGCTCCTCCATAGAGAGAGGTGATCAACTTCAGACCGTCAAAGCTTCTCGGGTACACTTTTTTATTGTTCTTCTATGACAAATTTTATGAGTATAGGCTTTCTGGATTGTTACAATGCCAAAAACCCAACTTTCTAGGACAAATGGACAAAACCGTTAAAAGCTCCTCCATAGAGAGAGTTGAACAACTTCGGACCCATCAAGTTGCTCGCGGTAAACTTTTTATTGTTCTCTATGTCAAATTTTATGAGTATAGGCTTCCTAGATTATTTCAATGTCAAAACGCGAACTTTTTGTGACAAATGGAAAAAATCGTTAAAAGCTCATCGATAGAGAGAGTTGAGCAACTTCGGACCATCAAAGTTACTCAGCGTACACCTTTTACTATTCTTCTATTTCAAATTTTAGGAGTATAAGTTTTGTAGATTGTTTTGTTGTCAAGATAACAAATTTCATTCTAAATTGGGCAAAACTATTAAAAACACCTCCAATGGTAAAGTTGAGCAATTTCGGACCGTCAAAGTTGATCGGTGTACACCTTTTATTGTTCTTCTATGTCACATTTTACGAGTATAAGCTTCCAAGACAATTTCGATGACAAAACACAATTTTGTATGACAAATGGAGAAAACCGTTAAAAGCTCCCCCATAGAGAGAGTTAAGCAACTTTCGGACAATCAAAGTTCCTCGAGGTCCTTTTTTATGAGTATACGGCTTCTCATTATTATTTCGATGCCAAAACACCAAATTTCTATGAAAATTGACAAAACCGTTAAAAGCACCTACATAGAGAGAGTTGAGCAACTTCGGACCATCAAAGTTTCTCGGGATACACTTTTTATTGTTTTTCTATGTCAAATTTTATGAGTATAGGCTTCCTAGGTTATTTAGACGCCAAAACCCCAACTTTCTATTACAAATCGACAAAATCGTTAAAAGCTCCTACATAGAGAGAGTTGAGCAACTTCGGACCATCAAAGTTGCTCAGTGTACACTTTTTATTGTTCTTATATGTCAAATTTTATGAGTATAAGCTTCCATGATTATTTCGATGCCAAAACACCAACTTTCTATGTCAAATTGAAAAAACTGTTAAAAAGCTCCTCCATAGAGAGAGTTGAGCAAATTTGGACCATCAAAGTTACTCAGCGTACACCTTTTACTATTCTTCTATTTCAAATTTTAGGAGTATAAGTTTCGTAGATTGTTTTGTTGTCAAGATACAAATTTCATTCTAAATTGGGCAAAACTATTAAAAACACCTTCAATGGTAAAGTTGAGCAAGTTCGGACCGTCAAAGTTGCTCGGTGTACACCTTTTATTGTTCTTCTATATCAAATTTTATGAGCATAAGCTTCCAAGACTATTTCTATGCCAAAACACCAACTTTCTATGACAAATGGACAAAACCGTTAAAAGCTCCTCCATAGAGAGAGTTGAGCAATTTCGGACGGACAATGTTGCTCTGGGTACACTTTTTATTGTTCTTCTATGTCAACTTTTATGAGTATAGGCTTTCTTGATTATTTTGATGCCAAAACAACAACTTTCTATAACAAATGGACAAAATCGTTAAAAGCTACTCCATGGAGATAGTTGAGCAACTTCGGACCATCAAAGTTGCTTTGTGTACACTTTTTGTTGTTTTTCTATGTCAAATTTTACGAGTATAAGTTTGCATGATTACTTCGATGTCAAAACACCAACTTTCTATGACAAATTCACAAAACCATTAAAAGCTCCTCTATAGAGAGCGTTGATCAACTTCGGACCATCAAAGTTACTCAGTGTACACTTTTTACTATTCTTCTATGTCAAATTTTATGAGTATAAGCTTCGTAGATTGTTTTGTTGTCAAGATAAACAAATTCCATTCTAAATTGGACAGAACTATTAAAAACACCTCCAATGGGAGAGTTGAGCAATTTCAGACCGCCAAAGTTCCTCGGTGTACACATTTTATTGTTCTTCTATGTCACATTTACAAGTATAAGCTTCCAAGACTATTTCGATGCCTAAACACCAACTTTCTATTACAAATGGACAAAACCATTAACAGCTCCTCCATAGAGAGAGGTGAGCAACTTCAGACCGTCAAAGCTTCTCGGGTACACTTTTTATTGTTCTTCTATGACAAATTTTATGAGTATAGGCTTTCTGGATTGTTACAATGCCAAAAACCCAACTTTCTAGGACAAATGGACAAAACCGTTAAAGCTCCTCCATAGAGAGAGTTGAACAACTTCGGACCATCAAGTTGCTCGCGGGTAAACTTTTTATTGTTCTTCTATGTCAAATTTTATGAGTATAGGCTTCTAGATTATTTCAATGTCAAAACGCGAACTTTTTGTGACAAATGGAAAAAATCGTTAAAAGCTCATCGATAGAGAGAGTTGAGCAACTTCGGACCATCAAAGTTACTCAAGCGTACACCTTTTACTATTCTTCTATTTCAAATTTTAGGAGTATAAGTTTTGTAGATTGTTTTGTTGTCAAGATAACAAATTTCATTCTAAATTGGCAAAACTATTAAAAAACACCTCCAATGGTAAAGTTGAGCAATTTCGGACCGTCAAAGTTGATCGGTGTACACCTTTTATTGTTCTTCTATGTCACATTTTACGAGTATAAGCTTCCAAGACAATTTCGATGACAAAACACAATTTTGTATGACAAATGGAGAAAACCGTTAAAAGCTCCCCCATAGAGAGAGTTAAGCAACTTCGGACAATCAAAGTTCCTCGAGGTCCTTTTTTATGAGTATACGCTTCCATTATTATTTCGATGCCAAAACACCAAATTTCTATGAAAATTGACAAAACCGTTAAAAGCACCTACATAGAGAGAGTTGAGCAACTTCGGACCATCAAAGTTTCTCGGGATACACTTTTTATTGTTTTTCTATGTCAAATTTTATGAGTATAGGCTTCCTAGGTTATTTAGACGCCAAAACCCCAACTTTCTATTACAAATCGACAAAATCGTTAAAAGCTCCTACATAGAGAGAGTTGAGCAACTTCGGACCATCAAAGTTGCTCAGTGTACACTTTTTATTGTTCTTATATGTCAAATTTTATGAGTATAAGCTTCCATGATTATTTCGATGCCAAAACACCAACTTTCTATGTCAAATTGAAAAAACTGTTAAAGCTCCTCCATAGAGAGAGTTGAGCAAATTTGGACCATCAAAGTTACTCAGCGTACACCTTTTACTATTCTTCTATTTCAAATTTTAGGAGTATAAGTTTCGTAGATTGTTTGTTGTCAAGATAACAAATTTCATTCTAAATTGGGCAAAACTATTAAAAACACCTTCAATGGTAAAGTTGAGCAAGTTCGGACCGTCAAAGTTGCTCGGTGTACACCTTTTATTGTTCTTCTATATCAAATTTTATGAGCATAAGCTTCCAAGACTATTTCTATGCCAAAACACCAACTTTCTATGACAAATGGACAAAACCGTTAAAAGCTCCTCCATAGAGAGAGTTGAGCAATTTCGGACGGACAATGTTGCTCTGGGTACACTTTTTATTGTTCTTCTATGTCAACTTTTATGAGTATAGGCTTTCTTGATTATTTTGATGCCAAAACAACAACTTTCTATAACAAATGGACAAAATCGTTAAAAGCTACTCCATGGAGATAGTTGAGCAACTTCGGACCATCAAAGTTGCTTTGTGTACACTTTTTGTTGTTTTTCTATGTCAAATTTTACGAGTATAAGTTTGCGTGATTATTTCGATGTCAAAACACCAACTTTCTATGACAAATTCACAAAACCATTAAAAGCTCCTCTATAGAGAGCGTTGATCAACTTCGGACCATCAAAGTTACTCAGTGTACACTTTTTACTATTCTTCTATGTCAAATTTTATGAGTATAAGCTTCGTAGATTGTTTTGTTGTCAAGATAACAAATTCCATTCTAAATTGGACAGAACTATTAAAAACACCTCCAATGGGAGAGTTGAGCAATTTCAGACCGCCAAAGTTCCTCGGTGTACACATTTTATTGTTCTTCTATGTCACATTTTACAAGTATAAGCTTCCAAGACTATTTCGATGCCTAAACACCAACTTTCTATTACAAATGGACAAAACCATTAACAGCTCCTCCATAGAGAGAGGTGAGCAACTTCAGACCGTCAAAGCTTCTCGGGTACACTTTTTATTGTTCTTCTATGACAAATTTTATGAGTATAGGCTTTCTGGATTGTTACAATGCCAAAAACCCAACTTTCTAGGACAAATGGACAAAACCGTTAAAAGCTCCTCCATAGAGAGAGTTGAACAACTTCGGACCATCAAGTTGCTCGCGGGTAAACTTTTTATTGTTCTTCTATGTCAAATTTTATGAGTATAGGCTTCCTAGATTATTTCAATGTCAAAACGCGAACTTTTTGTGACAAATGGAAAAAATCGTTAAAAGCTCATCGATAGAGAGAGTTGAGCAACTTCGGACCATCAAAGTTACTCAGCGTACACCTTTTACTATTCTTGTATTTCAAATTTTAGGAGTATAAGTTTTGTAGATTGTTTTGTTGTCAAGATAACAAATTTCATTCTAAATTGGGCAAAACTATTAAAAACACCTCCAATGGTAAAGTTGAGCAATTTCGGACCGTCAAAGTTGATCGGTGTACACCTTTTATTGTTCTTCTATGTCACATTTTACGAGTATAAGCTTCCAAGACAATTTCGATGACAAAACACAATTTTGTATGACAAATGGAGAAAACCGTTAAAAGCTCCCCCATAGAGAGAGTTAAGCAACTTCGGACAATCAAAGTTCCTCGAGGTCCTTTTTTATGAGTATACGCTTCCATTATTATTTCGATGCCAAAACACCAAATTTCTATGAAAATTGACAAAACCGTTAAAAGCACCTACATAGAGAGAGTTGAGCAACTTCGGACCATCAAAGTTTCTCGGGATACACTTTTTATTGTTTTTCTATGTCAAATTTTATGAGTATAGGCTTCCTAGGTTATTTAGACGCCAAAACCCCAACTTTCTATTACAAATCGACAAAATCGTTAAAAAGCTCCTACATAGAGAGAGTTGAGCAACTTCGGACCATCAAAGTTGCTCAGTGTACACTTTTTAATTGTTCTTATATGTCAAATTTTATGAGTATAAGCTTCCATGATTATTTCGATGCCAAAACACCAACTTTCTATGTCAAATTGAAAAAAACTGTTAAAAGCTCCTCCATAGAGAGAGGTTGAGCAAATTTGGACCATCAAAGTTACTCAGCGTACACCTTTTACTATTCTTCTATTTCAAATTTTAGGAGTATAAGTTTCGTAGATTGTTTTGTTGTCAAGATAACAAATTTCATTCTAAATTGGGCAAAACTATTAAAAACACCTTCAATGGTAAAGTTGAGCAAGTTCGGATAGTCAAAGTTGCTCGGTGTACACCTTTTATTGTTCTTCTATATCAAATTTTATGAGCATAAGCTTCCAAGACTATTTCTATGCCAAAACACCAACTTTCTATGACAAATGGACAAAACCGTTAAAGCTCCTCCATAGAGAGAGTTGAGCAATTTCGGACGGACAATGTTGCTCTGGGTACACTTTTTATTGTTCTTCTATGTCAACTTTTATGAGTATAGGCTTTCTTGATTATTTTGATGCCAAAACCACAACTTTCTATAACAATGGACAAAATCGTTAAAAGCTACTCCATGGAGATAGTTGAGCAACTTCGGACCATCAAAGTTGCTTTGTGTACACTTTTTGTTGTTTTTCTATGTCAAATTTACGAGTAAAGTTTGCATGATTATTTCGATGTCAAAACACCAACTTTCTATGACAAATTCACAAAACATTAAAAGCTCCTCTATAGAGAGCGTTGATCAACTTCGGACCATCAAAGTTACTCAGTGTACACTTTTTACTATTCTTCTATGTCAAATTTTATGAGTAAAAGCTTCGTAGATTGTTTGTTGTCAAGATAACAAATTCCATTCTAAATTGGACAGAACTATTAAAAACACCTCCAATGGGTGAGTTGAGCAATTTCAGACCGCCAAAGTTCCTCGGGTGTACACATTTTATTGTTCTTCTATGTCACATTTTACGAGTATAAGCTTCCAAGACTATTTTCGATGCCTAAACACCAACTTTCTATTACAAATGGACAAAACCATTAACAGCTCCTCCATAGAGAGAGGTGAGCAACTTCAGACCGTCAAAGCTTCTCGGGTACACTTTTTATTGTTCTTCTATGACAAATTTTATGAGTATAGGCTTTCTGGATTGTTACAATGCCAAAAACCCAACTTTTCTAGGACAAATGGACAAAACCGTATAAAAGCTCCTCCATAGAGAGAGTTGAACAACTTCGGACCATCAAGTTGCTCGCGGTAAACTTTTTATTGTTCTTCTATGTCAAATTTTATGAGTATAGGCTTCCTAGATTATTTCAATGTCAAAAACGCGAACTTTTTGTGACAAATGGAAAAAATCGTTAAAAGCTCATCGATAGAGAGAGTGAGCAACTTCGGACCATCAAAGTTACTCAGCGTACACCTTTTACTATTCTTCTATTTCAAATTTTAGGAGTATAGTTTTGTAGATTGTTTTGTTGTCAAGATAACAAATTTCATTCTAAATTGGGCAAAACTATTAAAAACACCTCCAATGGTAAAGTTGAGCAATTTCGGACCGTCAAAGTTGATCGGTGTACACCTTTTATTGTTCTTCTATGTCACATTTTACGAGTATAAGCTTCCAAGACAATTTCGATGACAAAACACAATTTTGTATGACAAATGGAGAAAACCGTTAAAAGCTCCCCCATAGAGAGAGTTAAGCAACTTCGGACAATCAAAGTTCCTCGAGGTCCTTTT